>JAYKKM010000437.1:1867500-1880000 GCA_035772405.1 Chrysogorgia sp. JL179-B06 | reverse complement strand
GATCAACGGCCCATGCGCGGCATCGGAAAATTTGGCCCTGGTAACTAGATAATATGGTAAATATCTGCATGGTGTTTTGTCGGGTTATACGCTGAATGAAGATTTGAGTTCAAAAAGATCGTGAAAAGGCTGTGAAAATGCAATATAGCGTCGTCGGAAGATGTCAAGTTCGTAAATCAAGTTTTATACGTGGCGTCAAAACTAAAGGTAAACCCGTTTTCGGTTTTTTAAATCTGTTAATTAGTTACAAAGATAGTTTTGCAAACATGTCCGAGTATGTTATTCAGGCTTTTATTTGATGTATAGCATGATTTTCTAGAGTTAGTAGTTCAAAAGATATCGTCGTCTGAATTATCTAAAATATTTAGTCGGAGTTTGTCAATCCAATCCAAGCGTCGTCGCTTTTTTCAAACTGTTAGCTATCAGTTACAAAAATATTTTTGTAGGTATGTCAGAGGCTGTTAATCAAGCTTTCATTAGATATGTAGAATGAGTTCTTAGAGTTAGTACTTCAAAAGATATTGTGGTCGGAACATTTCACTTTTGGTATGTCGTCATGGCAACCGAAATTTAAAATTATTATAACATCAACCCAAGTCAGTTTTAGGGTTAGGATTTGGATTAGGATTATTTGAATTTCGGTTTGTTGATATATCGAGAAAGCGCCAATCAGACATCACAAAATCACTCTTTGAAGGGCTTTCGCTCGAAATTGAATAGTCCTTACATAAAATATACCAATAAATTATGTGCTTTATTATAATATTGCAGAATAACAAATGTTAATACACATTTTGAATGGCAGATTTTATACTTTTATTTAAATTATCCATCACCATTGTTTCACTCGGTCACTTTGCAACCTCATCCACAATGGAATAATTGCAATACTTGATAATCAGCCCATATAGTGAGTACCAGTACTGGTGGTAAGGATGTAAAAAAGTACAGATTATAGCTGTATTTATACTGCAAGTCTATAGGACTAACCAGGACCAACCTGGCTGGATGCCACCTTGGGCCTGGCTTACATTTTACTCACTTTAATAGTGTAAACATACACCATACTGGTTATAACAATCAGTGTTTATACGCTCATCTGATGGCATGCTGGTCTGGCCAATGGCTTAGTGTGTCTGTTTAAATTCACCTTTGTCCTGGATAGTAGGCCTGGACAGTGCCAGTCCTAGCTAGGCTTTCAATGTATATTTTTACACAGCTTTTGAAGGATAAATACTGTATAATGTATAATTGGGTAGGTTAACACTCGCTGTGTCACTAAACAAGTGGTATCATCCCACTGACAAGAAGCAGCTGAAAGGAATTTCATCCTGAATTAATATATATATATATTGGTGAAATAATTAGATTAAGCAATATCGTTCTTTGTTGTATATTATGGGCTTTTGTCATTTCAATTTTTGAAATTGTGTTACCGGTACTTGAATATACTTGTGAATACAATTGTACTTTGAGTAAAATTATGAGTATGTCACTGTTACTGTAAACATGCATGTTGAAATTTATTATTAAAACCATAACTGACATAATTAACTTGAATTATGTAATATATAATTAATAAAATTATTATTTAAATTAATAATTATTAAAATTTATTATTAATTTCAATAATCAATAGTTACACAATTGGTTTCCAACCCTGCCTGCGAGACAATTGTGTTGGCAGACTTTCCCACTTGGGTTCTGTTCAGTACACTACCCACAAATTGCACCCAAAAGTTTGGTTTCAAAGTTCAGTTTGGCAATATTAAAACCTCAAACAGTAAGCGTGCGAGGGATTGTTGCGTACACGTATTTCTAGTTATTATACACCATAATCCCCTCGCCCGGCGCTTAGGGCAGGCCGAAGGCCTGAGGGCGAGGGTGTTAATATCGACCGGCGTTTAGTCCCTTATCACGCGAGATCCAAGCCGTTCCTAGATATATATATAAACCTCCTCATGCGCGGCATCGGAAAATGTGGCACTGGTAACTAGATACTCAGATTAAATTGAACCGTCACAAGAGACATAGTTTTTGGAGGAAATAGAAATCCGAGTCCGAGTATGTATTTTGACTCGCTAATTCCAAATCTGTTTTCAGAATTGAAAACGGTTATATATTGATCGAGATTATCATAGCCGACCCCCGGACTAATTTCTAAGTACATAAACCATTTTTACGAAGGGTATTCACGTTCTCGTAATATAGTAGACACATATGTTATGTATTTTGACTCGCTAATTCCAAATCTGTTTTCAGAATTGAAAACGTTTATATATTGATCGAGATAATCATAGCCGACAAAGCCGACTAACTTTCTAAGTACATAAACCATTTTTACGAAGGGTATTTACGTTCTCGTAATATAGTAGAAACATATGTTATGTATTTTGACTCGCTAATTCCAAATCTGTTTTCAGAATTGAAAACGGTCAAATATTGATCGAGATAACGTTCAAAATAATATATGATGAAGTGACCAGTTTATAATCGACTAATTTCGAAGTACATAAACCGTTTTTACGAAGGGTACTCACGTTCTCGTAATATAGTAAACGCGTATGTTATGTATGTTGAATCGCTAATTCCAAATCTGTTTTCAGAGTTTAAATCGGTTAAATATTGGCCGAGATAACGTTCAAACATTTCTTCGACGAAACGGGCTTTTGGAAATTGTGAATTTTTGCAAAACAGAAATGTACACGGCCACGGCGTGCGAGGTCTGGGCACCGTGGATGGAGAAATTCCCGTAGGGGGGGGGGGGGGGGGGGGGGGGGGGGGTAGAAAAGGCGGGCGAGGGGATTATTGCGAATTCGTATTTCTAGTATATGTATAATATATAATCACATTTACCAATGGCGTATTTACACATAAAACACTACAAATCTGTTTCAAGAGTGTTCCCAAGAGCACTCTCTCATCAGGTGTAAAAATGTGCTGACTAACTAACCTACTTAAATACACTGATCTATGTGACGTCATATAACTTCATACTCTTTAACAAATATCTGTTTGAGTGACGGCATGTACTCGATAGTTCGTTCCTACTATTTAATGTGCATAGGTGTGGTTGTTTTATAATAAAGTATTTTTCTGTTATGCATAAATTGCACCGTTTACTAACATTAGTATATGACGTGGCCCTTGCAAGGATTTTCCATGATAGGATGTAATTAATATTCCCTTCTTTCAATGTCCAAATATATTTGCTTAGTTCTGTTGCATTTTTCGTGTTGATATTCCTAAATGAGGGTATCTTGTTTTAAATTTGTTTTGGGTTAGTCCGACATAAGTTTCTTTACCGTTGCCGGTTTCCACTGTGGCTTGGTAGATGACATTTGTGGTAAGGCATTGGCCGTCTAAGGGACACTCTGGTTTGTTTCTACAATTGCACGTCGGTTCACTTTGTTGGTTGTTGTTAGTAAACGGTGCAATTTATCCATAACAGAAAAATACTTTATTATAAAACAACCACACCTATGCACATTAAATAGTAGGAACGAACTATCGAGTACATGCCGTCACGCAAACAGATATTTGTTAAAGAGTATGAAGTTATATGACGTCACATATAGATCAGTGTATTTAAGTAGGTTAGTTAGTCAGCACATTTTTACACCTGATGAGAGAGTGCTCTTGGGAACACTCTTGAAACAGATTTGTAGTGTTTTATGTGTAAATAGTTATTTTTATCCAGTTTTAACTTCATGTATATATATACCGGTAGGGCACATTGTATACTTTCATGTATATATATATATATATATATATATATATATATATATATATATATATATATATATATATATATATATATATATATATATTTATATATATATATATATATATATATATATTTGTCAGGAATCCTCCTTCTCAAGCTTAAAAACATTTATAAAACATCAGGGATAAAAACTTTAAAACTTTATTTAAACATCAACGTTTCGGGGCAAGCCCCTTTGTCAAGATATATATATATATTTCCTTCACCTTAAATCCTTTCTATATATATATAATATATATATATATATATATATTATATATATATATATATATATATATATATATATATATATATATATATATATATATATATATATATATATATATATATATATATATATATATATATATATATATATATATATATATATATATATATATATATATATATATATATATATATATATATATATATATATATATATTAGAACAACGATTTTGTCGTGGTAATAAATTTAAACAAAGCTTTGAAATACGTCGAAACCATGGTGAAATTAATGGTAAATATAGTTCTTACAAGAACTGTTCGAAATCACTACTAATATAATTATTATACACGATAATATGTATAATATATAATCACATTTACCAATGGCGTAATGTTGGAGCAAAGGATAGGAAGGAGAAATGAGTTCTTAGAAGAACTGTTTGTTTAAAGATAGAGAAATAAATAGGATTTTAAAATAAATGAGCACGATGCATTTCGGCAGACAACTTATCAAGTGCTACGTCTGCTAAAGAAAAACCATAAGATAGCATGTATTTATAGTCAACAAAAAGTCCAGTTACGTCAGACGCAAAGGCGTCATGACAGTGTTCCTAAAATAACGATGTTTTAAAAATGAATTCCTTCTGTCGGCACAAGTCAGGATCTGACAACTTGATGTAAATAGATTCTAACACCTTCAATTGAAAGGGCGAACGACACTTGGCCAATATTCGGAAATTGGTGTCATTTGACACCAAATTGGTGTCAGAATTGGCGCATTGGGAATTTGACAGGAGGTGTCGGGAAATGGCAGAATCGCAGTTAATGACCATGTCTTGACCATTGAATACTACTAATACTATTGAAAAGAATCTCCAATCGCTCCTTTTATGTTGAAAGAAATCAGGCCAAATAGATGAAGATTTTTATAAAGATGTTCAGCCAACTGGTGCTGAAAGACCCCGCATGTATGGCTTACCAAAAGTCCACAAAGATGGTGTTCCAATGAGACCTATCTTATCAATGATTAAGTCATCTCAACATAGTCTGGCAAAAAAGTTATCTCTTTTACTCAATCCAGTTTTGAAGAAATATTCTTCACATGTTTTGAAAGATTCGTTTACATTTGTCAATGATTTAAAAGAACTTAAATTACATTCAGATATTAAACCACCTATATAGTATTTCGGAAGATGATGATGCTTATTGCGACCAAAGGGGTAGAGTTTAGTTTTGCTGAGGCAGTTTATAAACAAATTGATGGTGTAGCTATGGGATCGCCATTAGGACCGGTATTGGCCAACATTTTTGTTGGTTATTATGAAAGCAAAATGTTCGATACTAACACAGATATTATTCCAATCTGGTACAAACGATATGTAGATGACACATTCACTTTATTCAATAACAAAGAAACAGTTCTCTCTTTCCTGCATATATTAAATTCGCTTCATCCGTCTTTAAAATGTACACATGAATTTGAAAATAACAACAAATTAGCTTTCTTGGATGTGTTAGTTCACAAATATGATAATTGTTTCCTTACAAGCATTTATCGGAAATCTACATTTACAGGCCTTTACACACGTTTTGATTCTTTTAGCTCAACAAAACAAAAGATCTCATTGGTGAAATGTTTAATAGACACAACACGCAAGTTATCTTCGGATAAGTTTTTGGAACAAGATCTCAGTGAATTAAAAACCATTTTCTTAACAAATGGATACCCAGGCCGATTGCTTGATAAAATATTCATGTCTCCTCCTAATCTAGAACCTATCTATGGACTTAACAAATGCCCAGTCTACTTAAAATTACTGTGAATTAGTAAAATCTCCAAACAATTCGAGAAACAACTGTAGGTTACTATAGAAAATACTTTCTTCTCTAGCCAATTAAGATGCATTTTCTCAACTAGGACAATTTTGCCGCCTACTCCGAAAGAAGTTTTACCTGCTTTTTCATCAAGCTCTGTAATTTACGAATTTAAATGCTAGTGTGGTTCTCGCTACGTAGGAAGAACTTCTCAAAGGTTAGGTGGAAGAATGAAACAACACGTTCCTACTAACATACGCCGAAAAACTGTTCCATTACGCCAACAGCCAAAAAGACAATGTCGTCAAGACATGGTCATTAACTGCGATTCTGCCATTTCCCGACACCTCCTGTCAAATTCCCAATGCGCCAATACTTACAATGACACCAATTTCCGGATATTGGTCAAGTGTCGTTCGCCCTTTCAATAGAAGGTGTTAGAATCTATTTACATCAAGTTGTCAGATCCTGGCTTGTGCCGACAGAAGGAATTCATTTTTAAAACATCGTTATTTTAGGAACACTGTCATGACGCCTTTGCGTCTGACGTAACTGGACTTTTTGTTGACTATAAATACATGCTATCTTATGGTCTTTCTTTAGCAGACGTAGCACTTGATAAGTTGTCTGCCGAAATGTATCGTGCTCATTTATTTTAAAATCCTATTTATTTCTCTATCTTTAAACAAACAGTTCTTCTAAGAACTCATTTCTCCTTCCTATCCTTTGCTCCAACATTACGCCATTGGTAAATGTGATTATATATTATACATATTATCGTGTATAATAATTATATTAGTAGTGATTTCGAACAGTTCTTGTAAGAACTATATTTACCATGGTTTCGGCGTATTTCAAAGCTTTGTTTATATATATATATATATATATATATATATATATATATATATATATATATATATATATATATATATATATATATATATACATATATATATATATTCGCGAATTATACAACTATAAGCCATATTACACAACAATATGTACATGAAACAGTCCCGATATCTCTAGTTAAGCTAGTTCTGTTAATTTTTGACCATCTGGGCAGTTTGGCCTCGGTGTCTAGTCTCGATCGTCAAAGGTACGATAACCTGAGTATCAGGCTTTCAGGTATAGCCTGCGTAGCAGACGGTTGTTTGGGGGGAGGGGGTTAAAGTCTGACACAAAGCATTTTTCCCTTCCGCCCACGCACCAATGTCGTACCCAGACCCAAGCATTCTGGGTACGAGATTGCCCACGCACTCGTCACGCCTCATCGAAAATTTTAGCCAATTAAAACCACTTCCCGTTTTATAGTTAATGATTGACATGTGTCAAAATTAGCGCCTTTCGATGAATTTGGCGGTTAACTTAACCGGAGGCGGTTAACTTAACCGGAGTATTAACATTCTCCAGGATGATATAGTTTTGCAAAATTTGTCTTGAAAACGTGCAAACAAAAAACGGGTAGCACGTTGCATCTGTCCCGCTGTTTTCTGAGACAACAAACAAAGAGTTTTCGAACACATTGTCTGAGAAGGTTGTAGTACTTTCAGAGTTATTGTTGGTACGTAAGGTCAGTAAGGGAAATTAAATCACCTACATGAAAGATCTCCGTAGTCCAACTGCACTTTTTTTACTGCGCTTTCCAGTATTATAAATGCAACTTTTGCACGCTATTACATGACATTAACACCTTGACAACACAAATTTGAATACATATCAAAGGCTTTTTTAAACTACGAAACTTTACGATAAGGGGACAAGTGATGTTAAACGAGTCAAATTTACAGTATATATATATATATAATTATATATATATATATATATATATATATATATATATATATATATATATATATATATATATATATATATATAATATATATATATATATATATATATATATATATATATATATATATATATATATATATATATATATATATATATATATATATATATATATATATATATATATATTCAATATATTTTTAACCGACGAAGACCGTAGTTGTTCGGTCGAAACGTCTTAATAAAGTTTTATAAAAACGTTGTATGTACGTTTTTTTAACTAGTCAGTGACAAACTATTCCCAACTATTTTAAATTATGACAAATCCTGGCTGCAATTTTAGCATTTTTCATATATATATATATATATAATATATATATATATATATATATATATATATATATATATATATACACGCAAGTAGACAATTGTTTCTGCCTATAAACGACCCCTCGTTAAACAAGGTTTAACATTTTGAAGAGTTATATTCATAGTTACTTTCCTTCGCAATGATATCCCATTAATCATTGTCATCTGCTTCTTTACGATGCAAGTAAGCTGCTTAACTTCGCCTGCGGCGAATTCACAGTTCGCATTCAGTATTAAATTTGTGTTGAGTCTACGAGAATTAAGTTATTTTTATTCCAATACCGTTCCCGAATATATACATGGGTTGTACCTACAACGTGTTACCAACCTGTTACATCAATCGTGCTACCGACAACCTTTTATGAGCTGATTGTTCAGAATGTTCATAGGCTACCAAAGTGCGTAACTAAAGCTTTTGATGTGTATATCTGTGCAACCTGCGCTGGTGTAGCTATGACCTTAGTGCACTCAATATTGATTAACGTAAAATTTAAACATAGTTATTAGTTAGTCATATTTATTTGTTCCTTATATATTAATATAGTATAGCTTACTGTCAATCTTCTTTACCGATTCATATTCAATATTTATATAATACGGCGCTTTTCGCCGGCCGAAACTGGAAAACATTTTCCGGAGAAAAACTCAAGAGGTGCAAATTAACAATGTTGATTATTAGGTTTAGTCTCAAAGATAGTCAGAAAAGGTTGCTCCATAGAGTTAAGAGTTACTCCAGACACCCCGATATAAATTAAGGCCAACTGCTGTTTAGGCTGTTGGGGCGATTTTCGGGAAGATTTTGAGGACGTGAGTAATATATGCGGACCTATTTACAATATAAATACCTGTTTAAGATGTACAGACCAAAATGTCCGATGTTGCGTGTATGGAGAGTTTATATCCAAACTTTTCTGATATTTCAAAATCGAACTTCGCGTCTTCGGCGCCAAAGCGGTTGTCACCAGCTGTTTCAGTCACTCTTATTTAATTTAAACAAATTTCTAACTACTTAAACATTCAGTCACTCACCCAACAAGGATATAAAGACCGTTCAATATGTTTTCACTAATCTGCATAATTATCGGCTGCATTTGTGAAATACGTCGAGAAACAATTTGTGCACGCCAGATGAACTGCAAGAAAGTTGTTTTTACAGTGAAAGATTAAGTGAAAAATTATGAAGAAAACCCCAGCTGAATGCGCCTGAAAACCCCAGCTGAATTCACTATGACAAACTTTAATTGAACTATCCTTACTAAGTTCATTTTTAATTATTGGTCCAGCTAAAAAACGGTTTAATATATAATGCGTAAATGTGATTAACATAAATTTCACTTCCTATTATTTTGTGTTATTCTAACTGAATAGAGGCAGTGACTTAGACACATAATTATATTCTTTTATAAAATAAAACCTGGAAATTAGATAAAACACACTTTACTTCAGACGAGTGCTCCATATACTTTGTTACTTTCTTTTAAAAAGCGTAAAAATAGCAAAGATAAACATTTCAACCAATTAAGCATGTCGCGACAAGCCATTTTCAGCGTGTCTCTATCGAGTTATTATTTTAAGACACGTGTATCATATATAGCCAATCACAACGCGTGTTGTGCCCTGCCTCTTTCTTTTATAAAGCCGCGGATGTAATCTATTCATCTAACATATCCATAACAAAACTTTATTCTTGTTTCAGATGGCCATGTATGCGTGTATGTTACCATATAGCGATAAACAACTAGCCAGTATATATAACAGACATACACCAAACCGGGACCAGTTACGAAAAATGCAACTTCAAGGCCTTCCGGCTGGAATTGAACCCGCGACCCTGCGATGGTAGTGCAGTGCTCTGACCACTGAGCTACGGAGGCCGTTGCCGAGAGCCATCGGGTTCGATTCCCGGTTGGGGCAGTCAAATTTTCATATACATATACTTTGACCATATATATATATATATATATATATATATATATATATATATATATATATATATATATATATATATATATATATATATATATATATATATATATATATATATATATATATATATATATATATATATATATATATATATATATATATATATATATATATATATATATATATATATATATATATATATATATATATATATATATATATATATATATATATATATATATATATATATATATATATATATATATATATATATATATATATATATATATATATATATATATATATATATATATATATATATATATATATGTTGAAAGGATTTATGGTGAAGGAAAATTTCGAGTGTTGGAATACATACATTTTAAGACCAAACCGGACCAGTTGCGAAAAATGCAACTTAGCGGCCTTCCGGTAGGAATTGAACCCGCGACTCTGCGATTTGCTAGTGCAGTGCTCTGACCACTGAGGCTACGGAAGCCGTTGCCGAGAGCCTAGTCACGAGTTCTGTATATATGGTGGTAATGCCGGGATAAGATTCTGGGTATATTATAGGTAATATTTGGCATTTCACTCGATCAAACTACATGTTGAAAGGATTTATGGTGAAGGAAAGCAACGGCTTCCGTAGCTCAGTGGTCAGAGCACTGCACTAGCAAATCGCAGAGTCGCGGGTTCAATTCCTACCGGAAGGCCGCTAAGTTGCATTTTTCGCAACTGGTCCCGGTTTGGTCTTAAAATGTATGTATTCCAACACTCGAAATTTTCCTTCACCATAAATCCTTTCAACATGTAGTTTGATCGAGTGAAATGCCAAATATTACCTATATATATATATATATATATATATATATATATATATTCGCTTACCTCAAAACTGGTCTGCTACAACTTGTTTCATCTGTAAAAGAATCTTTTTACAGATGAAACAAGTTGTAGCAGACCCAGTTTTGAGGTAAGCGAAAATCTATTATTTGCTCTAACTATATGTTGTTGAGCACTCTTTGCATTTCGTAGACCAAAACCTACACGTATATATATATATATATATATATATATATATATATATATATATATATATATATATATATATATATATATATATATATATATATATATATATATGGCAGTTTACCACCTTTTCACTTTGCTATATATTCAAAACACTGTCTACGCAGCACTCTACTTTTTTACTACTCTTATATATATATACATATATATATATATATATATATAATATATATATATAGATATATATATATTATAATAATATATATATATTATATATATATAATAATATATATATATATATATAGAAGTTATAAGATATATATATATATATATATATATATATATATAATATATATATGAATATATATATATATTATATATATATATGATATATATATAATATATTATATATATATATATATATTATATATATATATATATATATATATATATATATATATATATATATATATATATATCAAACTATGTCTGTTATATCAATTGCAAATATATATATGATAAATATTAAAAGCCAGCATAATAGTTTTGACAAAAACCATTACTTGAGTAAAACATGCACGAGTGAAATCATAATATTTACAAAAGTTCTAACGTTTCGTTGTTATCACAACATCTTCAGGGAATAATAACATAAGTACAGACCAATCAAGAGAGAATAATAAAAATACATATCACAAGATGAGACCCAAAATCCTTATTCATATTGTATATATTTATATCTCTTTTCATCTTCTTACTTAAATATAACAAAAGTTAAATGTAAATATATGATGTGATCTGTGAACTATGGGTCTTAATCAAAAGCCTGAAGGGTTTCTAGTAGGCCTCTAGCCCTTTATTATTATAATTTTATACCAAATATTGTATTTAGTTTAAAATGTATATATGGGCGAAAAATAAACCAACCAACCAATGTTGTAGTTGAAATCTGCAGTGACGTAGCCAGGGGGCGACCTCCTACCTGCCCAATGGTCCCCAATATACCGTTCTCGTTAAAAGTTTAATTCCAGGAAGAAATTTAAGGGGGGAGTAGATGTTCTGACCAACAAGTCAAATCCAATTATCAAATTTCAAAAGTGACTAATGTAATTATGTAAATGCTCCTCCAGATCTTTCGACTTATGAATATCAGAATCACTTTACGTTACGAGTCACCCAAAACAAGGAAAAACAAAATTTCCTGAATGGAAAATTAACTGATTAAAATATTCTGTACTTATTAAAAAGGTTTATGATTCTAAGAAATGTTTCGATTTAAAGTTGTTTATCAATAAATTTCAAGGTATCTTGACGTGTATTGTGCCATGTTCTGATTTAGTAATCAATGTTGTTGATTGTATACAGAAATTCTCCTGTTTTATAGTCCTCTGGTTGTCAGTTCTGAAAGAAAACGTAACACATCTGCTACAGGTGCACCACGTGTTCTGATTTTTGATTGATTGAGCCCACGATGAGGAGGATCTGGACCATGGCCAGAAATTCGCGACATTTGAGTCTGCACGTTTTGTCAGCGCTTATGTATAGCGTATGCAGAGTACTTACGTGATATACGATC
>JAYKKM010000437.1:1830000-1857500 GCA_035772405.1 Chrysogorgia sp. JL179-B06 | reverse complement strand
TGCTCATTTATTTTAAAATCCTATTTATTTCTCTATCTTTAAACAGTTCTTCTAAGAACTAATTTCTCCCTTCCTATCCTTTGCTCCAACATTACGCCATTGGTATAAATGTGATTATATATTATACAATATTATCGTGTATAATAATTATATTAGTAGTGATTTCGAACAGTTCTTGTAGTTGTAAGAACTATATTTACCATTTCACCATGGTTTATATATATGTAGTTTGATCGAGTGAAATGCCAAATATTACCTATAATAGACCCAGAATCTTATCCCAGCATTACCACCATATATACAGAACTCGTGACTAGGCTCTCGGCAACGGTCGCGGGTTCAATTCCAGCCGGAAGGCCTTGAAGTTGCATTTTTCGCAACTGGTCCCGGTTTGGTCTTAAAATGTATGTATTCCAACACTCGAAATTTTTCCTTCACCATAAAAAATCCGTTTCAACATGTAGTTTGATCGAGTGAAATGCCAAATATTACCTATATATATATATATATATATATAGATATATATATATATATATATATATATAGAAATATATATATATATATATATATATATATATATAGATATATATATATATATATATATATATATATATATATATATATATATATATATATATATATATATATATAAATATATATATATATAATATATATATATATATATATATATATATATAATATATATATATATATATATATATATATATATACTATATACGCACTTCACGCTATCTGGATGTTCTGATTGCCGGTGTTGTCCCACAAGCGGTTGTCAATGACGATCGTAAGTGTATAATTACCGAGTCAGACTCATTCAGATTGTTCCAAGCTACACTGATGAGCTGTTGTACAGCGAAACACGTGTCTGTAGATTGAATTATGTACGCTCCTTCACTTCGGTGTTGTTGAGCACTCTGTGAAGTAAACGTGGGTGTCCTTTAGCGATAATGCAACGTTCACTAACCTTGTGGCAGTTTGAGCACTCTGGCCCCATGCGCACTTCACGCTATCTGATGTTCTGATTGCCGGTGTTGTCCCACAAGCGGTTGTTCAATGACGATCGTAAGTGTATAATTACCGAGTCAGACTCATTCAGATTGTTCCAAGCTACACTGATGAGCTGTTGTACAGCGAAACACGTGTCTGTAGATTGAATATATATATATATATATATAATTCGCGAATTATACAACTATAAGCCATGTTACACAACAATATGTACATGAAACAGTCCCGATATCTCTAGTTAAGCTATTTCTGTTCATTTTTGACCATCTGGGCAGTTGGGCCTCGGTGTCTAGTCTCGATCGTCAAAGGTACGATAACCTGAGTATCAGGCTTTCAGGTATAGCCTGCGTAGCAGACGGTTGTTTGGGGGGAGGGGGGTTAAAGTCTGACACAAAGCATTTGATTTTTCCCTTCCGCCCACGCACCAATGTCGTACCCAGACCCAAGCATTCTCACGCCTCATCGAAAATTTTTAGCCAATTAAAACCACTTCCCGTTTTATAGTTAATGATTGACATGTGTCAAAATTAGTACCTTTCGATGAATTTGGCGGTTAACTTAACCGGAGTATTAACATTCTCCAGGATGATATAGTTTTGCAAAATTTGTCTTGAAAACGTGCAAACAAAAAACGGGTAGCACGTTTCATCTGTCCCGCTGTTTTCTGAAACAACAAACAAAGAGTTTTCGAACACATTGTCTGAGAAGGTTGTAGTACTTTCAGAGTTATTGTTGGTACGTAAGGTCAGTAAGGGAAATTAAATCACCTACATGAAAGAATCTCCGTAGTCCAACTGCACTTTTTTTATTGCGCTTTCCAGTATTATAAATGCAACTTTTCCACGCAATTACATGACATGAACACCTTGACAACACAAATTTGACTACATATCAAAGGCTTTTTGTTAAACTACGATTGGATCAGTGTAGTGCTGATGAGCAGGATGAAGATGACTGCTATTTACAGTCACCCTTGATGCACACAAAATGTGGGACATCAAGAACCATGCCAGAGCGCTCAACTGCAAGCAGTGAGCGTGCGCACAATGCGTAAGCGACATGGTTCATCCTGTAGAGCGCTCAATATGACCTAAAGGTCATAGAGCGTATCTTTTATATATATATATATATATAAAAAAATAGAGTGCTGCGTAGACAGTGTTTTGAATATATAAGCAAAGTGAAAAGGTGGTAAACTGCCAAGAATTTAGTGACGAGATACTGACGTTTCGAGCGGAGCCCTTCATCAGTATGAAGGGCTCCGCTCGAAACGTCAGTATCTCGTCACTAAATTCTTGGCAGTTTACCACCTTTTCACTTTGCTATATATATATATATATATATATATATATATATATATATATATATATATATATATATATATATATATATATATATATAAATATATATATAGTATATATAATATATATATACGCAAGTAGACAATTGTTTCTGCCTATAAACGACCCCTCGTTAAACACGAGCGACCTCACTCGTGAAAGGATTAAGTAAGAGTCAATAGTTAAAAAACGTTGATATTAAGAAAAAATTCGATATTTAAGAAAAAAGTGGCGATTTAAGAAGAAATTAACCGCGACGATGGGGCTCCGTAGAGAAAGGTAATTGAAATCAACACATTCATGCAGGTTTTACAATTTGAAGAGTTATATTCATATAGTTACTTTCCTTCGCAATGATATCCCATTAATCATTGTCATCTGCTTCTTTACGATGCACGTAAGTCTGCTTAACTTCGCCTGTGGCGAATTCACAGTTCGCATTCAGTATTAAATTTGTGTTGAGTCTACGAGAATTAAGTTATTTTTATTCCAATACCGTTCCCGAATATTTACATGGGTTGTACCTACAACGTGTTACCAACCTGTTACATCAATCGTGCTACCGACAACCTTTTATGAACTGATTGTTCAGAATGTTCATAGGCTACCAAAGTGCGTAACCGTAAAGCTTTTTGATGTGTATATCTGTGCAACCTGCGCGGGTGTAGCTATGACCTTTAGTGCACTCAATATTGATTAACGTAAAATTTAAAAATAATTATTAGTTAGTAATATTTATTTGCTCTTTATATATTAATATAGTATAACTTACTGTCAATCTTCTTTACCGATTCATATTCAATATTTATTATAATACGGTGCTTTTCGCCGGCCGAAACGGGAAAACATTTTCCGGAGAAAAACTCAAGAGGTGCAAATTAACAATGTTGATTATTAGGTTTAGTCTCAAAGATAGTCAGAAAAGGTTGCTCCATAGAGTTTAAGAGTTACTCCAGACACCCTGATATAAATTAAGGCCAACTGCTGTTTAGGCTGATGGGGCGATTTTGAGGACGTAGTATATGCGGACCTGTACTACACTATAATCACAAGGAAAATATTAATACCTGTTTAAGATGTACAGACCAAAATGTCCGATATTCCGTGTATGGAGAGTTTATATCCAAAGTTTTCTGATATTTCAAAATCGAACTTCGCGTCTTCGGCGCCAAAGCGGTTGTGACCAGCTGTTTCAGTCACTCTTATTTAATTTAAACAAATTTCTAACTACTTAAACATTCAGTCACTCACCCAACAAGGATATAAAGACCGTTCAATATGTTTTCACTAATCTGCATAATTATCGGCTGCATTTGTGAAATACGTCGAGAAACAATTTGTGCACGCCAGATGAGCTGCAAGAAAGTTGTTTTTACAGTGAAAGATTAAGTGAAAAATGATGGAGAAAACCCCAGCTGAATGCGCTAAATGCCACATTGCTATCACTATAACAAACTTTAATTGAACTATCCTTACTACCGATAGCAACATAAAGAGCGCCTGATAACGTAGTTCATTTTTAATTATTGGTCCAGCAAAAAAACGGTTTAATATATAATGCGTAAATGTGATTAACATAAATGTCACTTCCTATTATTTTGTGTTATTCTAACTGAATAGAGGCAGTGACTTAGACACATAATTATATTCTTTTATAAAATAAAACCTGGAAATTAGAGAAAACACACTTTACTTGAGACGAGTGCTCTATATGCTTTGTTACTTTCTTTTAAAAAGCGTAAAAATAGCAAAGATAAACATTTCAACCAATTAAGCATGTCGCGACAAGCCATTTTCAGCGTGTCTCTATCGAGTTATTATTTTAAGACACGTGTATCATATATAGCCAATCACAACGCGTGTTGTTTCTTTTATAAAGCCGCGGATGTAATCTATCCATTACAAAACCTTATTCTTGTTTCAGGTGTATGTTACTATATAGCGATAAACAACTAGCCAGTATATATAACAGACATACACCAAACCGGGACCAGTTACGAAAAATGCAACTTCAAGGCCTTCCGGCTGGAATTGAACCCGCGACCCTGCGTATGGTAGTGCAGTGCTCTGACCACTGAGCTACGGAGGCCGTTGCCGCAGTCAAATTTTCATATACATATATTTGACCATATATTTGACCATATATATGTGTTTTTTTTTTTGATGTCCCACATTTTGGTGTGGCATCAAGGGTGACTGTTAATAGCAGTTATCTTCATCCTGCTCATCAGCACTACACTGATGAGCACTACACTGTTATATCAATTGCAAATATATATATGATAAATATCAAAGGCCAGCATAATAGTTTTGACAAAAACCATTACTTGAGTAAAACACGAGTGAAATCATAATCTAAAGTTCTAACGTTTCGTTGTTATCACAACATCTTCAGGGAATAATAACATAAGATACAGACCAATCAAGATGAGAATAATAAAAATACATATTACAAGATGAGACGACACTAGTATACATGAATGACAAAGCAAACATTGACAGAATTAGAAGCTTATAAAAGAAAAAGTGGTGCGGTGATATTTGCGTTTACAGAAGGTTTGAGTAAAACACGAGTGAAATCATAATATTTACTAAAGTTCTAACGTTTCGTTGTTATCACAACATCTTCAGGGAATAATAACATAAGTACAGACCAATCAAGAGAGAATAATAAAAATACATATTACAAGATGAGACGACACTAGTATACAACGAATGACAAGTAAACATTGACAGAATTATAAGCTTATAAAAGAAAAAGTGGTGCGGTGATATTTGCGTTTACAGAAGGTTTGAGATCCCTAATGAGTAGAGATTCGCGCAAAAGAAGTTCTGATTAAAAAGTACAACTAGAAATAATCTTAAAATTATTAAAAGAGACAGGGTGACCATGCAGTGTCACGGTGATGAGAGAGAATACTTGTGAGAGGAGGGTTACTATACTACGTCCAGTAAGAGGCGAGATTCCCATGTGGTTAGATTTGCTAATCATCTTCGTTCCGTAAGGAACAATGATGTCGACAAACCCGTCGCCCGACATTTTAATAATATCAACCATTCGATTTTCCGACATGAAAGTTTGTGCCATGTCACCCATTTCCGGTGGAAATGATTGCCGCGTAGGTAATGGAAGGGGAACTGGATAGGAAACTTAACGACAACCAGAAACAAAGTTTGCACAACTTGCTATGGTAATTATACGATTATAAGCGGTTAATGCACCTAACAGGTGGGCCCACATAGCTACAATCAGACACTA
The DNA here is from genome assembly GCA_035772405.1 of Chrysogorgia sp. JL179-B06. NCBI lineage: Eukaryota > Metazoa > Cnidaria > Anthozoa > Scleralcyonacea > Chrysogorgiidae > Chrysogorgia > Chrysogorgia sp. JL179-B06. The sequence goes on along the minus strand of JAYKKM010000437.1, from coordinate 1,851,872 downwards.
TACTGAACTTAAGTAATATGGCATTGTTTAAATTCAGCAATACCTTATCGTAGCCCTGTGGGACCATCAGTTGCTGCATCAGGTCGCTTTGATAAGCGTATACACTAGGTTACATGTCAGGTAGTGAGTGCTCATGCCTTGCTGATGATCGTTCGCATGATTTGTAGTTTGTGTCGTGCATGTTACGGAACAATGCAAAATAATTAGCATACGGCGAGATGGAATATCATTTATGGTAACTCGACTAAAAAAACACCAATACGAAAAGCGGGATATGACTATTGCGATATTTAAGCATTTAAAAAAAAAACGAACTCTAAAGTAAACGGTTTCACGGTTAATATCAACCTAGCGTTCATCAACTTCGTTTGACAGTCAAAATCAGTTGATCAAATAGAAAATTTACATCAAGATAATTTACATATGTTTGCCATATTAGATTGCATGCATGTGACGCTCCAAACGCGTTTCCCTGAATGAAGACAGAATTAAAATTGACAACACTAAACGCTCTCTTCTATCCGAGCAAACCACAGTCAAACCACAGCCGAATATACAAACAACTTCAGAGAAAGAAAGATCATGTATTCATGCCATCGGCCCATTGCATTGTGGTTACGCACAAAAACGTTACTCGTATACTGCGCACAACCACAATGCAGTGCGTTTTGCCTACCTTGCTCGCTTCGCTTTAGGCTCGCTCACTGGCGGCTGTATAAATACCATAGCAAGTTGTACAAACATCGTTTCCAGTTTTCAAAAACATCGTTTTAAGTTTCCTATCCAGTTCCCCTCCCATTATCTATGATTTCCGTAAAAGACAAGAAAAGCATCTCATTTTCAAACTTTGGCAACATTCATCCCCATGCTCTCAATGAAAAGATTTTCATTCAATCCCCATGAAGGTATTTCTTTATTTTACCTCCCACTCATTAGCATCCTTTGTACGGGTTGCCTGTAGAAGTGTTCAGGATTTAGGCATGCCAGCAGAATGATGCTAGAAATTTTCTATAGCATGGAGGATCAAATAAATAGAATGTAGAATATAAACCACGTATATAAAAGGCGATCATATAGCCTTGTAATAAATAACATATGGCGCGTTTATAATATCATAATTCAATATGATCATTTGAACACCATACATCTAATTCGAACAACATTTACTCGAAACGTGCAAGCCTCGCGAAAGTTATAAATTTTCCATTCAAGCGACACTTTGCCAAATCGAACTTCACGATTGTAATATTTGCTGTTAAATAATTTCGTTAAAAATAGCAAATGACTTTCCTATTTTTATTTTTACTTACGCGATTATTTATTCTATAAAAATTTCACTCAGTTTTTATTTCACTTTACAAGAAAAGCGTCTCATTTTCAAACTTGGCACGATTCATCCCCATGGTCTCATTGATCTTTGTCTCACTTAATCCCCATGCAGGTATTTCTTTATTTTACCTCCCACTCATTAGCATCCTTTGTACGGTCTGTTTGCCTGAATTTCGTTAAAAATAGCAAATGACTTTCCTATTTTTATTTTTACTTACGCGATTATTATTTTATTCTATAAAAATTTCACTCGGTTTTTATTTCACTTTACGTTTCACGCTCTGACGAAGGGCCTTCTTGACAACTTACACGCTATTTCGGCAGAACACTAACCTTTTTAGAGGTTTGATTTTTAGAAATAGAAACAAAGATACGAAGTGGTGTTAAGGCCTATCTACTGCACGATAATTGGCACTAGCTGTTGCGGTTACCCAGCCTATTGTCTTAATGTCTGTATTTATGTTTGTAATGTATATGGCAAAGTTATTAAAATTAAAATTAAAATACGATTCGTCGTATACGATTGTCATTCTGGCGTACATTGTTGTACACGATTGCCAATTGTTTGCACACGACATAATTCTTGTTTATGATTCGATGACGAATGTTGACACGCGTGTACAGCGGTTCTGGACCAACAATCGAGAGCGGAGTATATAGGGACAGCAGAGGCAGAGTGGACGGGATTTAAGTACGCGGTGGTGAAGACAGCGGAACGAATATATGTGGAAGAGTTAAATATGGTAAGGGGTGGGGACGGGAGACGTGCAGACGGGCAATAAAAGAAAGGTGAGAGACTAGAAAAGAAATGGAACTACAACCATCTACGGAGGCACGACGAAGATACAAACTGGCAAATACAGGGGCGAAATGGGCAGCGAAGCAAGCGAAAGAAAGTGCGGAGGATGATCTATACCATGAACTAGAATACCAGCCACTTGTGGCAAGAAAGAAGATATACAGTCAAGAAAGGAGGGAAAGGAAGATATAGGGTGGCGTCTCCTTTCATCAACAACGTCGCCTGGAGTATCTACAGGTGGAAGTACAGGCGGTAAAGGTGAGGTGGAGGGAGTAATTTAATACTCTACTCAATGAGAAAAACACGTTTACAGCCGACCTACCGACAGCAACACAGTAGACGACCCACAGCCAGGAATCTCTATGGCAGAATTAAAGACTGCGATAAGCATATAGATAATCATCCCGTTTGTCTCCTCAAACGGAGTCGGGTCGTCTCGACACCGCTCTCCACTGTCTTCTATCAGCAACTCTACTCAGATCCACCACTTTACCTGCATCATCTCGAACACAATCCATCCATCGGTTTTTCGATCGCCCTCTCTTCCTTGTTCCCGTCTCCCTACGCTCCGCTGACCATCTAATAAACTCGTCCTCTTCTTTTCTCTTCACGTGTTCGCTTATCTCTCCATATTGCATCCAAAACTCTATGTAGCCATGCAGTGCCTTCTTCTCCTTGTGCTATAGTACCATTTCGAGTGTGATCTCATCCGTATTAACTCTGCAGCTTCCACACGTAAAATTGTATACAACTGTACATGTGATGTAAGACGTAAGGGAATTTTATCTTAAAAAAGAAAAGAAGTGAAAAAGTCTGAAGGACGAGCGATAAACCTAATTGGGTTCGGATTTAAACGAATTAGTGCTGTCCGGTAAACGGTAGAGAGAAATAAACGGTGCTTTTAGTTGATTTGGAGAAAACTTTGTGCCGAGAAAAGCAGTAACGCAACAAACAAGAAATTTTAAAAAGCAGAGTGCTGCGTAGGCAGTGTTTTGGATATATAGCAAAGTGAAAAGGTGGTAAACTGCCGAGATTTTAGTAACGAAATACTGACGTTTCTAGCGGAGCCCTTTCTTTTCCGTTTCTAGTGGAGCCATGTCAGTATTTCGTTACTAAAAATCTCGACAGTTCACCACCTTTCCACTCTGCTATATGTCATTGTCAAGAAATTTCTTGGGATAACTAAACCATTATTGATAAGGATGCGTTTTAGTTTTTCTAGTTCAACATTGAAAATAACGTACTAATGTTGAAGCAACGGTTAAGTAAGGAAACGATTAGACCTCTCTTGTAAGAGAACGGAATAAAAGAATCAAAAGAGGTCAAAAGACCAGTAAAAGTATGTTTACGGTAAACATTTGTAGAAAAGCAACCTCCGGAACGATTGACACTTATGTCTTATGTCAAGCTTCGCATATTCTAGCTCAGTCTTGTCAGGAACGCCCTGGTTATTACAGCCACGTTGCCGAAGCGTTTTATGGGATCGTGGTATTGTCTTTTACGAAAGCTATTTACCAGCTTCTGTGGTTCTTCCTTTGTGCACATGTGTAAACAATTCATCTCGTGTTCCGGAGATACAATAGAGTCACGAATCATTTCTTCGAATGTGCTTTTCATGCAGGGATGAAACATAGTAGCATCGCCATAAAACATCTGGATAGCATTTCGTAAGACTCATTCTGGCTATAGGCTTGCTGTCAATTTCTCATTAGTTGCCGCAATTTCTCCCATGCATTGTTCATACAGGCATTGCTCTGTTCCACCAGGCTGTTGCGCAATCTCCTCCTGTGAAGTCGACCCTGTACGTCGATGAAGTCTGGTTTTCTTTGGTGTCTTCACTACATACTGTGACCTTTCGACAGAAAATCGAACCCCGGTCTTCTGCTGAACAGCTTGCTTTGGCTCCTCAGTCACATTCTGAATCTGGTTCTGGATCCACGCGTCGCCTGATTTGGATGAAAAAGATCTCTCTTTCTTCCAAGATGGATTGTTCAATCGAGTCCAGTTTTGCCTTTGCTGCTGTAAGCTTCTGAGCCGCTAAAACTGCCATGTCGCGTGATCGTCTTCGTCAGCTTCTCTCAGGCTCCTCTCGTTTTCTTTCTCTGCCATTAATAAATCATATTCTGCTTTGCCGCGACTGCCAATGCTCTTCTTCTTGCGTTTGTTGAAGATGTGCATAACGATCCAAATCTATCAGACAATCTCCAACTTCTTGATTCCTTCGAGGAAAGCTCGTCGTCCTTGAGTTTCTATAAGCAGCGTCACGTAATACAGAATTGACTGTCTGAAGGAATTTTTGGTTTGTTTGGCTGACGGTAGATTTTACTTCTGTAGCCTCTCGCCATCAGTCTTGTGCAAATACACTTTCCAAGTCGTAAAAGCTTCCAGAACATTGGTAAATAAGACATCAGTCTACAAGAGGCTATTGAGTTAGTTCACACGGCAAGGGGAGAAAGAAACATCGACATTAAAATCAGCAATAGCCTCGTTGGAAGTAAGAAAACACACCTTCTAAAGTCTCCTAGAACCTGGAGTATTATCGGACTATATATCGGAGAACTAATCGGGAGAATAATTGTTAATAATCTGGACGACGATACAACGGCCAAAGATGTAAGTCGTTTATAACGTATATATTCGTCTTTAATGTCAATAGTCAATCGTTTGTTAGCATATATTATCGTATATTTTGTAATTTGGTTTCTAGTTTTCACCGAATTGTATATAGTTTCAATAATTAATATAACTGTACGTTGTTGGTTGACAAGACTGATGGGGACAAGTTGGGGGACGAGACAGTGAAAAATCTTGTGTCGTTCATATCGAATTTATCGTGGAGTATATGACTTCGTTTGCTTGGAGTTTAACATAGTATAATAAGGATAAACATTTATCTATATATATAGATATATATATATATATATATATAATATATATATATATATATATATATATATATATATATATATATATATATATATATATATATATATATATATATATATATATTATATATATATATATATATATATATATATATATATATATATATATATATATATATATATATATATATATATATATATTATATATATATATATATATATATATATATATATATATATATATATATATATATATATATATATAGTATAGAATAAGAATTGATTCCTTCGTCGTAAAGTGCTCAACAAGAGCTGTATACATGAAGTTAAAACTGGATAAAAATAACTATTTACACATAAAACACTACAAATCTGTTTCAAGAGTGTTCCCAAGAGCACTCGCTCATCAGGTGTAAAAATGTGCTGACTAACTAACCTACTTAAATACACTGATCTATGTGACGTCATATAACTTCATACTCTTTAACAAATATCTGTTTGCGTGACGGCATGTACTCGATAGTTCGTTCCTACTATTTAATGTGCATAGGTGTGGTTGTTTTATAATAAAGTATTTTTCTGTTATGCATAAATTGCACCGTTTACTAACATTAGTATATGACGTGGCCCTTGCAAGGATTTTCCATGATAGGATGTAATTAATATTCCCTTCTTTCAATGTCCAAATATATTTGCTTAGTTCTGTTGCATTTTTCGTGTTGATATTCCTAAATGAGGGTATCTTGTTTTAAATTTGTTTTGGGTTAGTCCGACATAAGTTTCTTTACCGTTGCCGGTTTCCACTGTGGCTTGGTAGATGACATTTGTGGTAAGGCATTGGCCGTCTAAGGGACACTCTGGTTTGTTTCTACAATTGCACGTCGGTTCTCTTTGTTGGTTGTTGTTAGTAAACGGTGCAATTTATCCATAACAGAAAAATACTTTATTATAAAACAACCACACATATGGCACATTTAAATAGTAGGAACGAACTATCGAGTACATGCCGTCACGCAAACAGATATTTGTTAAAGAGTATGAAGTTATATGACGTCACATATAGATCAGTGTATTTAAGTAGGTTAGTTAGTCAGCACATTTTTACACCTGATGAGAGAGTGCTCTTGGGAACACTCTTGAAACAGATTTGTAGTGTTTTATGTGTAAATAGTTATTTTTATCCAGTTTTAACTTCATGTATATATATATATATGTATGTATATATATTTATATATATATATATATATATATATATATATATATATATATAATATATATATATATATATATATATATATATATATATATATAATATATATATATATATATATATATATATATATATATATATATATATATATATATATATATATATAAATATATATTTATATATATATATATATATATATATATATATATATATATATATATATATATATATATATATATATAAATATATATATATATATATATATATATATATATATTATATATATATATATATATTAGAACAACGATTTTGTCGTGGTAATAAATTTAAACAAAGCTTTGAAATACGTCGAAACCATGGTGAAATTAATGGTAAATATGACACATTCACTTTATTCAATAACAAAGAAACAGCTCTCTCTTTCCTGCATATATTAAATTCGCTTCATCCGTCTTTAAAATTTACACATGAATTTGAAAATAACAACAAATTAGCTTTCTTGGATGTGTTAGTTCACAAATATGATAATTGTTTCCTTACAAGCATTTATCGGAAATCTACATTTACAGGCCTTTACACACGTTTTGATTCTTTTAGCTCAACAAAACAAAATATCTCATTGGTGAAATGTTTAATAGACAGAACACGCAAGTTATCTTCGGACAAGTTTTTGGAACAAGATCTCAGTGAATTAAAAACCATTTTCTTAACAAATGGATACCAAGGCCGATTGCTTGATAAAATATTCATGTCTCTTCCTAATCTAGAACCTATGTATTTGTTAAGTCCATAGTATGGACTTAACAAATGCCCAGTCTACTTAAAATTACCGTGGATTGGTAAAATCTCCGAACAATTCGAGAAACAACTGAAGGTTACTATAGAAAATACTTTCTTCTCAAGCCAATTAAGATGCATTTTCTCAACTAGGACAATTTTGCCGCCTACTCCGAAAGAAGTTTTACCTGAATTTTCATCAAGCTCTGTAATTTACGAATTTAAATGCGAGTGTGGTTCTCGCTACGTATAGGAAGAACTTCTCAAAGATTAGGTGAAAGAATGAAACAACACGTTCCTACTAACATACGCCGAAAAACTGTTCCATTACGCCAACAGCCAAAAAGACAATGCCGTCAAGACATGGCCATTAACTGCGATTCTGCCATTTCCCGACACCTCCTGTTAAATTCCCAATGCGCCAATTCTTACAATGACACCAATTTCCGGATTGGCCAAGTGTCGTTCACCCTTTCAATTGAAGGTGTTAGATCTATTTACATCAAGTTGTCAGATCCTCACTTGTGCCGACAGATTAAAACATCGTTATTTTAGGAACACTGTCATGACGCATTTGCGTCTGACGTAACTGGACTTTTTGTTGACTATAAATACATGCTATCTTATGGTCTTTCTTTAGCAGACGTAGCACTTGATCTGTTGTCTGCCGAAATGCTTCGTGCTCATTTATTTTAAAAATCCTATTTATTTTCTCTATCTTTAAACAGTTCTTCTAAGAACTAATTTCTCCTTCCTATCCTTTGCTCCAACATTACGCCATTGGTATAAATGTGATTATATATTATACATATTATCGTGTATAATAATTATATTAGTAGTGATTTCGAACAGTTCTTGTAGTTGTAAGAACTATATTTACCATTTCACCATGGTTTATATATATGTAGTTTGATCGAGTGTAAATGCCAAATATTACCTATAATTATACCCAGAATCTTATCCCAGCATTACCACCATATATACAGAACTCGTGACTAGGCTCTCGGCAACGGTCGCGGGTTCAATTCCAGCCGGAAGGCCTTGAAGTTGCATTTTTCGCAACTGGTCCCGGTTTGGTCTTAAAATGTATGTATTCCAACACTCGAAATTTTCCTTCACCATAAAAAATCCTTTCAACATGTAGTTTGATCGAGTGAAATGCCAAATATTACCTATATATATATATATATATATATATATATATATATATATATATATATATATATATATATATTATATATATATATATATATATATATATATATATATATATATATATATATATATATATATATATATATATATATATATATATATATATATATATATATATATATATATATATATTATATATATAATATATATATATATATATATATATATACTATATACGCACTTCACGCTATCTGGATGTTCTGATTGCCGGTGTTGTCCCACAAGCGGTTGTCAATGACGATCGTAAGTGTATAATTACCGAGTCAGACTCATTCAGATTGTTCCAAGCTACACTGATGAGCTGTTGTACAGCGAAACACGTGTCTGTAGATTGAATTATGTACGCTCCTTCACTTCGGTGTTGTTGAGCACTCTGTGAAGTAAACGTGGGTGTCCTTTAGCGATAATGCAACGTTCACTACCCTTGTGGCAGTTTGAGCACTCTGGCCCCATGCGCACTTCACGCTATCTGGATGTTCTGATTGCCGGTGTTGTCCCACAAGCGGTTGTCAATGACGATCGTAAGTGTATAATTACCGAGTCAGACTCATTCAGATTGTTCCAAGCTACACTGATGAGCTGTTGTACAGCGAAACACGTGTCTGTAGATTGAATTATATATATATATATATATATATTCGCGAATTATACAACTATAAGCCATGTTACACAACAATATGTACATGAAACAGTCCCGATATCTCTAGTTAAGCTATTTCTGTTCATTTTTGACCATCTGGGCAGTTTGGCCTCGGTGTCTAGTCTCGATCGTCAAAGGTACGATAACCTGAGTATCAGGCTTTCAGGTATAGCCTGCGTAGCAGACGGTTGTTTGGGGGGAGGGGGGTTAAAGTCTGACACAAAGCATTTGATTTTTCCCTTCCGCCCACGCACCAATGTCGTACCCAGACCCAAGCATTCTCACGCCTCATCGAAAATTTTAGCCAATTAAAACCACTTCCCGTTTTATAGTTAATGATTGACATGTGTCAAAATTAGTACCTTTCGATGAATTTGGCGGTTAACTTAACCGGAGTATTTAACATTCTCCAGGATGATATAGTTTTGCAAAATTTGTCTTGAAAACGTGCAAACAAAAAACGGGTAGCACGTTTCATCTGTCCCGCTGTTTTCTGAAACAACAAACAAAGAGTTTTCGAACACATTGTCTGAGAAGGTTGTAGTACTTTCAGAGTTATTGTTGGTACGTAAGGTCAGTAAGGGAAATTAAATCACCTACATGAAAGATCTCCGTAGTCCAACTGCACTTTTTTTATTGCGCTTTCCAGTATTATAAATGCAACTTTTCCACGCTATTACATGACTATGAACACCTTGACAACACAAATGTGACTACATATCAAAGGCTTTTTTAAACTACGATTGGATCAGTGTAGTGCTGATGAGCAGGATGAAGATGACTGCTATTTACAGTCACCCTTGATGCACACAAAATGTGGGACATCAAGAACCATGCCAGAGCGCTCAACTGCAAGCAGTGAGCGTGCGCACAATGCGTAAGCGACATGGTTCATCCTGTAGAGCGCTCAATATGACCTAAAGGTCATAGAGCGTATCTTTTATATATATATATATATATATAAAAAAGTAGAGTGCTGCGTAGACAGTGTTTTGAATATATAGCAAAGTGAAAAGGTGGTAAACTGCCAAGAATTTAGTGACGAGATACTGACGTTTCGAGCGGAGCCCTTCATCAGTATGAAGGGCTCCGCTCGAAACGTCAGTATCTCGTCACTAAATTCTTGGCAGTTTACCACCTTTTCACTTTGCTATATATATATATATATATATATATATATATATATATATATATATATATATATATATATATATATATATATATATATATATATATATATATATATATATATATATATATATATATATATATATATATATATATATATATATATATATATATATATATATATATATATATATATATATATATATATATATATATATATATATATATATATATATATATATATATACTATATACGCACTTCACGCTATCTGGATGTTCTGATTGCCGGTGTTTGTCCCACAAGCGGTTGTCAATGACGATCGTAAGTGTATAATTACCGAGTCAGACTCATTCAGATTGTTCCAAGCTACACTGATGAGCTGTTGTACAGCGAAACACGTGTCTGTTAGATTGAATTATGTACGCTCCTTCACTTCGGTGTTGTTGAGCACTCTGTGAAGTAAACGTGGGTGTCCTTTAGCGATAATGCAAACGTTCACTACCCTTGTGGCAGTTTGAGCACTCTGGCCCCATGCGCACTTCACGCTATCTGGATGTTCTGATTGCCGGTGTTGTCCCACAAGCGGTTGTCAATGACGATCGTAAGTGTATAATTACCGAGTCAGACTCATTCAGATTGTTCCAAGCTACACTGATGAGCTGTTGTACAGCGAAACACGTGTCTGTAGATTGAATTATATATATATATATATATATTCGCGAATTATACAACTATAAGCCATGTTACACAACAATATGTACATGAAACAGTCCCGATATCTCTAGTTAAGCTATTTCTGTTCATTTTTGACCATCTGGGCAGTTTGGCCTCGGTGTCTAGTCTCGATCGTCAAAGGTACGATAACCTGAGTATCAGGCTTTCAGGTATAGCCTGCGTAGCAGACGGTTGTTTGGGGGGAGGGGGGTTAAAGTCTGACACAAAGCATTTGATTTTTTCCCTTCCGCCCACGCACCAATGTCGTACCCAGACCCAAGCATTCTCACGCCTCATCGAAAATTTTAGCCAATTAAAACCACTTCCCGTTTTATAGTTAATGATTGACATGTGTCAAAATTAGTACCTTTCGATGAATTTGGCGGTTAACTTAACCGGAGTATTAACATTCTCCAGGATGATATAGTTTTGCAAAATTTGTCTTGAAAACGTGCAAACAAAAAACGGGTAGCACGTTTCATCTGTCCCGCTGTTTTCTGAAACAACAAACAAAGAGTTTTCGAACACATTGTCTGAGAAGGTTGTAGTACTTTCAGAGTTATTGTTGGTACGTAAGGTCAGTAAGGGAAATTAAATCACCTACATGAAAGATCTCCGTAGTCCAACTGCACTTTTTTTATTGCGCTTTCCAGTATTATAAATGCAACTTTTCCACGCTATTACATGACATGAACACCTTGACAACACAAATTTGACTACATATCAAAGGCTTTTTTAAACTACGATTGGATCAGTGTAGTGCTGATGAGCAGGATGAAGATGACTGCTATTTACAGTCACCCTTGATGCACACAAAATGTGGGACATCAAGAACCATGCCAGAGCGCTCAACTGCAAGCAGTGAGCGTGCGCACAATGCGTAAGCGACATGGTTCATCCTGTAGAGCGCTCAATATGACCTAAAGGTCATAGAGCGTATCTTTTATATATATATATATATATAAAAAAGTAGAGTGCTGCGTAGACAGTGTTTTGAATATATAGCAAAGTGAAAAAGGTGGTAAACTGCCAAGAATTTAGTGACGAGATACTGACGTTTCGAGCGGAGCCCTTCATCAGTATGAAGGGCTCCGCTCGAAACGTCAGTATCTCGTCACTAAATTCTTGGCAGTTTACCACCTTTTCACTTTGCTATATATATATATATATATATATATATATATATATATATATATATATATATATATATATATATATATATATATATATATATATATATATATATATATATATATATATATATATATATATATATATACGCAAGTAGACAATTGTTTCTGCCTATAAACGACCCCTCGTTAAACACGTCGCTTGCGACCTCACTCGTGAAAGGATTAAGTAAGAGTCAATAGTTAAAAAACGTTGATATTAAGAAAAAATTCGATATTTAAGAAAAAAGTGGCGATTTAAGAAGAAATTAACCGCGACGATGGGGCTCCGTAGAGAAAGGTAATTGAAATCAACACATCATGCAGGTTTTACAATTTGAAGAGTTATATTCATATAGTCACTTTCCTTCGCAATGATATCCCATTAATCATTGTCATCTGCTTCTTTACGATGCACGTAAGCTGCTTAACTTCGCCTGTGGCGAATTCACAGTTCGCATTCAGTATTAAATTTGTGTTGAGTCTACGAGAATTAAGTTATTTTTATTCCAATACCGTTCCCGAATATATACATGGGTTGTACCTACAACGTGTTACCAACCTGTTACATCAATCGTGCTACCGACAACCTTTTATGAACTGATTGTTCAGAATGTTCATAGGCTACCAAAGTGCGTAACCGTAAAGCTTTTGATGTGTATATCTGTGCAACCTGCGCGGGTGTAGCTATGACCTTAGTGCACTCAATATTGATTAACGTAAAATTTAAAAATAATTATTAGTTAGTAATATTTATTTGCTCTTTATATATTAATATAGTATAACTTACTGTCAATCTTCTTTACCGATTCATATTCAATATTTATATAATACGGTGCTTTTCGCCGGCCGAAACGGGAAAACATTTTCCGGAGAAAAACTCAAGAGGTGCAAATTAACAATGTTGATTATTAGGTTTAGTCTCAAAGATAGTCAGAAAAGGTTGCTCCATAGAGTTAAGAGTTACTCCAGACACCCTGATATAAATTAAGGCCAACTGCTGTTTAGGCTGATGGGGCGATTTTGAGGACGTAGTATATGCGGACCTGTACTACACTATAATCACAAGGAAAATATTAATACCTGTTTAAGATGTACAGACCAAAATGTCCGATATTCCGTGTATGGAGAGTTTATATCCAAAGTTTTCTGATATTTCAAAATCGAACTTCGCGTCTTCGGCGCCAAAGCGGTTGTGACCAGCTGTTTCAGTCACTCTTATTTAATTTAAACAAATTTCTAACTACTTAAACATTCAGTCACTCACCCAACAAGGATATAAAGACCGTTCAATATGTTTTCACTAATCTGCATAATTATCGGCTGCATTTGTGAAATACGTCGAGAAACAATTTGTGCACGCCAGATGAGCTGCAAGAAAGTTTTTTTACAGTGAAAGATTAAGTGAAAAATGATGGAGAAAACCCCAGCTGAATGCGCTAAATGCCACATTGCTATCACTATAACAAACTTTAATTGAACTATCCTTACTACCGATAGCAACATAAAGAGCGCCTGATAACGTAGTTCATTTTTAATTATTGGTCCAGCAAAAAAACGGTTTAATATATAATGCGTAAATGTGATTAACATAAATGTCACTTCCTATTATTTTGTGTTATTCTAACTGAATAGAGGCAGTGACTTAGACACATAATTATATTCTTTTATAAAATAAAACCTGGAAATTAGAGAAAACACACTTTACTTGAGACGAGTGCTCTATATGCTTTGTTACTTTCTTTTAAAAAGCGTAAAAATAGCAAAGATAAACATTTCAACCAATTAAGCATGTCGCGACAAGCCATTTTCAGCGTGTCTCTATCGAGTTATTATTTTAAGACACGTGTATCATATATAGCCAATCACAACGCGTGTTGTTTTCTTTTATAAAGCCGCGGATGTAATCTATCCATTACAAAACCTTATTCTTGTTTCAGGTGTAATGTTACTATATAGCGATAAACAACTAGCCAGTATATATAACAGACATACACCAAACCGGGACCAGTTACGAAAAATGCAACTTCAAGGCCTTCCGGCTGGAATTGAACCCGCGACCCTGCGATGGTAGTGCAGTGCTCTGACCACTGAGCTACGGAGGCCGTTGCCGCAGTCAAATTTTCATATACATATATTTGACCATATATTTTGACCATATATATATGTGTTTTTTTTTTTGATGTCCCACATTTTGTGTGGCATCAAGGGTGACTGTTAATAGCAGTTATCTTCATCCTGCTCATCAGCACTACCACTGATGAGCACTACACTGTTATATCAATTGCAAATATATATATGATAAATATCAAAGGCCAGCATAATAGTTTTGACAAAAACCATTACTTGAGTAAAACACGAGTGAAATCATAATCTAAAGTTCTAACGTTTCGTTGTTATCACAACATCTTCAGGGAATAATAACATAAGATACAGACCAATCAAGAGAGAATAATAAAAATACATATTACAAGATGAGACGACACTAGTATACATGAATGACAAGCAAACATTGACAGAATTAGAAGCTTATAAAAGAAAAAGTGGTGCGGTGATATTTGCGTTTACAGAAGGTTTGAGTAAAACACGAGTGAAATCATAATATTTACTAAAGTTCTAACGTTTCGTTGTTATCACAACATCTTCAGGGAATAATAACATAAGTACAGACCAATCAAGAGAGAATAATAAAAATACATATTACAAGATGAGACGACACTAGTATACACGAATGACAAGTAAACATTGACAGAATTATAAGCTTATAAAAGAAAAAAGTGGTTGCGGTGATATTTGCGTTTACAGAAGGTTTGAGATCCCTAATGAGTAGAGATTCGCGCAAAAGAAGTTCTGATTAAAAAGTACAACTAGAAATAATCTTAAAATTATTAAAAGAGACAGGGTGACCATGCAGTGTCACGGTGATGAGAGAGAATACTTGTGAGAGGAGGGTTACTATACTACGTCCCAGTAAGAGGCGAGATTCCCATGTGGTTAGATTTGCTAATCATCTTCGTTCCGTAAGGAACAATGATGTCGACAAACCCGTCGCCCGACATTTTAATAATATCAACCATTCGATTTCCGACATGAAAGTTTGTGCCATGTCACCCATTTCCGGTGGAAATGATTGCCGCGTAGGTAATGGAAGGGGAACTGGATAGGAAACTTAACGACACCAGAAACAAAGTTTGCACAACTTGCTATGGTAATTATACGATTATAAGCGGTTAATGCACCTAACAGGTGGGCCCACATAGCTACAATCAGACACTATACTGAACTTAAGTAATATGGCATTGTTTAAATTCAGCAATACCTTATCGTAGCCCTGTGGGACCATCAGTTGCTGCATCAGTCGCTTTGATAAGCGTATACACTAGGTTACATGTCAGGTAGTGAGTGCTCATGCCTTGCTGATGATCGTTCGCATGATTTGTAGTTTGTGTCGTGCATGTTACGGAACAATGCAAAATAATTAGCATACGGCGAGATGGAATATCATTTATGGTAACTCGACTAAAAAACACAATACGAAAAGCGGGAATGACTATTGCGATATTTAAGCATTTAAAAACGAACTCTAAAGTAAACGGTTTCACGTTAATATCAACCTAGCGTTCATCAACTTCGTTTGACAGTCAAAATCAGTTGATCAAATAGAAAATTTACATCAAGATAATTTACATATGTTTGCCATATTAGATTGCATGCATGTGACGCTCCAAACGCGTTTCCCTGAATGAAGACAGAATTAAAATTGACAACACTAAACGCTCTCTTCTATCCGAGCAAACCACAGTCAAACCACAGCCGAATATACAAACAACTTCAGAGAAAGAAAGATCATGTATTCATGCCATCGGCCCATTGCATTGTGGTTACGCACAAAACGTTACTCGTATACTGCGCACAACCACAATGCAGTGCGTTTGCTACCTTGCTCGCTCGCTTTAGGCCTCGCTCACTGCGGCTGTATAAATACCATAGCAAGTTGTACAAACATCGTTTCCAGTTTCAAAACATCGTTTTTAAGTTTCCTATCCAGTTCCCCTCCCATTATCTATGATTTCCGTAAAAGACAAGAAAAGCATCTCATTTTCAAACTTGGCAACATTCATCCCCATGCTCTCAATGAAAGATTTTCATTCAATCCCCATGAAGGTATTTCTTTATTTTACCTCCCACTCATTAGCATCCTTTGTACGGGTTGCCTGTAGAAGTGTTCAGGATTTAGGCATGCCAGCAGAATGATGCTAGAAATTTTCTATAGCATGGAGGATCAAATAAAATAGAAATGTAGAATATAAACCACGTATATAAAAGGCGATCATATAGCCTTGTAATAAATAACATATGGCGCGTTTATAATATCATAATTCAATATGATCATTTGAACACCATACATCTAATTCGAACAACATTTACTCGAAACGTGCAAGCCTCGCGAAGTTATAAATTTTCCATTCAAGCGACACTTTGCCAAATCGAACTTCACGATTGTAATATTTGCTGTTAAATAATTTCGTTAAAAATAGCAAATGACTTTCCTATTTTTATTTTTACTTACGCGATTATTTATTCTATAAAAATTTCACTCAGTTTTTTATTTCACTTTACAAGAAAAGCGTCTCATTTTCAAACTTGGCACGATTCATCCCCATGGTCTCATTGATCTTTGTCTCACTTAATCCCCATGCAGGTATTTCTTTATTTTACCTCCCACTCATTAGCATCCTTTGTACGGTCTGTTTGCTGAATTTCGTTAAAAATAGCAAATGACTTTCCTATTTTTATTTTTACTTACGCGATTATTATTTTATTCTATAAAAATTTCACTCGGTTTTTATTTCACTTTACGTTTCACGCTCTGACGAAGGGCCTTCTTGACAACTTACACGCTATTTCGGCAGAACACTAACCTTTTTAGAGGTTTGATTTTTAGAAATAGAAACAAAGATACGAAGTGGTGTTAAGGCCTATCTACTGCACGATAATTGGCACTAGCTGTTGCGGTTACCCAGCCTATTGTCTTAATGTCTGTATTTATGTTTGTAATGTATATGGCAAAGTTATTAAAATTAAAATTAAAATACGATTCGTCGTATACGATTGTCATTCTGGCGTACATTGTTGTACACGATTGCAATTGTTTGCACACGACATAATTCTTGTTTATGATTCGATGACGAATGTTGACACGCGTGTACAGCGGTTCTGGACCAACAATCGAGAGCGGAGTATATAGGGACAGCAGAGGCAGAGTGGACGGGATTTAAGTACGCGGTGGTGAAGACAGCGGAACGAATATATGTGGAAGAGTTAAATATGGTTAAGGGGTGGGGACGGGAGACGTGCAGACGGCAATAAAAGAAAGGTGAGAGACTAGAAAAGAAATGGAACTACAACCATCTACGGAGGCACGACGAAGATACAAACTGGCAAATACAGGGGCGAAATGGGCAGCGAAGCAAGCGAAAGAAAGTGCGGAGGATGATCTATTACCATGAACTAGAATACCAGCCACTTGTGGCAAGAAAGAAGATATACAGTCAAGAAAGGAGGGAAAGGAAGATATAGGGTGGCGTCTCCTTTCATCAACAACGTCGCCTGGAGTTCTACAGGTGGAAGTACAGGCGGTAAAGGTGAGGTGGAGGGAGTAATTTAATACTCTACTCAATGAGAAAAACACGTTTACAGCCGACCTACCGACAGCAACACCAGTAGACGACCCACAGCCAGGAATCTCTATGGCAGAATTAAAGACTGCGATAAGCATATAGATAATCATCCCGTTTGTCTCCTCAAACGGAGTCGGGTCGTCTCGACACCGCTCTCCACTGTCTTCTATCAGCAACTCTACTCAGATCCACCACTTTACCTGCATCATCTCGAACACAATCCATCCATCGGTTTTTCGATCGCCCTCTCTTCCTTGTTCCCGTCTCCCTACGCTCCGCTGACCATCTAATAAACTCGTCCTCTTCTTTTCTCTTCACGTGTTCGCTTATCTCTCCATATTGCATCCAAAACTCTATGTAGCCATGCAGTGCCTTCTTCTCCTTGTGCTATAGTACCATTTCGAGTGTGATCTCATCCGTATTAACTCTGCAGCTTCCACACGTAAAATTGTATACAACTGTACATGTGATGTAAGACGTAAGGGAATTTTATCTTTAAAAGAAAAGAAGTGAAAAAGTCTGAAGGACGAGCGATAAACCTAATTGGGTTCGGATTTAAACGAATTAGTGCTGTCCGGTAAACGGTAGAGAGAAATAAACGGTGCTTTTAGTTGATTTGGAGAAAACTTTGTGCCGAGAAAAGCAGTAACGCAACAAACAAGAAATTTTAAAAAGCAGAGTGCTGCGTATAAGGCAGTGTTTTGGATATATAGCAAAGTGAAAAGGTGGTAAACTGCCGAGATTTTAGTAACGAAATACTGACGTTTCTAGCGGAGCCCTTTCTTTTCCGTTTCTAGTGGAGCCATGTCAGTATTTCGTTACTAAAAATCTCGACAGTTCACCACCTTTCCACTCTGCTATATGTCATTGTCAAGAAATTTCTTGGGATAACTAAACCATTATTGATAAGGATGCGTTTTAGTTTTTCTAGTTCAACATTGAAAATAACGTACTAATGTTGAAGCAACGGTTAAGTAAGGAAACGATTAGACCTCTCTTGTAAGAGAACGGAATAAAAGAATCAAAAGAGGTCAAAAGACCAGTAAAAGTATGTTTACGGTAAACATTTGTAGAAAAGCAACCTCCGGAAACGATTGACACTTATGTCTTATGTCAAGCTTCGCATATTCTAGCTCAGTCTTGTCAGGAACGCCCTGGTTATTACAGCCACGTTGCCGAAGCGTTTTTATGGGATCGTGGTATTGTCTTTTACGAAAGCTATTTACCAGCTTCTGTGGTTCTTCCTTTGTGCACATGTGTAAACAATTCATCTCGTGTTCCGGAGATACAATAGAGTCACGAATCATTTCTTCGAATGTGCTTTTCATGCAGGGATGAAACATAGTAGCATCGCCATAAAACACATCTGGATAGCATTTCGTAAGACTCATTCTGGCTATAGGCTTGCTGTCAATTTCTCATTAGTTGCCGCAATTTCTCCCATGCATTGTTCATACAGGCATTGCTCTGTTCCACCAGGCTGTTGCGCAATCTCCTCCTGTGAAGTCGACCCTGTACGTCGATGAAGTCTGGTTTTCTTTGGTGTCTTCACTACATACTGTGACCTTTCGACAGAAAATCGAACCCCGGTCTTCTGCTGAACAGCTTGCTTTGGCTCCTCAGTCACATTCTGAATCTGGTTCTGGATCCACGCGTCGCCTGATTTGGATGAAAAAGATCTCTCTTCTTCCAAGATGGATTGTTCAATCGAGTCCAGTTTTGCCTTTGCTGCTGTAAGCTTCTGAGCCGCTAAAACTGCCATGTCGCGTGATCGTCTTCGTCAGCTTCTCTCAGGCTCCTCTCGTTTTCTTTCTCTGCCATTAATAAATCATATTCTGCTTTGCCGCGACTGCCAATGCTCTTCTTCTTGCGTTTGTTGAAGATGTGCATAACGATCCAAATCTATCAGACAATCTCCAACTTCTTGATTCCTTCGAGGAAAGCTCGTCGTCCTTGAGTTTCTATAAGCAGCGTCACGTAATACAGAATTGACTGTCTGAAGGAATTTTTGGTTTGTTTGGCTGACGGTAGATTTTACTTCTGTAGCCTCTCGCCATCTGTCTTGTGCAAATACACTTTCCAAGTCGTAAAAGCTTCCAGAACATTGGTAAATAAGACATCAGTCTACAAGAGGCTATTGAGTTAGTTCACACGGCAAGGGGAGAAAGAAACATCGACATTAAAATCAGCAATAGCCTCGTTGGAAGTAAGAAAACACACCTTCTAAAGTCTCCTAGACCTGGAGTATTATCGGACTATATATCGGAGAACTAATCGGAGAATAATTGTTAATAATCTGGACGACGATACAACGGCCAAAGATGTAAGTCGTTATAACGTATATATTCGTCTTTAATGTCAATAGTCAATCGTTGTAGCATATATTATCGTATATTTTGTAATTTGGTTTCTAGTTTTCACCGAATTGTATATAGTTCAATAATTAATATAACTGTACGTTGTTGGTTGACAAGACAGTTGGGGACAAGTTGGGGACGAGACAGTGAAAAATCTTGTGTCGTTCATATCGAATTTATCGTGGAGTATATGACTTCGTTTGCTTGGAGTTTAACATAGTATAAAGGATAAACATTTTCTGGTCGTGGAAGACCACGAACGAATAGATGATAGGCGATTATTCCAAAAAAGAAAGAGGTCACAGGGGAGAACCCATGGCAACGCCATCCACCTGTTGATAGATTTTGCCGATGAACAAGAAATGGCAATTTTTCACTGCTAAGTCTAAAAGTTTACGAAACTCGTCAAGAAAAACCGTGAAACTTAGCAGAGCCAACGAAAAGTTTTTGAATGATGATGTCGATGGTTTCATTTAATGGAATGTTGGTAAAAAGAGAGGTCGTCAAAGCTACAAAGCTGAATTGCTTCCAAAATACATAACAATATACAAGGACATTTCAAACAACTTGTTACTGATAAGCGAATTAATAAACAAATATGAACATTGTCATATGGCTATTTGAAGAGCATCCGGTTAGAGTAAATGAATGGGGTAGTTCTATACTCAATCGGATAGAAAATTGATTACATTCCTGACCCCAACACTATAGCTTTGACACAAACTCTACACTTTAAATATAACCTCAGATTGGCTATAATGAAGGATAAATCTTATAACGAGAGTGAAATGAAGGAAAACTAAAAGAAAAAGATGGCTAATGCCGGACTTAGAACCAAGCTATCGGCACGCAGGACATTAGGAGCTATACGCGTCAGTAGGCCCCGAGGCCCAGGAAATATTTCGATAAAAAAGCGTTAAAATACATGTACAATAGTTAACCAAGAAAAAAACTACGATAAACCAAGAAAAAACAAAGATGAACGAACAAATAGACGGTTATTGCAACGATGAACCACGATGAACCACACTGCTAAAAATAAATCACTACTGTTCAATCATTACTTATTTCCTTGTTTGTGGTTCATCGTGGTAAAATGAAAGTATATGAATTGCTGCACTTAATTATAACCGTGGTTCATCGTTTTTGTTTGAGGTTTTAGGTGTCAATGGGCCGCGAATACGCTTGCGAAAGTCTTTTCGCACTTGTCGGAATTGCGCCGGCTTATCCCTAACTCATTTCAATGCGGTGAAGCATTCATGAATAAATAATAAGGCTAAGTTAATACTTCTGACGCCCTGCATTACATTACCAAGTATGAGATCATAATATAGATGTTTCAGTGATATTTCTTAAATATACTTTTCAGACAATCTTCGACAAAACTGTTAAACAGTTTCACAATAAAATCATGCCAGTTTTTTTACGCCACGCATGTTTATGAGAAAAATCCCCCCTCCCCCCCCCCCCCCCCCCCCCCGTTCAATGTTGGTTTCTTGTGTCGAAATTCCAGCTAGAAGGTTTGGCTGTTGTTTAGAACAACATTGATCTGGGGGGGGGGGGGGGGAGGCAGTGAAAACACAAGGAAGTTTCTTACTAAACATAAAAAAACATTAAATCGGCGATTGCGATAATGTTGATGGTGTTGTCTCAACCGGTTTTGTCCAAGAACATACCATAAATACGTCATCCGTGTTAAAACCGAAATCATAGACCCATAAGGCTAGTTTCCACACAGGAAAATCATCCGCAAGACCGGAAACGGACAGTTTCCTTTGTGTTTAAAGTCGTTAGTTCCAACCGAGAGCTCACAAGACAAAGAAAACTTCCCTGTCCGTTCCGGCGGAAGATTTCCTGAGTGGAAACTAGCCTTAAATCAAGTAGTTGTTTAACAAAGGAAAAGCTATCATAAACAGAGTAAAGTAGGGAGACTAAAAACGTTCTCTTTCATTTCTTCGCTGCCTTCT
>JAYKKM010000437.1:1810000-1827500 GCA_035772405.1 Chrysogorgia sp. JL179-B06 | reverse complement strand
TTCTGCCATTTCCCGACACCTCCTGTTAAATTCCCAATGCGCCAATTCTTACAATGACACCAATTTCCGGATTGGCCAAGTGTCGTTCACCCTTTCAATTGAAGGTGTTAGATCTATTTACATCAAGTTGTCAGATCCTCACTTGTGCCGACAGATTAAAACATCGTTATTTTAGGAACACTGTCATGACGCATTTGCGTCTGACGTAACTGGACTTTTTGTTGACTATAAATACATGCTATCTTATGGTCTTTCTTTAGCAGACGTAGCACTTGATCTGTTGTCTGCCGAAATGCATCGTGCTCATTTATTTTAAAATCCTATTTATTTCTCTATCTTTAAACAGTTCTTCTAAGAACTAATTTCTCCTTCCTATCCTTTGCTCCAACATTACGCCATTGGTATAAATGTGATTATATATTATACATATTATCGTGTATAATAATTATATTAGTAGTGATTTCGAACAGTTCTTGTAGTTGTAAGAACTATATTTACCATTTCACCATGGTTTATATATATGTAGTTTGATCGAGTGAAATGCCAAATATTACCTATAATATACCCAGAATCTTATCCCAGCATTACCACCATATATACAGAACTCGTGACTAGGCTCTCGGCAACGGTCGCGGGTTCAATTCCAGCCGGAAGGCCTTGAAGTTGCATTTTTCGCAACTGGTCCCGGTTTGGTCTTAAAATGTATGTATTCCAACACTCGAAATTTTCCTTCACCATAAAAAATCCTTTCAACATGTAGTTTGATCGAGTGAAATGCCAAATATTACCTATATATATATATATATATATATATATATATATATATATATATATATATATATATATATATATATATATATATATATATATATATATATATATATATATATATATATATATATATATATATATATATATATATATATATATATATATATATATATATATATATATATATATATATATATATATATATATATATATATATATATATATATATATATATATATATACTATATACGCACTTCACGCTATCTGGATGTTCTGATTGCCGGTGTTGTCCCACAAGCGGTTTGTCAATGACGATCGTAAGTGTATAATTACCGAGTCAGACTCATTCAGATTGTTCCAAGCTACACTGATGAGCTGTTGTACAGCGAAACACGTGTCTGTAGATTGAATTATGTACGCTCCTTCACTTCGGTGTTGTTGAGCACTCTGTGAAGTAAACGTGGGTGTCCTTTAGCGATAATGCAACGTTCACTACCCTTGTGGCAGTTTGAGCACTCTGGCCCCATGCGCACTTCACGCTATCTGGATGTTCTGATTGCCGGTGTTGTCCCACAAGCGGTTGTCAATGACGATCGTAAGTGTATAATTACCGAGTCAGACTCATTCAGATTGTTCCAAGCTACACTGATGAGCTGTTGTACAGCGAAACACGTGTCTGTAGATTGAATTATATATATATATATATATATTCGCGAATTATACAACTATAAGCCATGTTACACAACAATATGTACATGAAACAGTCCCGATATCTCTAGTTAAGCTATTTCTGTTCATTTTTGACCATCTGGGCAGTTTGGCCTCGGTGTCTAGTCTCGATCGTCAAAGGTACGATAACCTGAGTATCAGGCTTTCAGGTATAGCCTGCGTAGCAGACGGTTGTTTGGGGGGAGGGGGGTTAAAGTCTGACACAAAGCATTTGATTTTTCCCTTCCGCCCACGCACCAATGTCGTACCCAGACCCAAGCATTCTCACGCCTCATCGAAAATTTTAGCCAATTAAAACCACTTCCCGTTTTATAGTTAATGATTGACATGTGTCAAAATTAGTACCTTTCGATGAATTTGGCGGTTAACTTAACCGGAGTATTAACATTCTCCAGGATGATATAGTTTTGCAAAATTTGTCTTGAAAACGTGCAAACAAAAAACGGGTAGCACGTTTCATCTGTCCCGCTGTTTTCTGAAACAACAAACAAAGAGTTTTCGAACACATTGTCTGAGAAGGTTGTAGTACTTTCAGAGTTATTGTTGGTACGTAAGGTCAGTAAGGGAAATTAAATCACCTACATGAAAGATCTCCGTAGTCCAACTGCACTTTTTTTATTGCGCTTTCCAGTATTATAAATGCAACTTTTCCACGCTATTACATGACATGAACACCTTGACAACACAAATTTGACTACATATCAAAGGCTTTTTTAAACTACGATTGGATCAGTGTAGTGCTGATGAGCAGGATGAAGATGACTGCTATTTACAGTCACCCTTGATGCACACAAAATGTGGGACATCAAGAACCATGCCAGAGCGCTCAACTGCAAGCAGTGAGCGTGCGCACAATGCGTAAGCGACATGGTTCATCCTGTAGAGCGCTCAATATGACCTAAAGGTCATAGAGCGTATCTTTTATATATATATATATATATAAAAAAGTAGAGTGCTGCGTAGACAGTGTTTTGAATATATAGCAAAGTGAAAAGGTGGTAAACTGCCAAGAATTTAGTGACGAGATACTGACGTTTCGAGCGGAGCCCTTCATCAGTATGAAGGGCTCCGCTCGAAACGTCAGTATCTCGTCACTAAATTCTTGGCAGTTTACCACCTTTTCACTTTGCTATATATATATATATATATATATATATATATATATATATATATATATATATATATATATATATATATATATATATATATATATATATATATATATATATACGCAAGTAGACAATTGTTTCTGCCTATAAACGACCCCTCGTTAAACACGAGCGACCTCACTCGTGAAAGGATTAAGTAAGAGTCAATAGTTAAAAAACGTTGATATTAAGAAAAAATTCGATATTTAAGAAAAAAGTGGCGATTTAAGAAGAAATTAACCGCGACGATGGGGCTCCGTAGAGAAAGGTAATTGAAATCAACACATCATGCAGGTTTTACAATTTGAAGAGTTATATTCATATAGTTACTTTCCTTCGCAATGATATCCCATTAATCATTGTCATCTGCTTCTTTACGATGCACGTAAGCTGCTTAACTTCGCCTGTGGCGAATTCACAGTTCGCATTCAGTATTAAATTTGTGTTGAGTCTACGAGAATTAAGTTATTTTTATTCCAATACCGTTCCCGAATATATACATGGGTTGTACCTACAACGTGTTACCAACCTGTTACATCAATCGTGCTACCGACAACCTTTTATGAACTGATTGTTCAGAATGTTCATAGGCTACCAAAGTGCGTAACCGTAAAGCTTTTGATGTGTATATCTGTGCAACCTGCGCGGGTGTAGCTATGACCTTAGTGCACTCAATATTGATTAACGTAAAATTTAAAAATAATTATTAGTTAGTAATATTTATTTGCTCTTTATATATTAATATAGTATAACTTACTGTCAATCTTCTTTACCGATTCATATTCAATATTTATATAATACGGTGCTTTTCGCCGGCCGAAACGGGAAAACATTTTCCGGAGAAAAACTCAAGAGGTGCAAATTAACAATGTTGATTATTAGGTTTAGTCTCAAAGATAGTCAGAAAAGGTTGCTCCATAGAGTTAAGAGTTACTCCAGACACCCTGATATAAATTAAGGCCAACTGCTGTTTAGGCTGATGGGGCGATTTTGAGGACGTAGTATATGCGGACCTGTACTACACTATAATCACAAGGAAAATATTAATACCTGTTTAAGATGTACAGACCAAAATGTCCGATATTCCGTGTATGGAGAGTTTATATCCAAAGTTTTCTGATATTTCAAAATCGAACTTCGCGTCTTCGGCGCCAAAGCGGTTGTGACCAGCTGTTTCAGTCACTCTTATTTAATTTAAACAAATTTCTAACTACTTAAACATTCAGTCACTCACCCAACAAGGATATAAAGACCGTTCAATATGTTTTCACTAATCTGCATAATTATCGGCTGCATTTGTGAAATACGTCGAGAAACAATTTGTGCACGCCAGATGAGCTGCAAGAAAGTTGTTTTTACAGTGAAAGATTAAGTGAAAAATGATGGAGAAAACCCCAGCTGAATGCGCTAAATGCCACATTGCTATCACTATAACAAACTTTAATTGAACTATCCTTACTACCGATAGCAACATAAAGAGCGCCTGATAACGTAGTTCATTTTTAATTATTGGTCCAGCAAAAAAACGGTTTAATATATAATGCGTAAATGTGATTAACATAAATGTCACTTCCTATTATTTTGTGTTATTCTAACTGAATAGAGGCAGTGACTTAGACACATAATTATATTCTTTTATAAAATAAAACCTGGAAATTAGAGAAAACACACTTTACTTGAGACGAGTGCTCTATATGCTTTGTTACTTTCTTTTAAAAAGCGTAAAAATAGCAAAGATAAACATTTCAACCAATTAAGCATGTCGCGACAAGCCATTTTCAGCGTGTCTCTATCGAGTTATTATTTTAAGACACGTGTATCATATATAGCCAATCACAACGCGTGTTGTTTCTTTTATAAAGCCGCGGATGTAATCTATCCATTACAAAACCTTATTCTTGTTTCAGGTGTATGTTACTATATAGCGATAAACAACTAGCCAGTATATATAACAGACATACACCAAACCGGGACCAGTTACGAAAAATGCAACTTCAAGGCCTTCCGGCTGGAATTGAACCCGCGACCCTGCGATGGTAGTGCAGTGCTCTGACCACTGAGCTACGGAGGCCGTTGCCGCAGTCAAATTTTCATATACATATATTTGACCATATATTTGACCATATATATATGTGTTTTTTTTTTTGATGTCCCACATTTTGTGTGGCATCAAGGGTGACTGTTAATAGCAGTTATCTTCATCCTGCTCATCAGCACTACACTGATGAGCACTACACTGTTATATCAATTGCAAATATATATATGATAAATATCAAAGGCCAGCATAATAGTTTTGACAAAAACCATTACTTGAGTAAAACACGAGTGAAATCATAATCTAAAGTTCTAACGTTTCGTTGTTATCACAACATCTTCAGGGAATAATAACATAAGATACAGACCAATCAAGAGAGAATAATAAAAATACATATTACAAGATGAGACGACACTAGTATACATGAATGACAAGCAAACATTGACAGAATTAGAAGCTTATAAAAGAAAAAGTGGTGCGGTGATATTTGCGTTTACAGAAGGTTTGAGTAAAACACGAGTGAAATCATAATATTTACTAAAGTTCTAACGTTTCGTTGTTATCACAACATCTTCAGGGAATAATAACATAAGTACAGACCAATCAAGAGAGAATAATAAAAATACATATTACAAGATGAGACGACACTAGTATACACGAATGACAAGTAAACATTGACAGAATTATAAGCTTATAAAAGAAAAAGTGGTGCGGTGATATTTGCGTTTACAGAAGGTTTGAGATCCCTAATGAGTAGAGATTCGCGCAAAAGAAGTTCTGATTAAAAAGTACAACTAGAAATAATCTTAAAATTATTAAAAGAGACAGGGTGACCATGCAGTGTCACGGTGATGAGAGAGAATACTTGTGAGAGGAGGGTTACTATACTACGTCCCAGTAAGAGGCGAGATTCCCATGTGGTTAGATTTGCTAATCATCTTCGTTCCGTAAGGAACAATGATGTCGACAAACCCGTCGCCCGACATTTTAATAATATCAACCATTCGATTTCCGACATGAAAGTTTGTGCCATGTCACCCATTTCCGGTGGAAATGATTGCCGCGTAGGTAATGGAAGGGGAACTGGATAGGAAACTTAACGACACCAGAAACAAAGTTTGCACAACTTGCTATGGTAATTATACGATTATAAGCGGTTAATGCACCTAACAGGTGGGCCCACATAGCTACAATCAGACACTATACTGAACTTAAGTAATATGGCATTGTTTAAATTCAGCAATACCTTATCGTAGCCCTGTGGGACCATCAGTTGCTGCATCAGTCGCTTTGATAAGCGTATACACTAGGTTACATGTCAGGTAGTGAGTGCTCATGCCTTGCTGATGATCGTTCGCATGATTTGTAGTTTGTGTCGTGCATGTTACGGAACAATGCAAAATAATTAGCATACGGCGAGATGGAATATCATTTATGGTAACTCGACTAAAAAACACAATACGAAAAGCGGGAATGACTATTGCGATATTTAAGCATTTAAAAACGAACTCTAAAGTAAACGGTTTCACGTTAATATCAACCTAGCGTTCATCAACTTCGTTTGACAGTCAAAATCAGTTGATCAAATAGAAAATTTACATCAAGATAATTTACATATGTTTGCCATATTAGATTGCATGCATGTGACGCTCCAAACGCGTTTCCCTGAATGAAGACAGAATTAAAATTGACAACACTAAACGCTCTCTTCTATCCGAGCAAACCACAGTCAAACCACAGCCGAATATACAAACAACTTCAGAGAAAGAAAGATCATGTATTCATGCCATCGGCCCATTGCATTGTGGTTACGCACAAAACGTTACTCGTATACTGCGCACAACCACAATGCAGTGCGTTTGCTACCTTGCTCGCTCGCTTTAGGCTCGCTCACTGCGGCTGTATAAATACCATAGCAAGTTGTACAAACATCGTTTCCAGTTTCAAAACATCGTTTTAAGTTTCCTATCCAGTTCCCCTCCCATTATCTATGATTTCCGTAAAAGACAAGAAAAGCATCTCATTTTCAAACTTGGCAACATTCATCCCCATGCTCTCAATGAAAGATTTTCATTCAATCCCCATGAAGGTATTTCTTTATTTTACCTCCCACTCATTAGCATCCTTTGTACGGGTTGCCTGTAGAAGTGTTCAGGATTTAGGCATGCCAGCAGAATGATGCTAGAAATTTTCTATAGCATGGAGGATCAAATAAATAGAATGTAGAATATAAACCACGTATATAAAAGGCGATCATATAGCCTTGTAATAAATAACATATGGCGCGTTTATAATATCATAATTCAATATGATCATTTGAACACCATACATCTAATTCGAACAACATTTACTCGAAACGTGCAAGCCTCGCGAAGTTATAAATTTTCCATTCAAGCGACACTTTGCCAAATCGAACTTCACGATTGTAATATTTGCTGTTAAATAATTTCGTTAAAAATAGCAAATGACTTTCCTATTTTTATTTTTACTTACGCGATTATTTATTCTATAAAAATTTCACTCAGTTTTTATTTCACTTTACAAGAAAAGCGTCTCATTTTCAAACTTGGCACGATTCATCCCCATGGTCTCATTGATCTTTGTCTCACTTAATCCCCATGCAGGTATTTCTTTATTTTACCTCCCACTCATTAGCATCCTTTGTACGGTCTGTTTGCTGAATTTCGTTAAAAATAGCAAATGACTTTCCTATTTTTATTTTTACTTACGCGATTATTATTTTATTCTATAAAAATTTCACTCGGTTTTTATTTCACTTTACGTTTCACGCTCTGACGAAGGGCCTTCTTGACAACTTACACGCTATTTCGGCAGAACACTAACCTTTTTAGAGGTTTGATTTTTAGAAATAGAAACAAAGATACGAAGTGGTGTTAAGGCCTATCTACTGCACGATAATTGGCACTAGCTGTTGCGGTTACCCAGCCTATTGTCTTAATGTCTGTATTTATGTTTGTAATGTATATGGCAAAGTTATTAAAATTAAAATTAAAATACGATTCGTCGTATACGATTGTCATTCTGGCGTACATTGTTGTACACGATTGCAATTGTTTGCACACGACATAATTCTTGTTTATGATTCGATGACGAATGTTGACACGCGTGTACAGCGGTTCTGGGCCAACAATCGAGAGCGGAGTATATAGGGACAGCAGAGGCAGAGTGGACGGGATTTAAGTACGCGGTGGTGAAGACAGCGGAACGAATATATGTGGAAGAGTTAAATATGGTAAGGGGTGGGGACGGGAGACGTGCAGACGGCAATAAAAGAAAGGTGAGAGACTAGAAAAGAAATGGAACTACAACCATCTACGGAGGCACGACGAAGATACAAACTGGCAAATACAGGGGCGAAATGGGCAGCGAAGCAAGCGAAAGAAAGTGCGGAGGATGATCTATACCATGAACTAGAATACCAGCCACTTGTGGCAAGAAAGAAGATATACAGTCAAGAAAGGAGGGAAAGGAAGATATAGGGTGGCGTCTCCTTTCATCAACAACGTCGCCTGGAGTTCTACAGGTGGAAGTACAGGCGGTAAAGGTGAGGTGGAGGGAGTAATTTAATACTCTACTCAATGAGAAAAACACGTTTACAGCCGACCTACCGACAGCAACACCAGTAGACGACCCACAGCCAGGAATCTCTATGGCAGAATTAAAGACTGCGATAAGCATATAGATAATCATCCCGTTTGTCTCCTCAAACGGAGTCGGGTCGTCTCGACACCGCTCTCCACTGTCTTCTATCAGCAACTCTACTCAGATCCACCACTTTACCTGCATCATCTCGAACACAATCCATCCATCGGTTTTTCGATCGCCCTCTCTTCCTTGTTCCCGTCTCCCTACGCTCCGCTGACCATCTAATAAACTCGTCCTCTTCTTTTCTCTTCACGTGTTCGCTTATCTCTCCATATTGCATCCAAAACTCTATGTAGCCATGCAGTGCCTTCTTCTCCTTGTGCTATAGTACCATTTCGAGTGTGATCTCATCCGTATTAACTCTGCAGCTTCCACACGTAAAATTGTATACAACTGTACATGTGATGTAAGACGTAAGGGAATTTTATCTTTAAAAGAAAAGAAGTGAAAAAGTCTGAAGGACGAGCGATAAACCTAATTGGGTTCGGATTTAAACGAATTAGTGCTGTCCGGTAAACGGTAGAGAGAAATATAAACGGTGCTCTTTTAGTTGATTTGGAGAAAACTTTGTGCCGAGAAAAGCAGTAACGCAACAAACAAGAAATTTTAAAAAGCAGAGTGCTGCGTAGGCAGTGTTTTGGATATATAGCAAAGTGAAAAGGTGGTAAACTGCCGAGATTTTAGTAACGAAATACTGACGTTTCTAGCGGAGCCCTTTCTTTTCCGTTTCTAGTGGAGCCATGTCAGTATTTCGTTACTAAAAATCTCGACAGTTCACCACCTTTCCACTCTGCTATATGTCATTGTCAAGAAATTTCTTGGGATAACTAAACCATTATTGATAAGGATGCGTTTTAGTTTTTCTAGTTCAACATTGAAAATAACGTACTAATGTTGAAGCAACGGTTAAGTAAGGAAACGATTAGACCTCTCTTGTAAGAGAACGGAATAAAAGAATCAAAAGAGGTCAAAAGACCAGTAAAAGTATGTTTACGGTAAACATTTGTAGAAAAGCAACCTCCGGAACGATTGACACTTATGTCTTATGTCAAGCTTCGCATATTCTAGCTCAGTCTTGTCAGGAACGCCCTGGTTATTACAGCCACGTTGCCGAAGCGTTTTATGGGATCGTGGTATTGTCTTTTACGAAAGCTATTTACCAGCTTCTGTGGTTCTTCCTTTGTGCACATGTGTAAACAATTCATCTCGTGTTCCGGAGATACAATAGAGTCACGAATCATTTCTTCGAATGTGCTTTTCATGCAGGGATGAAACATAGTAGCATCGCCATAAAACACATCTGGATAGCATTTCGTAAGACTCATTCTGGCTATAGGCTTGCTGTCAATTTCTCATTAGTTGCCGCAATTTCTCCCATGCATTGTTCATACAGGCATTGCTCTGTTCCACCAGGCTGTTGCGCAATCTCCTCCTGTGAAGTCGACCCTGTACGTCGATGAAGTCTGGTTTTCTTTGGTGTCTTCACTACATACTGTGACCTTTCGACAGAAAATCGAACCCCGGTCTTCTGCTGAACAGCTTGCTTTGGCTCCTCAGTCACATTCTGAATCTGGTTCTGGATCCACGCGTCGCCTGATTTGGATGAAAAAGATCTCTCTTCTTCCAAGATGGATTGTTCAATCGAGTCCAGTTTTGCCTTTGCTGCTGTAAGCTTCTGAGCCGCTAAAACTGCCATGTCGCGTGATCGTCTTCGTCAGCTTCTCTCAGGCTCCTCTCGTTTTCTTTCTCTGCCATTAATAAATCATATTCTGCTTTGCCGCGACTGCCAATGCTCTTCTTCTTGCGTTTGTTGAAGATGTGCATAACGATCCAAATCTATCAGACAATCTCCAACTTCTTGATTCCTTCGAGGAAAGCTCGTCGTCCTTGAGTTTCTATAAGCAGCGTCACGTAATACAGAATTGACTGTCTGAAGGAATTTTTGGTTTGTTTGGCTGACGGTAGATTTTACTTCTGTAGCCTCTCGCCATCTGTCTTGTGCAAATACACTTTCCAAGTCGTAAAAGCTTCCAGAACATTGGTAAATAAGACATCAGTCTACAAGAGGCTATTGAGTTAGTTCACACGGCAAGGGGAGAAAGAAACATCGACATTAAAATCAGCAATAGCCTCGTTGGAAGTAAGAAAACACACCTTCTAAAGTCTCCTAGACCTGGAGTATTATCGGACTATCGGAGAACTAATCGGAGAATAATTGTTAATAATCTGGACGACGATACAACGGCCAAAGATGTAAGTCGTTATAACGTATATATTCGTCTTTAACTCTTTCCTTACGGCTGAAAAACATCAAAAATTGAACGACCACGTTGTTCTATTGATATCTCTTGAAATAACCATAACTGTTGGGCAAGCTATACATTTTCTGGAAGCCCAATAAACCGGCTTTTACTTGTTCTTTTAAATTTCCCGAACAAAACACATTATGTTAATATAAATTAGCATTAATTATCATAAATCAGGTTGAAAAATTTACATTTTTCCAGAAAAGGCCATCTTGCACGCCCGCGTAGCATCTTGAAAACTCAAAATGCCACCAATCGCAGAGTTGTTTATGAAATCAAATCAAACTTGGCGTGTGCGTGGATTTCATGTTCCTTGCGCTTGTCGAATTTCAATTTTTAATCTTGCTTTACCGTGTGCCGTGTTTTTCGATTGACGACTTTGCGGGTCTTCAGTGACCCATTTTAACTGCGACCGTAGGGAAAGAGTTAATATACAATGGTCGATATTTTTTCGCATCGATCAATTTTATATTTTCGCCTGAATTTTTCATCATCGTTATAAGTCGGCTAAACAACACACATATCACATTTTTAACAAATTTGGTGAATTATTTCCTACATTTCTAAACACGGTGAATTTTGACCTTTTTGACCCACATGCATAGAACGTATTGTCTTTGTAGTGTATAGATAGCTTGCGTATATATTTAAAAGTATGAGCTCCCGTGCGGGTGGACCGGTGCGGGTGGGATCTCTGCAGAGACTCTGCTTCGGGTAACCCTTACATAATTCCTCTCATTGAGGGGGGTAGGGGGGAGCAGAGAAGTGGGTTCATTTTTTTGTCGCTGACCATTTTTTTTGCTTTGTTAAACTGTATTTACTTTGATTATTTTCAATTCAACAGATAATAAACTGCTTTTTCCTTTCACGCTTTTTCTTCGATTATTTTCAATTTACCTATTATTGCTTATTAACTCTTTCCTTACGGCTGAAAAACATCAAAAATTGAACGACCACGTTGTTCTATTGATATCTCTTGAAATAACCATAACTGTTGGGCAAGCTATACATTTTCTGGAAGCCCAATAAACCGGCTTTTACTTGTTCTTTTAAATTTCCCGAACAAAACACATTATGTTAATATAAATTAGCATTAATTATCATAAATCAGGTTGAAAAATTTACATTTTTCCAGAAAAGGCCATCTTGCACGCCCGCGTAGCATCTTGAAAACTCAAAATGCCACCAATCGCAGAGTTGTTTATGAAATCAAATCAAACTTGGCGTGTGCGTGGATTTCATGTTCCTTGCGCTTGTCGAATTTCAATTTTTAATCTTGCTTTACCGTGTGCCGTGTTTTTCGATTGACGACTTTGCGGGTCTTCAGTGACCCATTTTAACTGCGACCGTAGGGAAAGAGTTAATGTCAATAGTCAATCGTTGTAGCATATATTATCGTATATTTTGTAATTTGGTTTCTAGTTTTCACCGAATTGTATATAGTTCAATAATTAATATAACTGTACGTTGTTGGTTGACAAGACAGTTGGGGACAAGTTGGGGACGAGACAGTGAAAAATCTTGTGTCGTTCATATCGAATTTATCGTGGAGTATATGACTTCGTTTGCTTGGAGTTTAACATAGTATAAAGGATAAACATTTTCTGGTCGTGGAAGACCACGAACGAATAGATGATAGGCGATTATTCCAAAAAAGAAAGAGGTCACAGGGGAGAACCCATGGCAACGCCATCCACCTGTTGATAGATTTTGCCGATGAACAAGAAATGGCAATTTTTCACTGCTAAGTCTAAAAGTTTACGAAACTCGTCAAGAAAAAACCGTGAAACTTAGCAGAGCCAACGAAAAGTTTTTGAATGATGATGTCGATGGTTTCATTTAATGGAATGTTGGTAAAAAGAGAGGTCGTCAAAGCTACAAAGCTGAATTGCTTCCAAAATACATAACAATATACAAGGACATTTCAAACAACTTGTTACTGATAAGCGAATTAATAAACAAATATGAACATTGTCATGGCTATTTGAAGAGCATCCGGTTAGAGTAAATGAATGGGGTAGTTCTATACTCAATCGGATAGAAAATTGATTACATTCCTGACCCCAACACTATAGCTTTGACACAAACTCTACACTTTAAATATAACCTCAGATTGGCTATAATGAAGGATAAATCTTATAACGAGAGTGAAATGAAGGAAAACTAAAAGAAAAAGATGGCTAATGCCGGACTTAGAACCAAGCTATCGGCACGCAGGACATTAGGAGCTATACGCGTCAGTAGGCCCCGAGGCCCAGGAAATATTTCGATAAAAAAGCGTTAAAATACATGTACAATAGTTAACCAAGAAAAAAACTACGATAAACCAAGAAAAAACAAAGATGAACGAACAAACAGACGGTTATTGCAACGATGAACCACGATGAACCACACTGCTAAAAATAAATCACTACTGTTCAATCATTACTTATTTCCTTGTTTGTGGTTCATCGTGGTAAAATGAAAGTATATGAATTGCTGCACTTAATTATAACCGTGGTTCATCGTTTTTGTTTGAGGTTTTAGGTGTCAATGGGCCGCGAATACGCTTGCGAAAGTCTTTTCGCACTTGTCGGAATTGCGCCGGCTTATCCCTAACTCATTTCAATGCGGTGAAGCATTCATGAATAAATAATAAGGCTAAGTTAATACTTCTGACGCCCTGCATTACATTACCAAGTATGAGATCATAATATAGATGTTTCAGTGATATTTCTTAAATATACTTTTCAGACAATCTTCGACAAAACTGTTAAACAGTTTCACAATAAAATCATGCCAGTTTTTTTACGCCACGCATGTTTATGAGAAAAATCCCCCCTCCCCCCCCCCCCCCCCCCCGTTCAATGTTGGTTTCTTGTGTCGAAATTCCAGCTAGAAGGTTTGGCTGTTGTTTAGAACAACATTGATCTGGGGGGGGGAGGCAGTGAAAACACAAGGAAGTTTCTTACTAAACATAAAAAAACATTAAATCGGCGATTGCGATGTTGATGGTGTTGTCTCAACCGGTTTTGTCCAAGAACATACCATAAATACGTCATCCGTGTTAAAACCGAAATCATAGACCCATAAGGCTAGTTTCCACACAGGAAAATCATCCGCAAGACCGGAACGGACAGTTTCCTTTGTGTTAAAGTCGTTAGTTCCAACCGAGAGCTCACAAGACAAAGAAAACTTCCCTGTCCGTTCCGGCGGAAGATTTCCTGAGTGGAAACTAGCCTTAAATCAAGTAGTTGTTTAACAAAGGAAAAGCTATCATAAACAGAGTAAAGTAGGGAGACTAAAAACGTTCTCTTTCATTTCTTCGCTGCCTTCTTGTTTCCACCGGAGAAGATGGGTATACGAATGCATGACGTGCACGTACACGTACGGTCAGAGCCGCGCTTGATACCACAACTAAGGGGCTCGCACCAAATATGTCTAATCAAAACTGTTGATTATATATATATATATATATATATATATATATATATATATATATATATATATATATATATATATATATATATATATATATATATATATATATATAAAATAAGTCGTGTCTTACGCACGCTGTGATTGGTCAGTTACCGTGTTTATATCAGGCTTTAGTATAAATTGACAAGTTTATATCACAAATCCTCAATTTTGATTGGCTATCGCAGGAGTTACTATCCGCTGATATAAACCTCTGGGGAAAAAGTCGCCTGATTTCGAAAGAATATTTACATTTTTCCCATGAAAAATGCGAAATAAAAGTTATTTCTTGGGTTAGAAAGTTGTAAATTTATACTAAAACAATTAGACAACTCGCCCTTGTTTTCTATGAGCGATAGTCAACTCGGCTCCGCCTCGTTGACTATCTGCTCATAGAAAACGCGGGCTCGTTGTCTAATTATATATAAATATATATATATATATATATATATATATATATATATATATATATATATATATATATATATATATATATATAAAATAAGTCGTGTCTTACGCACGCTGTGATTGGTCAGTTACCGTGTTTATATCAGGCTTTAGTATAAATTTGTCTCCTCAAACGGAGTCGGGTCGTCTCGACACCGCTCTCCACTGTCTTCTATCAGCAACTCTACTCAGATCCACCACTTTACCTGCATCATCTCGAACACAATCCATCCATCGGTTTCTCGATCGCCCTCTCTTCCTTGTTCCCGTCTCCCTACGCTCCGCTGACCATCTAATAAACTCGTCCTCTTCTTTTCTCTTCACGTGTTCGCTTATCTCTCCATATTGCATCCAAAACTCTATGTAGCCATGCAGTGCCTTCTTCTCCTTGTGCTATAGTACCATTTCGAGTGTGATCTCATCCGTATTAACTCTGCAGCTTCCACACGTAAAATTGTATACAACTGTACATGTGATGTAAGACGTAAGGGAATTTTATCTTTAAAAGAAAAGAAGTGAAAAAGTCTGAAGGACGAGCGATAAACCTAATTGGGTTCGGATTTAAACGAATTAGTGCTGTCCGGTAAACGGTAGAGAGAAATAAACGGTGCTTTTAGTTGATTTGGAGAAAACTTTGTGCCGAGAAAAGCAGTAACGCAACAAACAAGAAATTTTAAAAAGCAGAGTGCTGCGTAGGCAGTGTTTTGGATATATAGCAAAGTGAAAAGGTGGTAAACTGCCGAGATTTTAGTAACGAAATACTGACGTTTCTAGGGAGCCCTTTCTTTTCCGTTTCTAGCGGAGCCATGTCAGTATTTCGTTACTAAAAATCTCGACAGTTCACCACCTTTCCACTCTGCTATATGTCATTGTCAAGAAATTTCTTGGGATAACTAAACCATTATTGATAAGGATGCGTTTTAGTTTTTCTAGTTCAACATTGAAAATAACGTACTAATGTTGAAGCAACGGTTAAGTAAGGAAACGATTAGACCTCTCTTGTAAGAGAACGGAATAAAAGAATCAAAAGAGGTCAAAAGACCAGTAAAAGTATGTTTACGGTAAACATTTGTAGAAAAGCAACCTCCGGAACGATTGACACTTATGTCTTATGTCAAGCTTCGCATATTCTAGCTCAGTCTTGTCAGGAACGCCCTGGTTATTACAGCCACGTTGCCGAAGCGTTTTATGGGATCGTGGTATTGTCTTTTACGAAAGCTATTTACCAGCTTCTGTGGTTCTTCCTTTGTGCACATGTGTAAACAATTCATCTCGTGTTCCGGAGATACAATAGAGTCACGAATCATTTCTTCGAATGTGCTTTTCATGCAGGGATGAAACATAGTAGCATCGCCATAAAACACATCTGGATAGCATTTCGTAAGACTCATTCTGGCTATAGGCTTGCTGTCAATTTCTCATTAGTTGCCGCAATTTCTCCCATGCATTGTTCATACAGGCATTGCTCTGTTCCACCAGGCTGTTGCGCAATCTCCTCCTGTGAAGTCGACCCTGTACGTCGATGAAGTCTGGTTTTCTTTGGTGTCTTCACTACATACTGTGACCTTTCGACAGAAAATCGAACCCCGGTCTTCTGCTGAACAGCTTGCTTTGGCTCCTCAGTCACATTCTGAATCTGGTTCTGGATCCACGCGTCGCCTGATTTGGATGAAAAAGATCTCTCTTCTTCCAAGATGGATTGTTCAATCGAGTCCAGTTTTGCCTTTGCTGCTGTAAGCTTCTGAGCCGCTAAAACTGCCATGTCGCGTGATCGTCTTCGTCAGCTTCTCTCAGGCTCCTCTCGTTTTCTTTCTCTGCCATTAATAAATCATATTCTGCTTTGCCGCGACTGCCAATGCTCTTCTTCTTGCGTTTGTTGAAGATGTGCATGCATAACGATCCAAATCTATCAGACAATCTCCAACTTCTTGATTCCTTCGAGGAAAGCTCGTCGTCCTTGAGTTTCTATAAGCAGCGTCACGTAATACAGAATTGACTGTCTGAAGGAATTTTTGGTTTGTTTGGCTGACGGTAGATTTTACTTCTGTAGCCTCTCGCCATCTGTCTTGTGCAAATACACTTTCCAAGTCGTAAAAGCTTCCAGAACATTGGTAAATAAGACATCAGTCTACAAGAGGCTATTGAGTTAGTTCACACGGCAAGGGGAGAAAGAAACATCGACATTAAAATCAGCAATAGCCTCGTTGGAAGTAAGAAAACACACCTTCTAAAGTCTCCTAGACCTGGAGTATTATCGGACTATATATCGGAGAACTAATCGGAGAATAATTGTTAATAATCTGGACGACGATACAACGGCCAAAGATGTAAGTCGTTATAACGTATATATTCGTCTTTAATGTCAATAGTCAATCGTTGTAGCATATATTATCGTATATTTTGTAATTTGGTTTCTAGTTTTCACCGAATTGTATATAGTTCAATAATTAATATAACTGTACGTTGTTGGTTGACAAGACAGTTGGGGACAAGTTGGGGACGAGACAGTGAAAAATCTTGTGTCGTTCATATCGAATTTATCGTGGAGTATATGACTTCGTTTGCTTGGAGTTTAACATAGTATAAAGGATAAACATTTCCTGGTCGTGGAAGACCACGAACGAATAGATGATAGGCGATTATTCCAAAAAAGAAAGAGGTCACAGGGGAGAACCCATGGCAACGCCATCCACCTGTTGATAGATTTTGCCGATGAACAAGAAATGGCAATTTTTCACTGCTAAGTCTAAAAGTTTACGAAACTCGTCAAGAAAAACCGTGAAACTTAGCAGAGCCAACGAAAAGTTTTTGAATGATGATGTCGATGGTTTCATTTAATGGAATGTTGGTAAAAAGAGAGGTCGTCAAAGCTACAAAGCTGAATTGCTTCCAAAATACATAACAATATACAAGGACATTTCAAACAACTTGTTACTGAT
>JAYKKM010000437.1:732500-1080000 GCA_035772405.1 Chrysogorgia sp. JL179-B06 | reverse complement strand
TTGAATCTTTCATTCGTGGATATCATGTGTATAAAGATGAAGCAGCTTGGATTCCACAGCTTCAAGAAGAAACAAATTTTGAAAAGAGAACCGAACAATAAAAAGGATGAAAATGCAGTAGCTGTAGTCAGACATTTGCCTTCGCACGTATCTAAGAGAAGAGCTACAGAATTAAATCACTCTAAACACCGCAGACGAATAACGAGGGCGAAATACTCGGTCATATTCCTTTGCGAATGTCAACATTTGTGAGCAGGTTCTTGAAAAGACTTACAAATAAAGGAAAGGTGGTCATAACGGGTAAGCGAGTAAATCGAGGACTGGTTATGGTTTGGAAATACCGTGCAAGTACATTTTTTACGGGGACAAGCAAATGTCAATACCTTGGCTGAAATCTAAACTGCAAAATCTGGGCTATGATGTTTCTACGTAACTCTAAATGTTGCATGATTTTCATGCTACAAAGAAAGAAAGGATCAGAAGAAAACAGACATTTTTATTCCGGCAACCATCCGGAAACAGCAATACTTTATTGACATTTATAATCACGTTAATCTATTAAATGTTATCAAATATCATTGTTACGTATGTGCTTTTCAGCGCAGTCGCGCAGTGTTGTCTAAAGGGTCTTTCAAGGTTGGTCGCTTATAAGAGCTTAAAAACAAAGAAAAAGATCAGTTTGTTAATCTGAAAGGTGGTCGCGGTCTCTTAACAGAGTGGTCGCTTACGAGAGCTTTCAGTAACAGAGTTTAATAGGGAATTTGAACGGGGTTTCGTGAGGGTGGACGCAACTAGAGCTGGTCGCTTACGAGAGTGGTCGCAAGGAGAGCTTCGACTGTATATATATATATATATATATATATATATATATATATATATATATATATATATATATATATATATATATATATATATATATATATATATATATATATATATATATATATATATATATATATATATATATATATATATGATGTAAATGTCCTCATTTTGACATCACGCTGCATAATGACTTATTGAAGAAGCCTGTAAATAGACCTTATTCAAAAATGCCCGCTGATTTAATATTCTTTTATATGCATATAAATTGGCCCTTATGACCTCGTTATCGTGCAAGAAATTCAAAATAATTTTTACTCTAAAACGAGGTCATAACGGCCAATTTATATGCATATAAAAGAATATTAAATCAACGGCCATTTTTGAATAAGGTCTATATCTTTGGGAAAGTGTAACAAAATTATGAAAGTATGCCTACCTTTTGAGTAATCCCAAAGATATATATACACGCTTTTTCAGTAAGTTACTATATATATATATAATACAGTGTGACATCACAGTGAGGATCCGGCCTTTACATATCAAACAAATCTTAATCAGTGCAGGTACTGTATATTGCACCCAAAAATTAAACACTGAGTTATTTAGTTATTTAGTTTGATGTCTAATTATGAAACATTGAAATTCAGAACAATACAAGCTTGATAGTTTAAAGGCTCTCAGAGATACATGTAGAGTCTACTATAAGTCCATTCGATTGGCAAATTAATGGGTTATACATGTATATATTTTTAAGTAAAATAACTAATTATAGCACTACCCTATGACGGCGGGCGAGGGGTTGTTGCGTATACGTATATCTAGTACTTGAAGTTTGTTTTATGACTTCCAAAACACTTCTTCTGTGCTGCCAAAACGTGATTGCAGTGTCTGTGATAAAGTCATTAAGGAACAGCGAGTTAACGTCGTCCTGAAGACGTAAAAATGTTCCGAGTGGCGTTGCAAACAGAAATAGGACGGTGTTAAGATTACTCTTCAGCCTAATATTGATTCTCTTTGTTTTGTATGAATAATTATTTTGTTTGGAATGACGTCATCGTTGAGGTTGCCGTCGTAGTTCTTAAGGTCCCTAATGTCTGCGGTGTGATGGTCATAAAATAAAGATGAAACCTACCTCTGGAATCTCTTGTGCGAGTGTCTTTAAAACTGCTGAGATTGATTCTTTTCCTTCCTCATTGGTTCTGTGCGCAACTGCTAATTTCAGAACATTGACAAGCAATTGTGCATCTTTAGTTCCCAACTGCTTGGACAATTTTTCTAAGCTAACATCGGACGTAACGTTGCTGAGAACAACTTCGCCTAACGTTGCTTGAGGGATGGTGGACAGGTCAATTGATTTCGTCGATGGACTTAGTTTGGCGTCAGAGCTTTGGGAGTCTAAATTATCACGATTCAATTCCAGGGGCGTTAAACTTTTTCGTGACAAGGAGCTCACGACTGCTTCGCGGGCGAAATGAATCTGTAAAGCCGAAAGAATATGGCCAAAGGTTCGCTGTCTTTCACTTCTTTTTCTCAACGCCAACACGATTTTGCTAAGGGATGGCCGTTGTTTGGAATTTCCTTTATCGTTAGCAGTTGAAGGTTCATGTTTACTAAGATAATTCGAACTAAGCGCGTCCTCTGTGACTGGAAAGGGAACTGGTTCGTGGTTAACCGGAATATTATGAGTGTTCACGTCAGACCACGCTATGCTGTGGGATGAACCACAGGCAACCTGAGTTACCTTAATCTCTTCAAGACCAATACCAAGGTGTGGTCGACGATTAACGGAGGTCGTTCCGTTTCCTTGTTGTCCGTGATCATTGTCGCCCCATGCGTAAACCTGGACGAAGATGGAGAATGTGTTAACTACAGTTGTAACATGTTGTCAAAAGCTATATAATTTATATAGACTATACAGTGCATATACAAAGGACACTCACATACAATGGACAGTAAGTTCAGGTTCGGATATAATTATTTATTAGTAGAAAACCTCTAGATAGCGGACACTTCCAAACAAAGTGGCCCGAGGTTTGACACAACAAACGATGACGTAATGAACCAGACTATATAGGTAAACCCTGACAAACACGCTTTACTTGACTCTGATCGATGACTGCCGCTGAGGCCGTCGAAACGTCAGTCACCAACAACAGTCTTTCTCAAGACTACAACAACCTGCACGATCAACTTCACACATCTAATGATACTCCTAGGTTCAAACCATTTACTTTATATGGAAGGTAATATTTGGCATTTCACTCGATCAAACTACATGTTGAAAGGATTTATGGTGAAGGAAAATTTCGAGTGTTGGAATACATACATTTTAAGACCAAACCGGGACCAGTTGCGAAAAATGCAACTTAGCGGCCTTCCGGTAGGAATTGAACCCGCGACCCTGCGATTGCTAGTGCAGCGCTCTGACCACTGAGCTACGGAAGCCATTGCCGAGAGCCTAGTCACGAGTTCTGTATATATGGTGGTAATGCCGGGATAAGATTCTGGGTATATTATAGGTAATATTTGGCATTTCACTCGATCAAACTACATGTTGAAAGGATTTATGGTGAAGGAAAATTTCGAGTGTTGGAATACATACATTTTAAGACCAAACCGGGACCAGTTGCGAAAAATGCAACTTAGCGGCCTTCCGGTAGGAATTGAACCCGCGACCCTGCGATTGCTAGTGCAGCGCTCTGACCACTGAGCTCTTATATTTGATTTTAATGATGTTATGCGATTCGAAGCAAAATCTCCTGCAGCATTTTCACGTATAAAAGTATAACCTTGCAATTGAAAAAATAATCAGGAAATCTTTTTTATGAAAAAGCGCACGAACAGTTGTTTTTTTCTGAAGTCGAGAGGGTTGTTGCTGATATGGGAATAATGTAAGATACTTGGAAAAAACATCGATCGTTTTCTTCCTTTCGGGCGTGTAGTCTTTTATGAAATATGATATAGAAAGGTTGACAATTATTTAAGAAATATCAAAAAATAATTTCCACAATTTTGTTAAAAATGCGGGACATTTTCATGACGACGTAACAATACTAAACTAATTTTCAAAATACGTTTAGATAAAATCAAAATTGGACAAACGATTTTTGTATCTGCGCACGCGCAGTCGCGCGGATGAGTGATGTAAGTAACAATGCATAGTTTCGGAGCCAACGAAGTTCCAAACGGCCGCATCCGATCAAAGTGGCGACGATAACGCACGACCATGGCATGACTAATAACAACCGACTGTAGGTGCAGATAACATGTACGTCTAGCGTACCTATGTATAAAGTTTGTGATGTAATAGATCAAACACGAGAAAGAGTGTTTCATTTGATATCCAGTCCTTAAACCGAATTCGAGGTGACTGGATAGATGGAACACTCTTACATCTCGAACGAATCAGTATTTTAAGAGAACTTTGAGGTAGAAATTGTCAAAATCCTATGCTAATTAAGACCAGGTATCCAGTTGTCCATCTCGGTACTGATTTCCTTTGTTTTCGGCTCATGAATTATTAATGATTTGAGATGTAATATTTGAACAACGACAGCGAGTGTTTCACCGGGATATCCAAACACGAGAAAACAATGTATGAAAACTGGAGTTGTTTAAATAGCTTCTCAAATGAACACAAGTATAGGTTATATTTGATTGGATGATATTCTCTCATGGGAGGGTTATGTTAATAGTTGAACACTACAATACATTTGATCGGCATACGTAATTAGGATATTTGAGGAAGATCACTAGTGATCTTCCTCAAATATCCTAATTACGTATGCCGATCAAATGTATTGTAGTGTTCAACTATTAAAATGTATTGTAGTGTTCAACGATCAAATGTATTGTAGTGTTCTGAGACACGGTGTTTGACTTAGTTATCCAAATGCAATCCCGTGACTAGATGGGTCTTTATTATTGGATAATTAGCTCATGAATTATTAATGAGTTTGAGAAAAAATTATCAAAACCTTGTCCAACGTGCTTTTAATGAGAGCACGGGAGCCACGATCTTATTTTACATTTTCAAGCAGAAATTCATGGTCACGGCTAAACGTAAGGTGTTTGAACAGTCAGAGTAATACTCAAGCAAATGTAATATCAACTCACTTGGCCTTGTTCAGTCACTGCTAAACAATGTAGTGCTCCAACAGCAACGTCAATAATCTTCTTGCCTCTGAAAATCTCCACCACTTGAGGACGACGAACATGGGAATCATTTCCATGCCCAAGCCTGTAATAGTCACCCTTTCCCCTGTAATGATAATTTGTACTTTATGTCAGCTTCCACATTAGTCTTAGTTCAATTCTCTTTGATACATCCCGATCTCGTTCCCAGGCTCTTTTCCTAAAAGAGCCTTGGTACGAGGATGTATAACAACACCTTTGGGATGTTATATAATTTATCCATGGATTGCTTAATAAAGAAATATAATTTTTTTCCATGTTCATAAATTGAGATATAAACACGCAGGATGTTGCGAGACTTGAGAGAAAAGCGTCACAAAAATACGAGCAGTAGATGAGTGTTTTTTAGCTTTTCAAAAATCTCACAACTTCCCAAGTGTTTATGTAACAGATTATAAAATAACATTTTGTAAACGCTAGCGGTGATTGGCTGAAAGTCATGTTTCTATAACTGTATGGAAAACATGGAAAATTACACCACCATACGATATCATTACGTCATCTTATTATATGATTAGTTCCTGAGCGGTAAAGACCGGTCATTACAAAACAACTGAAAAGTTTTAAATAATTGCGAAAATT
Organism: Chrysogorgia sp. JL179-B06; assembly: GCA_035772405.1. Classification (NCBI taxonomy): domain Eukaryota; kingdom Metazoa; phylum Cnidaria; class Anthozoa; order Scleralcyonacea; family Chrysogorgiidae; genus Chrysogorgia; species Chrysogorgia sp. JL179-B06. Next base: position 1,074,399 of record JAYKKM010000437.1, on the reverse strand, counting down.
TTGAAGAAATGTAAGAAATTTTAAAAAGCCATATAATAAAAACCTTATTAACCTCGTTTGGTCGGTCTTTACGGCAAAATTACCCTGTCCTTGGTCTTTTTGCATAGACCTCACTCCTTCGTCACTTGGTCTGTACTGAAAGACCGCGGGCAGCATAAAGACCTCCCACTCGGTCAATAAGTTTTTAACCATACGCCATCATGAACAGTAAGGATAATTTATGTATGTATAAAGAAAGCTATTGCAACATTTTATTTACTTGTAATTTTATTTATTTATTTCATTTACTTGTTTCCTTCGCGTTATTTTATAAAAGTAATAGAAACCATTTTTTTCCCTGTTCCCATACGTTATAGAAACACTCGTGGAAGTTTGGGAGAACTCGAAATCGCGTGGAAACATCGCTCTTCGGACTCGTGTTCCCACTACGATTTCTCGTTCTCTTAAACTTCCACTCGTGTCTCTTTAAACTGTATGGAAACACGAAAAAACCAACGAAAGCGGACGCTATGAGTCGATGAAAAGCAATGTCTCCAATTCACAGCCGTGAATGAGTCGATGAAAAGCAATGACTCCATTGACCTAATAGGAAACCCTTCTCCGCAGTGATCGCCTTTCTTATTTATAAAGGTTGGAAGACGTTGAAAGGTCAAATACAGAAGCCAAACTTCAATACGAAAATGAAAGAGCAGTTCATGGCCCAATCGCAAGTGATCAGGGGATAATTGTCAAAAGCCAAAGCTGAGATGGAGAGAATAAAATCAATCAGGAAAGTAACAAAAAAAGGAAGGAAGAAACGAACGAATTTATGAAAGAGTGCAAACTAATGTCTGTAGCGGAACTGGTGAAATATATGTCTTTTTATATAAAATCAAAGTTGATAAAGCTGAGGTATTTGAGGAAAAAAGCACGAGGAAGCCAGAAGAATTAATAAGCAATTTCATCAGGATCCTGGTAGTGTTTTCTCCAGCTTTAAGAAGATTATAGAAAATAAGTCGACACCGAAAACCCAAAATACGACCCCTGATACCCTGGTTTCTGGAAATCGCTAGAGGGAAGTGAAGGAACAGGGGAAGACACAAACGAGTAGCTTGAAAAAATTAGAGGGGCGATTAGTGAAAGAGTTCCACTATCCCCGGAAGAGGCTTCAACTTAAGCACAGCCCAAGCTGCGAAGGTGATCTCCAAAAAGCGAAATTGGAGCGCGCCCGGCCCAGACCGCGTCGCTAATTTTTTGTGTAAAAGGTAGAGGATCTTCATACGGGAGTTGCCAAATCCTTTCAAGCAATGACACAGGACGAACATGAGATATCTTGGTGGTTTACTGCAGGGAAAACTTCATTTATCCCCAAACCGCGGGCGAGTTTAACAGTGGAAACCACAGGCCCATTACTTGCATAAATACAGGGTATAAATGGTTTACGTCTTCTCTACTGAAACCGGTTGATCATCACTTAGACAAATATGGCCTGATGCAGGGAGAGTAGAGGGGAGCTAAAGAGAACTGCAGTGGAACGTTTGATAACTTTATGACAGATCGTATGGTATGTCAAAGAGGCAAGAGGAATGTTAGTATGGCGTTGATCGATATGCATAAAGCATACGACTCAGTAGAGTGGCTAAAGGAGATGTTTCCCCTGCATCGTTTTCCGAGATGGATTGGTAACGTGGTAGCAAGCTAGGCTTAGTGCCAAATGGAACACTAAAATAACAGTAAGAACGAAGAAGGGTGTTGAGACGTAAGAGATGATTAGTTTCAATAAGGGACTACCTCAGGGATATATTACCAACGCTATTCACGTTATGCTTAAATCATGTTGCTTGGAAACTGATAGCAACAGAGGGGTAGCGTTTGTCCAAGCCAATTGGTATTTAGATCACCGACCTTATACACATCGATGACATGAAAATGTACACGTCAACCGAAAGGAAACTAGAGACGGTGATGAAGAATGTGAAAGACGCGATGGAAGATCATACTGGACTCTAGTGGAATAAGAAGAAGTGTGCGGTGGCGCATGTCAAGATGGGCTGCCCAGTGAAGTGGGAAGGAAATAATGAAGATTAGTCCATCTGAAGTCATAGAAAGTTTGAAAGAAGGTTGTCACTACAAATTTCTAGGAGTATTAGAGAACATTTGCCAGGAAGATAACTTACTATTGGAAAGCGCGGCAAAGGTGTATCAACAAAGACTCTCCGTCATATGGTCAAGTCCGTTGTCAGACTACAACAAGTTCCTAGCGACAAACCAGTTCGCGCTTCCTGTACTCACATATTTAATGTAGACACAGGTATGGCCGATTGCACAATTACAAAGACTTGGCAGAGCTTCGCGGAAAGTTATGGTAGAGAGTTGGTTATATCTCCCGCAGACGAATTGGAGGAAGGGGCCTGCAGTCGATCGAGCAGGAGTATAAGCTGATTAAAATTAAAGCAGCGATCAACCTTTATATAGAGTCACCCAGAACCAATCGGCCACACGGAAGATAACGAGAGGTCTCCATCCATCTGAGTCTAGGTAGCTGAATGGTTAGAGCGTCTCACCGGCAATCAGAAGGTTACAGGTTCGATACCTGTCCGGGATTCTTTTTCTGTACGGGAAATATTTTTCTGAGGATATAAGCTTGACGATCGTCCATGTATCGTCTGTCTACTCCAAGCTCTCCCACATTCACTACAGCAGTGTATATATTAACACAATAATGATACACTTGGGTTGTTGTAAGACACTCACGTACGGTTCGTATTTTTTATACGCTTTTTCAAATCTCACAACACCCCACGTGTTTAAATCGTAGTATATAAACATCGAAATCCATTTTATATTTCTTAGTAATTTATTAACCCCACTCTTCCCTGCTGAATTCGAAACCCTCCCCAGTTTTTTAGAAGTTGATAATTTGACAGGTTTGATGAGAGGAGCAATTTTAGAGAACCTCCCTACGAATAAGCTAATTGAATTCGTAAACTCTAAAAGGTTGGTGTACTGCAGAAATAGTATGTATAGGAGGTCTAACGTTTCGAGCAAAGGCTCTTCGTCAGAGAGTGAAACGTAAAGGCCTGACAATGTTACACCTCCTATTCACACTATTTCGGCAGTATACCAACCTTTATTAGAGTATTCGATTTGCATTTCTACACTGCCTACGTACAGTAGCACAACACTTTTCTATATATACAGGGAGGCCAAAAGCCAACTTCCGGTTTCTGAGCTAAAACGTTGTCGAGGCATACAGTACACCAAAAAATCTCGATTACGAAGCCATTAGAATAGCGTTCTCCTTTGTCGAACGGAATTAGTCATCGACGTTGCGGTGATTATCGGTAATAATTAGTTTATTCTTAGGCGATTCTATTTGAAATACCGCGATTACTAATACTGTTAATGACCTACTACTAAATTAGGTACTTAAATCACCTAAAATACCACGTTAATTATCTCAAATACTAAATCATCATAATTTTTGTGAAATCACCTAGAATATCAAGAATAAATTTAGTCAGTTAGATATCTAGAACGTCAGCTCTTAGCCATATACATTTTCTGGGCCTACGGCCCTCGGGATGTATCTGGCTAAGACCCTCCGTTCTTAGTATCTAACTCTAATATGTTTAAATAAAACGATAAAAAACGAATCACTGAGAAGGGGTCACCACCTACCTATACTATTAAGTTTTGTGATTGGTTGATTAAAACAATAAAACAATAGAATCAACCACAAAGAAACCAATGTCCTAACCCTAACAACCTTTGTTCCGTATAGCCAATCACAAAACCTGTTCATTTTAGGTACGTATTTACCGCTGAGAAGCCTTAAGTTTGGTCACCGTGTATTTTGGCGTATCCGTATGAATGAAAACGTAACTGATCTCGGGTTTTAGTCCATATTTAGTGAATCTATACTTTTTTTTGCAATGGCATTTCACTTTATTTCATTACTCTTTTTGGACTGCTGCAGGCATTTTGAAAGTTTATAGTTTATTAGCAGGGGCATTAGAGGAAACCTATGGGCAACTGGGGCACGTGGCCCCGAGCTCCTGAAGGTCCAGCTCAAATTTGAAACGCAGGAAAAAACAGACCACAAAAGCAAAAAATCATTTAAAAAATTAAAAATCTTGAAATATTTTACAGAATCATTATATAGATCAGTAGCACATGCCTATTGTCTAATGCAGTGTACCTACGGATTTAACTTAAATTATTTTGTTAAAATAAACCCCAGACTCAGTAGTCAATATTTATATTAGTAACTGATAAGCGATAACTGCTCCCATGCACCGCAGCCCCAGAGACCGGGGTGCAACCTGATAACTTTCAGATGTTTGGGGCCACACAATCTAAATTTGCCCCAGGCCCCGAGGGTCCTTAATCCGCCCCTGTTTATTAGGGTGAACGGAATACCCAACAGGCTAGAAGCCCAATTACAGGGTTCCGAGGGCCTACGATTTAAGGTCGTTATCCGAGAAGACCTGAAAGTCTTACCATTTGCTGATATTATTGCAAAGGCAGCACTTTCTCCTCAATTATTTTTAATACCCTGAGTGGAGGTCCGACCCAGGATTTGAACCTGTGTCTCCCAGCTCGTAGACATGTGTGGTAACCATTAGACCACAACAGCTGGTCTTGCAAAGGTTTACTCAAGTAGCCGAACGCAAGATTAACCGTGTTACAGCCAACGTCTCTTGGCCAATCATATTGCTGGAAACCCTCTGTTCATCTCTCAATCACACTAATTAGATATAGTGACAACAATTCCACAAAACGTGATTACATACCACGTGTAAACCAGGCCAGATTTGGCAAGAGCGAGTGAAAACTGCGCACCACACTCTACTTTAATTACACCTTCGCCTTTAAGTCGTTCTACTTGTTGAGGAACCTGGCATCCTTCGCTTCCACCACGACCTAATTTACCAAAATCTCCGTCTCCCCAGGACCAAACACCGCCATCGTCGGTTATTGCCAGGGTCTGAGCATCACGGCTACCACAAGCAACGCTCACGACATGATGACCTTGAAATGCGCGCACCTAGAATGACAAAAATTTAAGAGAGATTAAGGTGGTTACCTACCTTTTTCTCCGATAGTGGAAAACATGTAACCTTTTGCACGAGAATAAAACTGAAATCATGCATAAACAAACATCAGGGTATCAAATACTTTTAATAAATAGTGTTTCAGTGGTTGTCATGGCATCCGATTCCAAACGGCTCCAAATTACCATTCAACCTAATTTAGATCGAAAAATGGTTTGGCTAATGAATAGACAGATTTTTAAAAATTCTGTAGATATTTTTTACTCTGCGAGTTGTTTCGCAGACCAAATGAAGATGATATTCCAAGTATATCCAAGATACATTTTCATTTCCATCCGATTTATGGTTTAAGAGTTATTTTAATTATTACGTTAGGTTTTTGCAAGCTCTAGATCGTTGTTCGAGCATCGTAAACACTTCTCTTCAGCTTCGCTATCAATATCATGGATAAACATTCACGATTTTATCGGTTACTGCTAAGATACCGTCAATCCGATTATGCTGCTGTATTTTCATAAGTCGTCAACGTCTGGTTTTCAAGCTATAGATATACGTCGGCTTTTCTTCCGTGGAGTAAACTTCGTATCGATAAAACCAATCGTACCAATGGACCCTGATACAATATTTTCAACAGTGAAGATCTCAGTATTTAAAAATAAAAAAAAAATATATATATATATATAATATAATAAAAGTTAAAATGGATAAAAATCTGTTACTCAGAGTTTCACGCACGGAGGCGATCTTCAGTCTGAAGATCGCCTCCGTGCGTGAAACTCTGAGTAACATATTTTTATCCATTTTAACTTTCATTATATTATATTATCTTATGCTCTACGCACAAGCGTATAGAGCACTCTGCTACTGAGTGAATCCTCAAATTCAGTTATATATATATATATATATATAAAATGTCTTACCTGTTTCGGTTTCATGCCCGAGTTTGCATCTCCATGTCCCAGGCGACCATATTCTCCTAAACCCCACGTATAGAGTTCTCCATCATTTGTAATGGCTGCGCTGTGTGAGCTACCAGCCGAAATATCGCGAATAAATAAAGACTTTAGAGTCTCTACCAGCTTGGGCTTGTCAAAGTTTCTGCAAGTAGAAGTTAAAGTGCCCATAAGCCCTGCACAGTTTTTTGCCTCCTACGTAGAGGATGCGATTTTGAATTCCTCGCGAGAATTTTTCGCGAATGACAAAAGTTCTGGTAATTACTGAAATTACATTACGTAACTTAAGGGACGGGAAGTGCTAATAAGAGTTCTTTGTTCGTGTATTCAGTTGTGTAGTTATCATCGAAGCGAGCAACATGCCAGATAGATGTGTTGTGTTTGGGTTTTTAAATGAATTAGAATTAGAAAACGGAATTGCACTTCATCACATTCCTTAACTACGGGTGGTTCGTCCCAGGCCTCTATCGCCTTCTTCTTTCGCATCTCGGTGTTTTCCTTGCAAATAGCATTGTTTAAAGAGAGATATCTCCGAAACGAATGGACAAAATTACAAACTGTAAACAACCTTTATTAGCTATTTTTGCGTCTTCTATAAAGAAAACAAAACTGTCCAGCGCATATACCTGTAGGTTCTTTAAGTGTGCTTAACGGTAAGCCACGACAACCAAAAATGTTGCATACCGTTGGTTTTTAGGCTAAAAGTGATGACTCAAAAGGACCTTTCTGTTTTTTATCTCTCTCCTCCGCAGAGGCTTAGTTATATATTTTATTAGAAAAGGCGGCGGGAGGAAAATCGGAGGCGCGCAGGGAATGACGGGAAGAGAGAAAGAAAATAAGCCTCTGCCAGATAACGTGTTCAACATGGCGACCAAATTCAGTGATGGACTGGGTCAGACTCGAGGGATACATTAATATCCAAGATAATAAACAAATAATTAATATCCAAAATGATAAACATTAATATCCAAGATAATAACAAGTGCGACGACAATTAACACACTGGTAACAACTTATAATGGCCGTTCCAATGAGTTTTCAAATTCAGAAATCAGCGAGCTCTTGACTAGACGTTCACATTGACTAGCATTCGGTAGTTTGCAGGTTAATATATAAACAACTTTATAAGACAGCTTGTACAGCAAAAATAAAAAAACAATTGGAGCTTCAAGCTCAAAAGCCAAATCAGTAAATCACTCAACTATGCATATATATTAAAGTATAAACAAATTTCAAACTAAAAGATGGTTTAAAATTGTTATTAATGTTAACTAAAACGACAACCTGGACAGAATGACATTAAACACCAATTTTCCAGACTTAAATATGTTCAAAGAACATTGTACGTCGTTCAAACTATCGTCGATTTCAGGAGAAAGTGCCAGGACCAGAGAACCGCGAATTTGACCAGAGAACCGCACATTATCTGGCAGAGGCTCCTTTTCTCAAATCCCGTCTTCCCGTCGTCCACCGCGCGCCTCCGATTTTTCTCGATCCACTCCCCGCGCGCTTCCCAATTTTGCCCGTACCTCTAATAAAAATAAGCCTCTGCGGAGGAGAGAGGTTTTTTATATGGTCTTTATTTTTGGTTAGGTTAGGGTTACATGTAGCTACGGTTAGGTTTAGGTTTAAGGTTAGGTTTAGGATCAAGGTTAGAGTAGGGTTAGGGTTATTATTGGGATTAGGGTTAGACTAGTTCTTGAAAATGAGAATGTCCTTTTGAGTTATCTCTTTTAGCCTTCACCGATACAGTTGGAGAAACGTGAGAAAAGACATCAGATTTTCATTAGTATAGATAAGGGAAGGTAAATTTCGAGTGCAACAATACCAACTTGGACCAGTTTCGAAGATGGGAGAGTAGACCAGCGCTCTAACGGACTGAGCTACGGAGGCCGCTACCGTGAGCTTGGTCACAAGATGTATCTCTATAGATGATTTCTATCTATATTATTTGGCAACAATAATTCAGAATGTATTAATATATACTCACTGTCTGTTGCCATGACCGAGTTTTCCGTCTTCACCTTCTCCCCAGGAGAAAAGTCGCCCTAATGTAGTGATAGCCAAACAGTGACGGCCTCCTGAATGGACGGCTAATTTCTTAACATGACAACCAGATAAACTGTCTAAAAGCCGAGGAATCGGCACATTGCCACTCACTGTACCAAGACCCAAGCGACCGTTTGTTGATTCACCACAAGCGTAAACCTCTCCAGAACGTGTGACGGCAAAGAGACTTTTGGATCCTCCACTCAGCTGAACTACGTCCAAATCCGTCAGAAATTCAGACAATGTTGGAGTTTTAATCTAAAATGAAAACTTCAATACTTAGTTCAATGGTTCTACAGTTAGCTTGAAATTGTTTTTTGCAGACTGTTTCACAGAGAAAAATTGTACACAAAGTGTACTACAATCACGTCAACTTCTTTCCAGTTCAAGCAAGTGAACAAACAAACAAACAAACAGACTGACAGACAAAGCAAGTAAGCAATCACTAGGAAGCATCAAACAAACAATTCCGACATAAAGAGAAAACTGTGAACAAAGTGTATTACTATTAACTTCTTGCCAGTACAAGCAATTCAACAAACAAATAAATAAATAAACAAACTGGCAGACAGACCGACAGACATACACAGAAGCAAGAAATGAAGCACCAGCAAATATTGTAACAAACAATTACCTTTGAGCCTTTCTGTCCCCCAAGTTGGTCTTTATCGTTTAGTCCCCACACATATACTTGCACATTCCCTTCCCGTGACTCTTTTATTTTTGTTTTTCGTTCAGTAACGCACGTTGACTGTTCCGGTTGTTCATCCTGGGCAAGGAACGAAAAAGCACAAGCAATCTGTTCTTCGTCAGATTTTCTTTTTCCAATGATGCTTAATCCGTGAACCTTGCTGTCAATTCCACTGTTCCTACATTGCCTGATACTTATCTCAACGAAACGACATTCCTATTGGACAAAACAATAAATAAAATGTTTAGGATAGAAAAACGGTTCTTAGAGTACCTATATACAACGAAAAAATCGTCTTTCCATATTCTTATTCTTTCGAATGTATGTTAAAGTGCCTAGCCGGGGTTTGGGGATTATATATTTGTGATCTTTGGAATATCTTAAAAAGAATTGTAAAATATCTTGTCGTGCGAAATTTTGATCTTCGTGCCTTTTTTCCCTGCTAAAGTTGATTTACTATTCACAGGAAATGACGTCAAAGCAGAGACACGCAAAGTTATTGCACAATGATTCAGCAGTGAAATACAAAGAAATATTGGGAATTGAGCGGATTTTATCTATACGGGTGTGTTTAAAGTTCAGAGCCACACTTTCTTTGTATTTCACTGTTGAATTAGAATGCAATGACTTCGCGTATCGCTGCTTTGACGTCAGTTCCTGTGAATAGTAAATCAACTTTAGCAGGGAAAAAGGCACGAAGATGAAATTTTCGAACAAGATATATTACATTTCTTCTTGGTAAGGCACTTTAAGAAAGATGAAGAATTCCATTTTATTTTTCTAATCATCACTTGTTGTCTAGATAGGAGCATTTGAAATCAATTTCCTTCTCTATTTAAGGTGTCACTTGGGAAATGATGAAACTTATATTAAAAAAGTGATATTAGAATAGCGGTGACTAACTTGCCAGTCAAGTTTCATCATTGTCCAAGTGACACTTCGTGAGATATAGAAGAAAATTGATTTCACTTACACAACTAACGATCACAGTCATTGGATGAAAGTATTAAATATAATAAAGCCAAACTTATGTAGAAGGTGAAAAAATAATGATATGTCCAAAAAGCATAACCGGTATGTTCAACGTTCATAAATAATAACTTGAATTGTAATCTTCGTAGCAATTTAATTAGTTTTACACTCAAAAAACCAAAAACAAATTTTCTTAAGAAAAGTATAAATTAACTCAGCTGCAAAACTTTGGAATGAATAACCAAGAAAGATAAAGGACGACGATATATCAATTAGCCCGGCGGTTAAGCCCGAAATTTTGCCTCAATTGTGCGTTTTGTGATAAAAGCATAAAACTTGGCAAGTTGATAGAGTTACTAGTGCTGATGATTTTCTGATATAGACGCAACGCAGATTTCTTCCTGGTTGCCACAAAATCGAGTTTTTCTTCCAATTATAAAAAAGTGAAAATTCAAAGTTCACTTTTAGCGAATATCACCCATATCATTAGAAAATTCGCAAAAAACTATATTCAAACGGGTAGGACGATTTTCTAAGACTATTTTGCGTTATTAACGCTCAAAAATGTGGAAAATGCCGCAAAATGCTTGTTTTTAGTGGGTTTAGCATTCTGTAACTCAAAACGAGCTTGGAAAATCGTACAACCCGCTTAAATGTCCTTCATATAGTTTTTTGCGAACTTTCTAATGATATGGGTGATATTCGCTAAAAGTGAACTTTGAATTTTCACTTTTTTATAATATAGTACTTTAATAGGTAAATTGGAAGAAAAACCAGGATCTGCATTGCCTCTATATCAGAAATTCATCAGCACTAGTAACTCTATCTACATTCCAAGTCTCGTGCTTTAATAAAAATACGAACGATTTTCACCTTAGCCGCTGGACTATATGTTTTTAATAATAAAAAATAATAAAGTGCAAATTTCAAATGCTCGTATCTAGACAACAGCAAGTGATAATTAGAACATGCAAAGACGATGTTTTCGTTACATAGACACAGATAACTCTCGAATACTCTAAAAGGTTGATGTACTACCAAAATAGTGTGTAGGAGGTCTCGCATTTTGAGTGAAGGTCCTTCGTCAGAGAGCAGGTCTATCACTGAGAAAAAACGCAGGTAGGTGTGCGGAACTTCGCATGCCTCCGATGACCTAGGCGTGCGATGGCGTGCGATATTTTCGTACTTCAAATACAGTTAAGAAAGCAGTATTACAGCATTGGTTAATTATTTTATTTGGAATGGTTTGTCGATACAACAAATAACAATATAGCGGAAATTATTTCCTAGTTTTGCTTTAAATAATTACTCCTATATCGTTATTATTGTTACCACTAATAGGTACACACAAGTTTAGTTAGATTTTTTCAGTTTAAAAAGTCATCACTTGAATCGTCGCTACTGTCCTCGTCGCTACTTTGGTCGTCGCTGCTATACTACTTCGTTGGTCTTCGTCTTCATCTTCACTGACTTCGATATCACAAATATCTGCTCTCGCTTTCTTGAAAGGGTAATTTGTCTTGTTTATAGTCATTTTTTGACTGCACTCTTGCTTTTACTTCGTCTTTTTTCCGCCTGTTTGTGCGACATCTTCGAAATCTAAACAACAGTTTAGCGAGCGTGCGTGCAGCATGTGTTCGCTTCATGTTCGCTTACGCGCTGCTTCGCTTGTATCGGATACTGGGTACTGGTATACGCGTTTGTCTACCGACGTCTGTCTTGGCGGTGAACGCTTGTTCAATGCTCTGACTGTTGTTCAAATGGTCAGATTGAGATACGACATGTCAACTATTGTCTCACGACGATTCACCAGCTTCCTTTAATTAAAATATACATCAAAACTCACGAAAAAATACGGAATTTATAATTTTCTAGACGTGCGATCAAACGCACGCCTCGCGTTCTTCAGACGTGTGCAGAGGCGTGCGCGTGCCATCGCACGCCTCTCAGTGACAGGCCTGAGAGAGTGAAACATAAAGCCTTTGCTCGAAACGTTAGATCTCCTACACACTTCCTCCGAAGTACACCAACCTCTTTGAGTATTCGATTAGTATTTCTCAAAAGCATTAATAATTCATGAAGAAAATTCAAAAGAAATCAATATTCAATGAGTATTTAGAAATTAAAGGAAGATTACGGCCAAATTTCGCTAACTTTAACATCGATTTTCTCTTGAAATATGGATTCGTTTGAGAAGCAAATTCTAACACTCGTAATTCTTCTTCCTCTGATGTCTAAATAGGGACAAACCGGTTAAAAAAACTCGGCTGCGCCTCGTATTTTCAACCGGCTTGTCCGTATTTAGAAATCAGAGGAAGAACGCTTACTTGTGCTAGAACTATTACTTCTACACTCCTACGCAGTAAAACACTATTGTATCATTCAAACGGAGGAAAAATCGGGACCAGTTGCGAAAAATGCAACTTTAAGGCCTTCCGGCTGGAAGTCTCGAAAGTATATGATTCGAACTCCTCTTGATATTATTGTAACTCGTATCTAGTGTTTCCACTTTGGAAGGAAATTTCCTTCCACAGATGCGTCACTAGGGAGGGAGGGGCTTCGAGGAATGAGCGACACAAAGAACTTTTGCAAAGAAGGCTAACAATATCTTACCTCTCCCCCCTAGTGACGCATTTGTGGAAGGAAATTTCCTGTTAATATAATTAACTAGTTCCAAGGTCTTAAATACATTAAATATAATAAATTCCAAAGTAATTCAGTTCAATCTGCTAATTTGGATTAATTAAATTATCAATTATTATTATCAATTATTATTATCAATTACTATTATCAATTACCAATTACACATCATTAGAATTCGAAATCTTGTTGACGAACATCCTGTCTTATATAGTTAAGATAAGACATCATTCAAGTTTAGATCCAGTCTCTAAGTCCAAATTGGTTCTCCGGATATCTTTAGGCAATAACTTACAATAAATAGAATACGGTAATTTATTATATGGCTTGGCTCGTGAGCAGTCTTACGCAGTTTTTCTGTGATCTGATTGGTTCTTGAGCGGTCTTTACAAACCCGTAAAGAACGGTCATTACAAAACAACTGAAAAGTTTTAAAAAATTACGAAAAAATTTGAGGAAATGTGAGACATTTAAAAGAACCATATTTCGGTTGGTCTTAATTACGGCAAAATTATCCTGCCCTTGACTCTTCGCACACTCGCTCCTTCGTCGCTCGGTCTGCACTAAAAGACCGCGAGCACCTCCCGCTCGGTCATTAAAAGTTTTTAATATATCATATCACTTCTATACTTCTTTTGTTTTTCACATTTCTTGACTTGACAATCTTGTCTATCAATTTTCAGGGCGGCAAGTGTAAGCTCAGAATAAAGATAAGAACCTACAATCTTGGACAAAACCTGTTGTTACAGTGCCCTCAAAAATCGTCCACACTTGAATTAGATATTTTTACCACTTTAGCAAGAAAAATCCCCGCCCCCCTGTGCAATGTTGTTCCTAATTACAAGAAACCACTTTTGGTTAAATTTTCTGTGTAGAAATCAACATTGAAACTGGGGGAGGGGGATAAACAAAAAAACACTACATTTAACAAGACTGATGCGATTTGTTTTGTTAAGTGTAACAACCGTTTTGTCCAAGATTGTAGCTCAAAATTCATAAATGTAACACCATAATAAAGAGATAGTATTAATTCACTTATATAACGGCCCAATAGCACCAAACACAAACTTGATCAGGACTCTTTCAACATATTCTTAAAATTGCAAAATAACAGGAGTTACCTACCTCCTGTAAGTTTTGCAGAAGTATAACTGTTGTATCACTCTCCTTGACATGTGTGGTTTTCGTTTCAATCAAAGATGTTGCCATTTCTCCAATCGACGTAACAATCAAAGAAGGTGTGTAACTGCTATCTGATGGATCTACTGTCATGGTCAGTTTATGAATCAGTATGTCGGGGTATAACTCAAGACGAATCCAATGCTGAAATGAGAAATAAAACAACTTAAGAATGTACCTCCATGACTTTACCATAACACAATTGTCCAGGATTGGGCATACGACAGTATCGGATAAGGCAAAATGTAACGAGTGTAAAACCAGTATTCATACGACTTTACATGGAAATGCGTGTCATTTCTGGGCATCTGTTTATTACATTTGCAGACAATTAACTTGCATGTTCTCAAACTTCAATCACTTTAGGGTTTTCTCCTTTTATGTATGTGCTTGTTCCGTAAAGTCCCTACTAGAGAGTTTTAGTAAACATAACGGGAACGTTATGTTTACTAAAAACGCTATAGTAGAGCTGTTATAGTAAAACAAACGAGAGGAATAGTCCCTAGATTATTCTGTAGGCCGTCCTTGCTCCACTCAAGACGTCACTGAGGCTCATACTACACTTAATTTTTCCGTATCGGTCATCGAAAACGAAACTTTTCGAAAACACTTCCCAGAATGGAATTTTTTGAAAACACTGTTTTTCTGTTGTCGTGTAGACGGTGAAAACGTAGCCTTTTCGAAAATGTTTTCGAGTTTTCGAATCGTTTTTGCGCTTTCGTATGGACAGCGAAAACGATATAGTGGACAGAAAACTATATCAAACCGGGTACAATTCAGCATCATCGGGTTATTTCGTTCATCTAGGTCGCCGTCCCAGCTAGCTAAAACTAACTATACTACGTATAGAGAGCATTTTCATTTAACGTCATTTCATTTAATGTTGGTATAACTCAACATTAGATTTTTAAGTAGCTTCTTTTGTTAAGTACACCAACATGGTCGCTATAGTGCCCTTTGTACTAAATCATGGGCGTACGTTGCGGGAGACATCGATATGTTTGGTCAGCGGTCAACTTCGTTTTCCTTCGTCTCTCAAGGAGATTCATTCTAATCCTGAAATCTTAAATGGCATAAGTTTTATAATTATTATGAATCCAATAACCCTAATAGAACCCAACCCTAACCCTGACCCTAACCAATCCTAACCCTAACTCCCCGCCTTAAGTGTCTTCCTAACCCTAACCCCCCGCCTGTGTTTTTCAATCTACTTCTAAAATGTTTACAAATATTTTAATACCTGTCGAAGAAACGAAGTTGTCCGCTGACCAAATAAATCTATGTCACCCGCAACGAACGCCTGTGATGTAGTCAAACCCTAAATCTACTACGCGACTTCGCTTCGTACATTAGTCACACATATACGGACCTTTCCTTGAGGACCAGAGCTTTGCCAACATGAATCAGTTCCATCAAATAACCTCAGCTTAAGACTTTCACGTGAGGAAACGGTCACTTGCTTGATACAACGACCCCAATCATTGATCATTTCAGTGTGGCGTGATCGTTGTTGTCTCTTTCTTTCACTTCCCGCCTTTCCAACGTCCACTGGAGAACTGTCGACATCATGGAAGCACAAGAACGGGTGCTTGTGGGAACGGGTTTCAAAGCAGTTCTTACAAAGGTCGTAATCTGAGCAAATTTTACATTTATAACGTGGTCCCTCCAATGGATGGGTACGACAACCACAACAACTATCAAATAAAATAAAATAAACAACGTTATAAAATAGCAAGACTCTTTCCAATGCTTAGAAAGAGACTTGCTATTCTTATTACTAACTAACAGTATTGAAAGTTTACACTTCCGGAACCAGCTAAGTTAAACGTTCTTACGTCTGATATTAAAACGCTACAATTCATTTAAATTGATGTGATTCAGTTGATCTAATTTAATTGATGGATAGTTAAAATAATGTATAGGAAACTAATGGTCACATGGGGTGTTTCTAGTCCGCTGATTGGTTAGGTCGCATTTTGCTCTGGTTAAAAATAGTTGAAACCTATAGCTGATAATTGTGATGTTATTCATGGCGAAGTATTGTTAATTTACTGATGTTTTTATGTGCATGTAATTTGCTTCGACTTTTTCATGTACAGTCTTATCAACAACTTTGTTTACATTATTGTTCTTTTATGATAATTTATGGTCAAAATCTATCTATGCTCTAACGTTAGAAGAGAGGATGGGCGTAATGTTTATGCAACAGACTTGAATTAGATGCGCGTATAAAGAGCGCCCTGCATATATGTGCTAACTCGTAAATGGACGCCAATCTATAATTCTAATATCTTATCAGTGTATTCAAATTAGTTTTTATAACTTCGTTCCGAACGTTTTAATCATAAACACAAGAACAAGGCTGGAGCAGAGGTACAATATACGCCTATATATTATATATTATATACAAACATGCCTTACTTGACTCTGAAGATGACCGCCGATGAGGCCGTCGAAACGTCAGTCAGCAACAATAGTCTTTCTCAAGACTACAACAACCTGGACGCATCTAATGATACTTCTTTATGTACATTATTTTACACCATTTACTTTAAAGAATACTAAATTATTGTGTGAATACTAAAATAAGTGATGGGGATAGGTCTTGCCGGTGAAGTTTGTTCAATTTATAGTTTTCACTTGGCAAACTACAGTCAAATCTGAGTTCATGTAGCTTAATGGTTAGAACTTAGGGTATTTGAATGTATATAAAAATGTATTACTTACGTCACGCCTAAATGTCTAACCGGAACTAGCTCCATCTCATTCTCCAATCCAGTCCAGCTAGCTTGTTGTTTAAAGTCCACTTTTACATCTTTACCATTGGTGCTTACTGACACAACAGTTCCAATACTGTTATGGTTTACGGTGCCCCATTTGTACTTGGGTGTAGTAATCGAGGCTTTCACTCTTACTTTGTCTCCCACTTTGAAAGGACGCCCTCCTTTTGCTATCAATTGCATCAAAAAGATAAATAGAAATGCAACTTTGAATGGATTACTCATATGTATAAAAATAAAAATATAATAAATTTCATGGCATACATTGTACAACGAACAAACCGATCAACAAACAAGCAAGCAAGCAAACAAACTAATAATTAACTAAACAAATAAAAATGCTTTTATTTTGTCTAAATGCCTTTATTAATGTGTCGACATTATATAAAGTTATACCTTCTTTTTAACCAAATTTCTTACCAGCAGTGTCAAATCCAATTAACTCGGCGTGCACATACCGTACCCAGTATGTCCCTCCTTTTCTTACCCAGTCAACTTGTACATTTAAATCATCTAATCCATCTCGATCAAGCTAAATAAGAAACAGGCGAGTTTTTTAAAAGAAACATACACGGGATATGAACAAGAAGATATTTATACGTAACTTAACTTAAATACAATACAATACAATACAAAATGCCTGGTCATGGTGCTGACGAGACATATTCAAAGCAGACCACGCAAACCGCTATCGTGACAGACCATCATGGCCTACATACAGGATAAACACGGTCCACACAAAGGGTCCTCGTGGGCTACAGCAAGGACTATCGCAGACTACACTGACAGAGTCCTCGCAAGCTACATATAGGCCCATCACATGCTACACAAAGGACCATCGCAGGCTACACAAAGGACCATCGCAGGCTAAAGGATCATCGCAGGTTATACAAAGGACCATCGCAGGCTACACAAAGGACCATCGCAGGCTACACAAAGGACCATCGCAGGCTACACAAAGGACCATCGCAAGCTACGCAAAGGACCATCGCAGGCTACACAAAGGACCATCGCAAGCTACGCAAAGGACCATCGCAGGCTACACAAAGGACCATCGCAAGCTACGCAAAGGATCATCGCAGGCTACACAAAGGACCATCGCAGGCTACACAAAGGACCATCGCAGGCTACACAAAGGACCATCGCAGGCTACACAAAGGATCATCGCAGGTTATACAAAGGACCATCGCAGGTTATACAAAGGACCATCGCAGGCTACACAAAGCACCATCGCAGGCTATACAAAGGACCATCGCAGGCTACACAAAGGACCATCGCAGGCTACACAAAGGACCATCGCATGCTATACAAAGGACCATCGCAGGCTATACAAAGGATCATCGCAAGCTACGCAAAGGATCATCGCAGGCTACACAAAGGACCATCGCAGGCTACACAAAGGACCATCGCAGGCTACACAAAGGACCATCGCAGGCTACACAAAGGACCATCGCAAGCTATACAAAGGACCATCGCATGCTATACAAAGGACCATCGCAAGCTATACAAAGGACCATCGCAGGCTACACAAAGGATCATCGCAGGCTACACAAAGGACCATCGCAGGCTACACAAAGGACCATCGCAGGCTATACAAAGGACCATCGCAGGCTATACAAAGGATCATCGCGTTACGAATCATAGCTAAAGCCCAAGATGAATATGTTTAATTTTTCACAACAGGGGTGCCTATTCGAAGGAGTACACCGATATTGGTTTTAAAGCCCCGATAATGTTTAAACAACACATGATTAAACTGATCATGTATTATAACTATAAGAAATATTCTTCCAGTGACTTAGGCCCGGTTTAGACGTCGAACTGCAAATTAGTTCAAACAATAGATTATGCTCATTTGAATTGAGTTCGGCACATGTGAAGTTCGACGTCTAAACGGTACCGATTAGACTCGACAAAACGGGAATCAACAAACGAACATTCGAAGTAATACGATATGGTAACGCGGGAATTCCACTGTCGCGTAAATTTGTACATACGTAAAAAATAAATTACCTCACACTTTACGTTAGGTAATTGCGGTGTAGTTAATTTTACGCGACAGTGTAAATTGTTTACGTACGTTTTATTTACGCACATTTTACGCACATACAAATTTACGCGACAGTGTAATTCCAGCTTAAATGCCATTCTGCACTCGTCTATCGTTGAGGTTGATGTCGAACTTTTGGCATAAACGTTTTCGACAAAACAGTGCATCATGGTTAATCAGAACTAAATTGGAAATAAATTACTTGACCAGTGATTCCCGGGTTGCAAAATTATTTTTTGGGATCACTTTTTTGGGGACCTTCAGCGGTGTCTTCAGCGGTGTAAATGTAATGTGAGGGGGCTTAGGATGGGGAAAAAACCTTGCTAGGCAGGGGGTTAGTGTTAGGATAAAAGTTATTTCGGGTTAGGATAAAAGTTATTTCGGGTTAGCCAATCAGATGGCTTCTCATGGAAAGTGATCCAAAACATTTCTGCTCGCGGTTTCAATTCCAACCGGAAGGCCCTGGTGCTGCATTTTTCGCAACTGATATATACTAAAATGTATATATTCCAACACTCGAAATTTTCCTTCACCATAAATCCTTATAACATGTAGTTTAATCGAGTGAAACGCCAAATATTACTTGTAATATACCAAAAATCTTATCCCGGCATTACCACCACTATATATACAGAACTCGTGACTAGGCTCTCGGCAACGGCTTCCGAGCTCAGTGGTCAGAGCACTGCATTAGTAAGCAGAGTCGCGGGTTCAATTCCAGCCGGAAGGCCTTGAAGTTGCATTTTTCGCAACTGATATATACTAAAATGTATATATTCCAACACTCGAAATTTTTCTTCACCATAAATCCTCAGAACATTCAGTTTAATCGAGTGAAATGAAATACCAATATTCTGCTGAATCAGTTGATTAGTGACACCGTGATTTCATATGGACGTTTTTGACAAAACAGTGAATCATTGTTAATCAAGACTAAATTGAAAATAAATACTTGACCCGTTCAGTGAGTTTCAAAGCCGGAAGGCCTTGGTGTTGCATTTTTCGCAACTGGTCCCGGTTTGGTCTTAATATATATTTATAAAATAATTTTACTCTACGCCGATCTCGATCAGGCTACGGAGACCGGAATGACGTCAGTAACTAATGAGAATTTGCATTAAATCAAAATCAAAAGCGTTATTGTTCGAGTTATAAGTCGATAACGATACCACAATTAATACAAATAATAGAAAACCTTTATCGTCTTACAAATTAACGTACAGGATTAGCGAAACTATACGAAAACTTGACTTCTTGGCACTCAAAGGTACTTAAAACAATAAAACCCGCTCAGTAGTCTCAGTAGTTTTCCGGCTCGCGAAGAACTGGTTAAACCGGTTTACAAAACATGTTACGTAATGCGCGAGCTGTCCCGCGTGGCCTGCTGAACAGTTAATTGTTTCTCAATTATTTTATAAAAATAATAGAATACGTTTGCTTGGGTCTCTATAACGTGATCAAAACCCTCGTGAAGTAATAAAAACACTCGAGAAGTTGGCAAAGCACTCGCCTCGGCGGCTCGTGCTTCTCCCTACACGTCTCTCGTGTTTTTATTACGTCACTCGGGTTTCGATAACGTTATAACTTATAGAGACCCGGGCAAACGTATTCTATTGTTTAAATATATACCAACACTCGAAATTTTCCTTCACCATAAAATGATTGCAGAATAAATCGTTTTCACTCGACGTCATACCAGCCGCCAATGTACCTTGGGAAAAATTTTCGAGGTGCAACATCAAGACTTTCCGGTTGAGAATCGTAGCCGCGACCCTGAAATTTTAGACCAGCGCCCTACTCAGCTGTATACGGATACATAGTAGTGGTATGTAGTGGTGGTAATGCCAGCAGATATGTATATGGGGGTATCATTTTAATCCAAATACTGATTTCAACATACCTTTGTCATTTGAATCTCTCAGGAGACTTACATAATCCTTGCAGAATTTCACCGGAAATTAAGAGGCGTGGCATTGCTATAATTTACTTTCCGAAAGAATAAATGTTTGACGTCTATGAATATTATATCAGTTGGGCAATAGATCGACTGTATATATTTATCGGTATGGCAGTGCTGCTTGTAGTAACAAATTGTGATCAGATTGGTGAAACAGGTCAAAAGACAGGCTGGTACCTTCCCGAGGTTGCACATCCTTATAAAGTATTTAAAGACGCTGGTATTCAAGTGACCTCTATCAGCCCTTGCGGTGGGAAGGCGCCCATAGTAAGCCTTCGTTTAACCTGTCACAACAGGCTAGCCTCCTGCTTTAATTATAGTTCTAGCTACAAAACTTATACATTTAGCTACAAAACATATTTTCATATTTCATAGGATCCGTCAAGCGTAGAAGGTTTCAAGGATGATCCTGTCTGCAAGACTTTCTTAGCTGACAAGCAATGGATGGCTTCATTTGATAAAACATTGTCTATTGCCGATGTTGATGTGACAAAGTACAAAGTGATTTTCTTCGCTGGTGGACATGGGCCGATGTTTGATCTTTCAAATTGCGAAAGTATCAACAAGGTAACGGCTGGTATCTACGAGAAAGGAGGCATTGTTGCAGCTGTATGTCATGGCGTTGTCGGTAAGAAATAATCTTCTTTATAATATGTCCGTGTTTCTTTTAAGTATTGGGTTTCATATGAGTAATCACGAAATACCAGACTGTACATCTACATTACTTTCGCCGATCAACATCCTTATATAATGCTTTATTTTAGAAATAATAGCCGATTTAATTTCGAATTTTACTGCCGATAGTCTAAGGCAGCTGCCCTGCCAGCAGTGCGAAGGCTGGAAGCACCAGCATACCTTCGTAGACTGTAAACTGACCGCCGTCCCTTCCGTCATAGCGAGCTACATAGGGAGGTATTTATATTAAGTATTAAGTATTAAGTATTAAGTGACGTCATTTCAGGATTTATATGAAAATTCACCACACGTCTTTCTTGAGATATTTAAACTTATGTGATGCAAATTATAACCCCACGCGCGAAATATAGTAAACAAGACGCCCGCTAGGCGTTAACTCGGGCTACTTTTAGGGACATGGCGCGCAGGCATGTTAGACAGTTGGAATTAGAAAACCCGCTCACTTGGGGTAATTTTTAATGCATTGATTTCTGTGATCAGGCACTGAAGGCATTGTGCAGCGCTCGTTTAAAGTGGGAAACTTTTAGAAACAAGTTGGGCTAGAAATAAGGATGAAGAAAAATAAGGCGTCTACACGCAGACGAAATTTAATGTCAACACTAAACACGGCAATGCTATTTTTCCTAATATCTGTTCGATTGAAGGTCTTGACTCTTGTGTGTCAAAATTTATATAAAAATCAACGGCAAGGTATACGAAACATTTCTGTTCGGTTTAATAGTTTAATGGACATAAGAGTCTCGCTTTAATCGTTTACGCATTTCCTCATATAACATCCGATCTTCACATTTTAAGTAGACGAATCCCGCCAGATTCAAGTGATCATTTCGATATAGAATTGATTTAAATCGGACAAAAACACAACATTACGGAGTTTCACGGATAAATGTCAACACAGTATAATAATATCCCGATTTACAGCATTTGAGCAACATCAGCACAATTCAATAACACGTTTAAACATAAGTTTGATAAAAAACATGTAAACATAGATTTGATCGAGCGGTTAACGAGATTTGATCGAGTACACATCAGCGCTCACACTCTGGTTTGAGCGAACACTCGAGCAATGGCGACCAAAGAAGATGGCTTGTTTATGATGCAATAATAGACCTTTCCGCATGGCAACTAGCACTCATCCGTGTCGCCTTTTGATTG
Organism: Chrysogorgia sp. JL179-B06; assembly: GCA_035772405.1. NCBI lineage: Eukaryota > Metazoa > Cnidaria > Anthozoa > Scleralcyonacea > Chrysogorgiidae > Chrysogorgia > Chrysogorgia sp. JL179-B06. The sequence goes on along the minus strand of JAYKKM010000437.1, from coordinate 1,052,238 downwards.
GCTGTTAAATTAGTTCGGAAACGCGTAATGCCATTTGATTGGCTATTAAATAAGTTCGGACAACAAACAGCCAATCAAAAGAAGACAGCATGAGTCTATTGCAATTTACTGACCCGAAAACTAAAAAAAATACATTAATGCCACCGAAAGCAAGACTCGGCTACCAACACAGGTGGAATCCCGAGTAATTAACTTGGCATCGCTATTTTGGTGTAATAATGTTAAGTTTCACGAAGTGTCGTAATGTGCAACGTCATGATTTTGTCGAATAATCTCAAAGATATACCTGATTTTCTGAAAACGTGTAAAAACCTCGTGATATCGGTGGTTATTCATTTGCATATCACAAAAGTCTAAATATCTCAAGAACGACGTGAGATATGAAAGAACTCTAAATTACAATTCTTCGTTATTTTAATAACTAAAACTTAATTATCGTTTCCTAAACACTTAAATGCTAAAATTTAGTTTATTTAGTAACCCGCGTCTTGAGATGAGCGCGTCGTAAAATCTTAAGGTCCCTGAAGAACCAAGAAAACGCATGAACGAACATCCCCTCAATACGTCACTGAAGCTAGCCTGCGTGCAGACTCCGCCTGATAATGAAATTTAATATCAGGTTGAGTCTGCGCATCGGATTCTGGTCACGTGGATTTCCCAACAAAAGTGGGGAAAGCGTATGATTGGCCAATTGTTAAATATTCGTGATTAGTGGTAATTTACCCCAAAAGCGATGGCGTGTGTTGATCTAGCCTGCGCCGCAGGCGAACTATAACGCGTCTGCGTAATAGCGCTGGATTCCTTGTTAACGAAACATCGCAACAAACAGCATTTTATACATTTAATCAAGATTGGCTGCTTTGAAAAACGCTACTTCTGAGTCTTTATATTGACTTTACACGACAGAAAAAGAAAACCAGATGTTATAAACAACAAGTAGAGTAAACAACGAAGATATTCTGTTTGACATTGATTGAAATGTTTTTGAAAGTTTGTCTAATTATGATTCTTGTTGCGGGCTTGGATTCCGCCGCTATTCGTACTCAACCTGGGTTTCGGGTTTGTTTGCAGTATCGATCTTGAAGCTTGTGAAAGTTTTGAACATGCTCTTGGCGTTTGCGTTGTTTTTTCAACGCCATGAATAATTATGAATTATCTTGCATACAACTATTTTAATTATTTCAAAAATCCACGTGACCAGAACAAGCCTGTCTCCGATGCGCAGACTCTACCTGATATTAAATTTCATTATCAGGCGGAGTCTGTACGCAGGCTACACTGAAGCGGGACTACAGGAGTAAATAAAGTAGCACTTGCTAATATAAAAATAGGTACGCAATGCGTACATGCGTCTACTCATAGGGGCTAAGATCGAAATTGTCGTTAATAACAAGGGTTATAATTTTCATATCACATAAGTTTAAATATCTCAAGAAAGTAATTGCTATAAGGGGATGTTTAGACTTTTTAGAATCGCCCAATACAACATCCCTGTCCAGGCTATTGAAGCATTAATGATGCAAACCAGGAAGGCGTTATCGAGATGGTTGTGAGTTCTGGACTGAAGATTCAAATTCAACATTAATTTTGATCGCCGTTGACAGTGCCGTAGCAGCCTATGGGGCAAGGGGGCAGCTGCCCCCTTTTTCGCACATTCATACTCACACAAAATGGCTCTATAAAGCTGGTTTTCAACTAGGCAAATTTTTTCGCGCGGAGCGACATTTTTCTTTGTCTCATTTCATTAATTCCGCGCGAGATCTCCCGTGCGTCTAACAGTCAATTTCTAATCCCAGATGTAAGCTATTCTACTAATCTAGCTCCCCAAGTAGGGGAGTGGAGTGGTGCGGGCTATGGATGGTTTGAAAACACAGTCGGGGGTTAGGGTAAGAAAACTCGTTAGGCGGGGGGTTAGGACCTTTGTTGTTTTGGGGTCGGTTACAATCCAATTAACTAGGGGGCTGGTACGAGGGTGCAACGTGTCAGCTATTTGCGCGTTAATTCACTCTATTTGCTCGTCAATGCCTTCTATTTGCGCCTCCTTATAAGGAATACTTACTAGATACCCCTATCCGTAATGTATACATCTTTGGTCATGCATTTTACCTTTCATGCCCAACCTCTAATCTATTTGCATTGCAGGTCTGTTGAATGTAAAGTTGTCAAATGGAGAATGGCTGGTAAATGGCCATAAACTAACAAGTTTTACAAATCAGGAAGAAGATATGGTAAAGCTCAGTTCAGCCATGCCATTTATGCTTCAAACTGCCCTGACGGAGCATGGAGGTGATTTTGTTGCAGGTGCAGCATTTGAAGAAAATGTCCAAGTCTCAGAACGTGTTTTAACTGGTCAAAATCCTGCATCGTCAACTCGTCTTGCTCAACTTGTTGTTAAGAAAATGAAGGAGCTAAAGTTTTATTAAGTACTCTTTTAGTTCCTGACAAACTTACCAACTATATTGCGTACAGTTTATACCGTTATATCGTTTTTTTGTAAACATTTTATTAAAATGTGAATGTAGTTACACCAACTTTCATTCTCTATATATACAGTGTTGTAGAGAGTTAGTGGATAAAGAGATGTCTTCGCGGTTTATTAGTCGAGGTAAGCAGGCAGAGCAATATCCATCTCTTCGACGAGTAAAATTGTCTGATATCAGTCCATGCAAAAATCAAAGAGGTTTGCGTTATAAACGCTCTCTGACCAAAAACAATTTATTGAATGAGCTTTCAACGGGTTAAAGATAAATGAGAAAAAGATAAATGAGAAAAACATGCGTTATATATATATGAGCCGAAAACAAAGGAAATCAGCACCGAGACGGTAGTTTGGATATCGGAGGAAGAAATTACATAAATTAAGCCAACTTTCACCTCGATTTTCTCTTAAAATACTGATTTGTTTGAGATGTAATATGAAACACTCGGAAGAGTGTTTCATCAGGATTTATAAAATAACAAGTGTGCTACGCGTGTTCTGATTGGCTAATACCCGTGTTTGGATCAGGTTATCCAAACACGGGAATTTTGAGGTCGTGTCACACAAAAAGCAAATCATGCCGGCCCATCATCGTTTTTAAACATTAACATTCTACATAGTATGTACAATAACTATAAATAAAATATAGCAATCTTCCCTGTTAATTTTCACAAGATTTTGCAAAAAATAGGCCGAAAATATATAGGAAATTATAAGTATTTAAAGTGGACAAAGCAACGCTAAAGCGAACGAGAATTTCCGTATAATTTATGAAGGCGAAGTTTACCTTATTGAAAATTTCAATAAAACCCAAAAAGACAACATTTTTATAGACATAGTCCACCAAGAGAACATGGAAAAGGTGTAAAATGTTTAATTTACCTCTCGTCGGGTAGGATATTCACGAAGAAACCATTCATTTTGTTCTTGTAGCCAACAAAAATTCACCGAACAACACTTCGACAGTGAGAGAAAACCACAAAAAAGATTGTGTTGTAGAATATAAAGGCTAGGCAAACTCACAACATCACTTTAAATCTGCAGCAATCCAACATAAAGTTAAACGTGTTTGGATAACGTGATCCAAACACTTGGGATGTTGCTCGACTTTCGAAAAGCTAAAAACACTCGCCTATCGGCTCGTGTTTTTTTACGCTTTTCTCAAGTCTCGCAACATCCCGCGTGTTTGGATCACGTTATCCAAACACGGAAACCATTAGGTATTTCTTAAATCCAGATGAAACACTCATCAGGATATCCTGATGAAACACTCTTCCTCGTGTTTCGTATATTACATATAAAGCCAAAGGGGAATCTATACATAAATATGATGACTGAACGAGTTTGGTATTTAAAAATCGAAATCTTATTCTGAAAATCTGAAATCAAACACTAGTGCGAAGAATGGTGACCGATAAGCTTCTTTTGAACTGAATCATATGTAACTTGAACCTCAAACAAAGACAGCAAGACTTCTGTGAGCACGTCAGGACACACGGGACGCGCGGTCTCACAGTAACTCTTCTGCACCACAACCCAACACAATAACCACAAAACTACGAAGTGAACTCCGAAAAACCCAAACAAAAAAGGTGATCGCTAGAGAGTATACTTTAAAATAAGGTTTCCAAGGAAAGACTTAAAACTAGTTGTTCGAGTGTTAATACGAAGGTTAGTTTGTTAGGGTTAGTATTAGGGTGAGTACAAGAGTTAGTATTAGGGTGAGTATAAGGGTTAGTATTAGGATGAGTATTAGGGTGAGTATTAGGGTGAGTATAAGGGTTAGTATAAGGGTTAGTATATAAGGGTTAGTATATAAGGGTGAGTATAAGGGTTAGTATAAGGGTGAGTATAAGGGTGAGTATAAGGGTGAGTATAAGGGTGAGTATAAGGGTGAGTATAAGGGTTAGTATAAGGGTTAGTATAAGGGTGAGTATAAGGGTTAGTATAAGGGTTAGTATAAGGGTTAGTATAAGGGTTAGTATAAGGGTTAGTATTAGGGTTAGTATAAGGGTTAGTATTAGGGTTAGTATTAGGGTTAGTATAAGGGTTAGGGTTATTTTTAATATAAATATGGCAATTCAGTTTATATTTCTTTACTAAAATAATAAGCAGACTTTAAAGGTGGGAAAATTCCGGCTACGGGCCAATCACAGCTTGCGTAAGAAGCAACTTTTTAAAGTGCCGTTACATATTCATAATCTTTGGGTACTACAAAGAAGAAATGTAATATATCTTGTCGTTCAAAAATTTCATATTCATGCCTTTTTTCCCTGCTAAATTTGATTTACTATTCAAAGAAAATGACGTCAAAGCAGGGACATGCAAAGTCATTGCACATTAAGGTAATTCCTCAGTAATTCTTTCCGAAGTGAAAATTTGCTGAAACTTCCCAGTAACATGCTTATATTAAAACCAAAAAAAAGTTGGGGTTACCGACCTTGTTTAAAAGATATGGCACAGTGTGGTGACGTCATTGTGACAAATTTACGAGTTGAGTAAAAACCGCATTGCACAACTTTTTCTTGAACCTTTTGACAAAGATAATTTTTTATTTTTCGTATTTTAGGGAAAAAGAAACAGCTAACAGGGTTTATTATAAAGTAAATGGTTTGAACCTAGGAGTATCATTAGATGTGTGTAATTGATCGTCCAGGTTGTTGTAGTCTTGAGAAAGACTGTTGTTGGTGACTGACGTTTCAACTGTCTCAGCGGCGGTCATCTTCAGAGTCAAGATGACCGCCGCTGAGGCCGTCGAAACGTCAGTCACCAACAACAGTCTTTCTCAAGAGTTTATTATGATAAAGAAAGGTCGTTTCCCATATTCTTTGACATGTTATTTGAAAAGTTGTAGAAATGATTTTTCTCTAAGTTTCTGTTATAACACGTAAAAGTGGTAGAAGAAAGAATTATTAAGGAAAAAATTATGTTCACCGACCTTTTTTAAGAACTCTGAACTTTAAACACACCTGTTTAGACAAAATTCGCTCAATTCCCAAACTTTCATTGTATTTCACTGCTGAGTCAATGTGCAATGTTTTTGCGTGTCCCTTCATGTGAATAGTAAATCACTTTAGCAGGGGGGAAAGGTATGAAGATGAAATTTTCGCACAACAAGATATTTTACAATTCTTCACAAGAGATTCCAAAGATCACAAATATGCAAAATCCCCAAACTCCGGATGTGCAAAAATTGTCCTACATACCTTAATAACCTTTCCAACGTCGCCTTCGTGTACTTCCTCGTAGCCTCTACAACATCTCACCGTCATTCCAACTTGTATTTTACTCCTCACGTATTTAGCATACTCTTCGTTGCTACGAAAATTACTTTTGATTTTATACACAACTGCAGAATCACTGAACCTCTCCGCACCGGCAGCTTCACAATCACTGTAGCTGCTGCTTGAATTCGCATCACCATCGTCTTCATCAGAAGAAACTGATGCTGTCTCTTTCATCTCGGAAATCTGGAAACGAAACACGAGATGAGAATATTCGCACGATTAGTAATTGTGGTAATAATTTTAAGACGATTTGATAAAGCGGCATTTTTCAACATAGAATCACGTTAAAGTGCCTATGAAATGAAAATTGAGATGATTTTTATTGATTTATTTCAAATAACTCCTAAAACGATAAAGAATTGCATTTGTAGTACTTTCGAATCAAAACCTCCGCAGGGCATGGTAGAAAAGATAATATTTTGTTTCAGGATGAAAGGAGTCTGGCAACTAATTTGTTAATAAAGTTGACGTAAGGATATTCAAATTAGTGAACTGTATACTTGTTTCAAGTAATTTCGTTCAATAGTTTACTTTTGAAGATATGCTTTATTTTCAGATTGGTCATCATAGTCAATACAACGTGTGACGTCATAGGTCATATTACGCAACGTTGGATAACTCAAGAACGAGATAAGATATGAAAGAACTACAAATGCAATTCTTTATCGTTTTAGGCGTTATTTCAAATAAATCAATAAAAAATCATCTCAATTTTCGTTTCATGGGCACTTGTAAATTGGCACCGTAAATTGAGATGACTTTTTTATTGATTTATTTAAAAGAACGCATAAAATGATAAAGAATGGCTTTTTACAGTTCTTTCATGTCTTATCTCGTTCTCGAGTTATTCGAGGTTGTGTAATATGACCTATGACGTCACAAGTTGTACCCACCATTATGACCAATTTGAAAATGAAGCATATCTTCAAAACTATTGAATGAAATTGCTTGAAACTTTGCATAAGTATACAGTTCACTAAATTGAATATCCCCATGTCAACGCTATCGTTGCCACAGTGACAGATTAGTTCCCAGATTCCTTTCTTTCTGAACCAAAAAATTATATTTTCTAGCATGCCCTGCAAAGATAATGATTTGAAGTTTTTCTGTTTTCTTGGCAATGCTATTGAAAATATACTTCACTAGTCCACAGTCAAAAATTGTTTTATAAATGACAGAAAATAAAGAAGTTTTTTAAAGGATGAACGGAGCCTGATAACTAATCTGTCACTATGGCAACAATATAGTTGACATGGGGATATTCAATTTAGTGAACTGTATACTTATGGGAAGTTTCAAGCAATTTTATTCAATAGTTTTGAAGATATGCTTCATTTTCAGATTGGTCATAACGGTGGGTACACCTTGTGACGTCATAGGTCATATTATACAACCTTGAATAACTCGAGAACGAGATAAGATATGAAAGAACTGTAAAAAGCCATTCTTTATCATTTTATGCGTTCTTTCAAATAAATCAATAAAAAGTCATCTCAATTTACGGTTGATGTGCCCTTTAAGTGACTTTTTTAGTATCCCATTGCAGTATTACTTAGTATTAGCATGGATAGTAAATAGACTGGATAGGAAACTGGCTGACGTCAGCGTGGAAACCTAGTTGCAATTCGTGATGTCACGAAGATGTCACGAATACACAGATTTTACTGAGTTTCTCTTCGACTTCTCCATATTTTCGCATTCATAGTAGCTATATTGAGATTCCAAAATGTTTCATCGTCTTACAAACCTGCCTAAGCCACGACCAAATGATCGAGGTTAATGTTGTTCGTCTTTGTTCCAGCTGTTTTCGTTTTGTGGTGAAGAAACTGGCGTCGCAAAACTACCGTTGTTTTAGTTGAAATTTGGGACGCGTTTTTCACCGTCTAAAGTTGGATCTTTTCGCCTAAAATGAGTAATGGTAGTCGGATATTCCATCGTAAAGTGGCATTGTGATATTTTTTGGTAGTTTGACTATCATTTTTAGCTGTATTATTGCTAAACGTTGCGATTTATGGTGTTTTTGTTACGTCACGATTTGCAACTAGGTTTTCACGCGACCAACTGGTGCCTAAACCAATCAGCATGCTGGAAACGTCGCACGTGATCTTAGTTTCCTATCCAGTCTATTTACTATCCATGGTATAACCTAATGGCGATAAATAAAATAGCAGCATACTCATCAAAATCCACAATTATGGAAGTCTTTGAAGAAGAACATGGCAAAGTTGATATCGAAAAAAACGTTGTGATAGCTTGGGCCGAATGCGACAAACACAATTATGATCTTCAGTTGGAAGAATATGATCTTCATTGGCAGACTTGGTTAGCATTTTTTTTTCTGAACTCCGTCAATTTTTAATGCAGCGAAAAACCCGACACAAGCCTATTTTTTTCAACATGTAGAACTACACAATTTTAATTTGTGTTGTTTCATTGAAACGTTATTTTTGAACGTCACTGTTGCCATTGGCATTTCCCGAAACACTTTTATTACAATATTTGATGTCCTGAATATTCTCCTATGCACGCATACATCTATTTTCTAATTGCCAAACACTTAAACGGCTTTATTCTACTTGGAAACCCAATTTTGACACGCGACCCAGGCATTTATAAGAAGCGTTGATTTACAATGTGAAATTTGTATCCACGAATAAAGACTTACTGACCGGCAAAATTGTGCTGTTCGCGGTCTTTCAGGGACCCAGGGCAAGATCATTTTGCAGTAAAGACCAACAAAACGAGGTTAATAGGGTTTTATTATATGGCACTTTTAAATTTCTCACATTTCTTCAATCTGTTCGCAATTTTTTAAAACTTTTCAGTTGTTTTGTAATGACCGGTCTATACGAGTTTGTAAAGAACGCTCAGGAACCAATCAGATCGCAGAAAAGCTGCTGTTTTGCTCGCGAGCCAAGCCATATAATAAACTGTAGTAAGGTACTCTGATAAAGGGCTCTACTCAAAACGTCAGATTTCGTTCCTAAAATCTCGGCACCTTTTCGCTTTGCAATATATATATATATATATATATATATATATGTTTCTCATCACCGTGCGGGTCTTCCCCAAACCTGCGGGTCATCTCCAAACCTGCGGGTCATTGTTTTTTCCCCAATTTTCCCCAAAGATTTAGCAATTTTTCAGCTTATATATATCCTTGATGAATTGAATATGTATTGCCGCTGATCATTGATTGTGTGGTTTAACAAACCAGAGTAATTCTATCATTGCACTCGTTCAATTCCACCCCCACCCTTCACACAATTAAATAAAAAAACATTCTTAAAGTGCCACTACGATGAAAATTCACCCCCTCTTTTAGATTTTCTTTAGCATAGAATAGTATTTCAGGGTCGAAAGTGATCATCGATGTAAATAAAACTAAAAAATGGTATTATGAAATAAGTATTTTGAGCTCTGAAATCACTATTATTTAGGCCACCATTACTAAAAACGTGTTCCAAGTGAGCCCGCAATTTCAAAAGGTAATATTGTTTGTCACGTCAGATTCTCAATGCTACGCCTGAATTTCAGTCGAGGTTACTTGTTTACTTGTTTTCTTCGAGAAGTAGATGAAATGTTCAGCCTTTCAGACGAAGAATTTGAAAAAACGACCTTGATTTATACTTGAAGAATTAACCATGTGTCTTCGCGTTGAGAATCTGACGTCACTTCGTTACGCTGGTCAGGAACATGAACGATTAATGGCGGACATAACAACTCCAGATTCGGAGTAAAAAAAATAATACTTGCCATCGTCGAATCGCAAAACGATTTTGACCGAGTAATATTTAGAAGCTCTGCTTTATAAATACGTAAAATATCGATAGGTAAAAATTTGATCGTAGTGGCACTTTAAATTCCTTTTCACCGGGTCATTTTAAACCTGTTGATGTGATAAGAAACATTAATTTTTTTACCTAATGCTATAGTTTGATAGACACAAATTTCAGACCCGCATATCACATAGCACCCTGCGCGGGCATGATAATAAACGTTAATAAGAATAAATAAGAAAGCTATACTAAGTTCTCAAAACAACTGGATATAGTATTAAAATAAAGAAATGAAGAAGTTCTCTTATTTCTCTTTTTTATACCATATCCAATGATAATAGACGTAACATCCAATCGTAATACCTCCACTTCTGGATGATCTAATAACCAAGCGACAACCATTTCTGGTCGGGGACTTTCCATTTTCAGTTCTTTCATGGCATACTCAACGTTGCTTTGAGGAAATCCCATTTCCACGCATGTTGACACAATAGGATTTACCACAACTGGTTTCGCTGCAGTTTTCTTTTTCTTGCGCGGGGTCTTTTCAGAATGACGACTGTCGCACGCAATGCCAGGACTGCTTTCTTGATTACATGCTGGGTGTTGTTCAGGTAGAACTGCATTATGCGCCTCTGCAGCTAGGTACTGACAGGTGGACAAAGCAGCAGCCTGAAATCACATAAAATAACTTCTGATTATTTGAGGAAACGTTTCCTTAAAAAGGACTCTTCTATTTCCAACTCTTTTGTTCCAGTACTACGACCATCATCACCACCACGAACACCAGCATCATCACCAACAACAACACCAGCAGCAGCATCATCATCATCGCGACCACCATCACGACCACCATAATCACCACTACCACCACAACCAACACCACGACGACCACCATCACCACGACCAGCGTCGCCACGACCAGCGTCGCCACAACCACTCATTGTAATCGCCATCCTGGCAAGTTCCCCAGCAGTTTTTACCATATCTTTATTTCGTCTTTCGTTATTTGAGCAATTCGGAACAGAGCACCAAACTACTCTGGTTTTCTTACGTCTTCAGGTCGCCGGAAAGGTAATAACTGCCGCAGGAACTTGCCAGGATGGCAAATCGCGCGCATGCACCTAAAAATAATGGGAGGTTGGTATTTGTTCTGTGACCACGACCCATCTTAAACATCTAATACTATACCTCTAATTCTTCTCGACCAAAAATGGGTTTTAACGGTGAAGGTTTAACGGCAGTTTTCATCAGTTGTTGAAACAAGGTTTGATCATCAGACAAGTCAGTCTCTTCAACGTTTTCGTTTTCTGATGAGAGAATGATTTTTCTGAGGTGATCTTGAGGACTTAGAAGAACACGGACGGCTTTTAATAGACCAAGACAAATCTGTTGTTTTCTCAACAATATAGCATCGATGACGTCGACACCTATAAAACAATAATCAATACCCAACTAAAAAACATAACTTACTACCCGCAAACGTAAAATCCAATATATTTATAATTAATGTCGTATCTTTAAAGTGCATATATGGAAATTAATAATTGACCGTGTTGAGAGAATTCGAACGATATATAAGTTTCCTTCAACGGATAAATACTTCGAGAGATATTTTTCACCAAACATGGCAAAATATTGGTTTTCAAAAACAGAATATAGAAAATGTATGCATCAAAACAGGCGGTAGTCGAACGACCCTCACTAATTAGTAAATAATTGGCGTCAATTGCAATATTTGCATGAAACTACGCATTACGTCACAAATTGCAATCATTCTTAAGGCGGATTTCCTGTCGTCGCACGAAGCAACTCGCAGCTCGCTGCGAGCACTCGGAGTGTTTTAGCCCTCGTGGCAGATAGTTGGAAATTGTGAACTATTTTTTACTCGCGGCAAGTACTCGCAGTAAATATAACCAATCAAAACATTATGTCAACATTTCATAGGAATTACATAAGGAAGACATTACATAAATTAATCGAACTTTCATCCCGATTTTCTCGTAAATACCGATTTGTTTGAGGTGCTATATCAAACAATCAGAAGAGTGCTTCATCGAGATATCCAAATACCTCGAAGTTTGTTAAAAAAACTCGGCTATCGCTTCATCTGCAGTCTTGAAACCCAGCGAGTTATCGCAACGAGCTGCCAGTAAGTCAGTTGCTTTGTGCGAGGACTGGAAATCCACCTTTAGTGCGGACAGGGCAGGATTAGATAATTCTAAGGAAGATTTAGCATTTGATAATATAAAGTTAGTCTTTTTCGCTTATTCTTTTCATTTGTTGTTGTCCGGCTCAGTGTTTATTTTATAAAAAAATAGGTACTTTTTAATCATGTTCGCATTGTCTAATAAAAACACGAGGAGAGTTTGGCATAACTCTCAAGCATGTGTGCAAGCCGTCACAAACCAGCTTTCGAGTTCTCCCAAACTCTTCCACGTATTCTCATCAGGCTATGCAACACGACAAAACAGTTTATTATAAAATGAATCTTTACTTTGGACAGACGTCGCAGCCAGCTCATTTGTCTCGCTAGGATTGTCGTCGGATGCAAGTGAAGACTGAACTTCATGCCCATCAGACTGCTCCGATGTTAACACACTCTCTCCCGTCAGTCGCACAAGGGACGACCAGATGTTGAGCATGCTTCCAGATACGTTAACACGCTCCACACTGAATGAAATAACTGGGATCTAGAAATATGAGGAAAACGATAGTCAATACCCAATACTACAGAGAATGTAAAACCCATTAAGAAATAGAAAACATTTCCTGTGTTTCTATATAGTTATGGAAACACTAGTAGAAATTTGGGAGAACGTGAAATCGAAGTGGGATTTCGAGTTCTCGCAAACTTTCACGAGTTTTCCCAAACTTTCAACAACAAATGGCTTCACGCAAGTCTACATTTAAAGGCAATAAAAAATGAGTACCTTTTCGATCAAAGTATGTAACTTAAATAACCGGAATATAGTAGTTTGAGGTTGTAAAAATGCTCGTAAAGTGTATTAATTGCACTGTCAAAGTTGCTAACCCGAATCATTGTCCGCCATCTTGGATGTATTTCCGATATGCGTATGACGTCACAACCGGGGTAAAGCAAAAATTTTACGATTTCTGTGAATGTCTTCCTTTTTCAATTTAATCACACCATTTTAAAAAGCATTCCGCGGAAACACGGCTACCCACAGAGTAGTTTCATCAGGTTTACCCCAAGGTGTAAGGTCACCAACTTCCCAGTTAATTAGGCAAAGTATTACAGCAAGATGGCGGATGACAGGATTGTCTTTGGTCAAAATTAGTGCTGTTGTTTTGTACAAGAGTAATTTTGTTTACTTGGATTACCTTCGTAAGCCTGTTTGTTAATTATAAAGTCAAAAATTTGAAATTGTGATTTATGTTGCCAATGTCCTTTAAGGGGGAGCTACAAGCCAGAAAATGAGAACACTGCAACTTCATCTAAGAATAAAAAGAAATAAAGAACTACCCACCAGAAGTCAGGAATTGATGAAGTAAAACGTAAACCGAAATACTTGAACTTTAAACACTTTTTCTCGAAATATGGTAATTTCCGAGTATTTTTGCACCCCCCACTTTAACTTTGTGGCATTATGATGGCTTTTCATGAGATTTTCTACATAACATATGGAAACCATGTATCCAAACACGGAAAAATGTTTTCCATTTCTTTTAGAAAATAACATTTTTAAAATAGGTAAAAATAAGGTTCATTTATTAAAGGGTATGGGCAATAAAAATCATAATTTCAAATTTTTGACTTTATGATTAATAAACAGGCTTACGAAGGTAATCCATGTAAACAAAACTACTTTTGTACAAAACAACATCACTAATTAATGCTCTTTACGAGCATTTTTACAACCTCAAACTACTATATTCCGGCTATTTAAGTTACGTATTTTGATCGAAAAGGTACTTATTTTTTATTGCCAATGTCATTTAAAATCATGAAAATGTAAATTCTCCTTACTCACGCAAAAACCACTAATCCGTCGATGTGATTGAATTGTGAGAACAAGAGCAATTCATTCGACAAGAAATACATGAATGCTGTCTTAAAATATCAGAATTTCACATTTTTAAACTTTTGAAAGTGTTAACAACCTTTCGTTTGATTTCAAGAATGGCGGGAAAATTTCCATGTTTCTATACAGTTTATACAATCATGTGACTTATATACGCACTTTCATTAGTTCTTATGATCTATTAAAGGACAGATACATGGATGGCGTCAAATCACGTCAGCAGCTGTGTTTTTCTTTTTTCATGCCCCAACAGCTTTGATAAACCTTTGGGGTTGTTTTTGATTGTATAAAACAAATAGATTCCATTTTTTGTTGTCTGTTCAGTTATAGATACACAGAGGACGTCAGAACGCGGTAAGAACATCAGTGACCCACTCCCACGTTCTGACGTCATCTGTGCATCTGAACAGACAACGGCAAAATGGAATCTATTTGTTAATTATAAAATGACAAGTATCTTACGGAGGCTATATCGCTCGAGCCTCATTTTCACTCAGAGTATACAATGACGTCATTTTCATTTTGTATTTTATAAAACAAATAGAAAATGGCTTTTGTGACTCTGTACTGTGATAGAGACACGAATGACGCCATTTTCAAACGGAAAATCCCTGAAAACGTCATTCGCGTTCCTATCACAGCAAAGAGACACGCAAACAATTATCTACTTGTTAAATAGAAACACGGCTATTAACCAATCAGAACACCATGTTATTTTTTCTTGGAAATGCTATAAAGGACCTGTTGTGGGTTTAAAATATAATATTTTATAAGATGCAAGGGACCACGCCCATATTCAAATTAGTTTTCTGACCAGCAACAAGCACGTTTCCCTTTAAAAAAATGAGAACTTATTTAAGAACCTAAATGCCTAATTTTTCACCAGACACCAAATATATAAGAACCTTTTTAGGCTAACTTGGAGAAATGCTGGTTTTTCTGCGCTATACAGAAAAGATGGCGTTCTTTAAGACGAGTTTCATTGCCTTTCGTCAAGTGTTCAATAACAAGTACCGCCGATCAGGCATCATGTGTGCATTTTCATTTCTGTGTAGTTATCGCTGCAGCAAGACTCTGCTATATGCCCCCCTTGTGTGTACAGAACGCGAATTTGTCGCATGCTACATGTTCCGGCGACATGTTCCTTCGTGCGGACGTGAACATGTCGTTAGTGTACCTACCGATTTAACTTGCGAAATGGGACAAACGTGAGTCTCATTCTTTCCTTGACACTGTATAGTAATTTTTCCATTTGCAGCTATGCGAGCCACTGTACCGACACCATGTTCGTTATGGTGAACCATTCCTCCCAACCTGGGACGACTATCAACTCCACCAATAACTGCAAGAGCTGCCATAATTCCTCTTTCGACAGGTACACCATCTGCATCCTGGGCAATGTTCTGTTACGAAACAAAACACATGTTGAAGGATTCTATAAGTCTTTTAAAATACTCAAGAAAAAAACTAAAGTGTAGACGACGCCATTTTTATTTTGGTTAAGCAATAGACTTGACGTTAGGCAGCCATATTGGTATATATTGACAATGTATAGATTCTTAAACCCCTAGGGCGAGGGTGCGAATTCATTTCCCGCGTCAATTCCAACCAGATCCAAAGTGATTTTTAGTTTGAATATACACCGAACTCATAAAGATGGCGGCCAAATAATATTCTCTTATGTGCATATGAGAATTACTAGTCTTTCGAGCCTCGATCTTGTGTTTACAATTCAAAATAATTTCACACAAGATCGAGGCTCAAAAGGCTAATTTATATTCACATAATAGAATATTAATTAGCCGCCATGAATTCGGTGTATATATTTAACAATTATACCACTCGTTCTCGTCGTATATGAGCTCATAGCCAACGAGGCGCGAAGCACCAGTTGGCTATTAGTTCATATACGACGAGAGCGAGTGGTATAATTGTTTTATTATATAACCATCGAGTTCAGCTTTTTTCGGCCTAAAAAACATGCCGCCATCTTGTTTTTTCTCTAGTGCTATAGATACGAGGTGCTAGGATATAAGGTGCTAGGATATAAGGTGCTAGTAGTAGAGGAGCCAATCAAATTGCGAGATAGTTCATATCCTACTAGTAGATATATAATAAATATATTTATATCATGATTGGTATATCGTATATCGTACAGATATTTGATACCCCGTTCTTATTTCACTTTATACTCTCTGACGAAGGACCCTTGGCTCAAAACGTTATGCAATATTTACCTATGGTCATAGACTTCTTTCATAATGGCACCCAAATTAAATATTCTTTTATATTCATTTCAATTAGCCTTTTTGACCTCGTTCGTGTGTCTGTAATTCCAAAGAATCTTTGCTTTGTAACGAGGCCAGAAAGGCTAATTTGCATGCATATAAAATAATATTTAGACTGGCCGCCATTATGAATGAGGTCTATGGTACAGTCAAGTCGTTATGCAATATTTACCTTTGGTTGAGATGCAGTCTCTGCGATTGAATTCAATCTGGTGCTGATAAAATCGTTGATTAAAGGATTCCAAGAATTAAATGAATGAAGATGGCGAAGAAGAGCTACGAGTTCTTCGGCTACAGTACTGCTGTGAGAAGCTGTGAGAGACGCCTTGGGTTTTGACCTTCTACTCTGCGTCTTTCTTTTTTTGCCTTTAAATTTATCAGGTAAAAATATATGAGTACTTGGAGGAATCACGACAGTCTTGACTAACGATGCATGCATGGACAATGGTTAAGCTCAAATCCTCAGGAAATATCTCTGAGTCCTGGACAGGGTTCGAATGTGTAACCTTCTTATTGCCGATGAGTATACATCATAGTAACTTTCATTCTCAGTAGCTGCTTAATGGTTAGAGCGTAGTAGCTCACCGGCAATCAGAAGGTCACAGGATTTGAGCTTGACTTCTTCCATGTATCGTCTGTCTACTCGAAACTACCACAGTCACCACAGTAATGTATATATAACACAGTCTTGACTAAGTAAATTGGGAAAAGGAACGCTTGTTTGGGAGCAATTCACATCGATAACAAAAACAACATAAATAAGCATCTCCCAGAATTGGTCTTTTTATTAAAGACTTGTTGATCGAGCATTTTTTATCTTTCCCGCGAATTATCCTTCCCGCGGTCTTTCAGTACAGACCTAGTGACGAAGGAGCGAGATCTGTGCAAAAAGGGTAGGATAGGGTAGGATAATTTTACCGTAAAGACCGACCAAACGAGGTTAATAAGATTTTTATTATATGGCTCTTTTAAATTTTTCACATTTCCTCAATTATTTCGCAATTTTGCAAAACTTTTCAGTTGTTTTGTAAAGACCGCTCAGGAACCAATTAGATTACAGAAAAGCTGCGTTAAGACCGCTCACGAGCCATATAATAATCCATATAATAATAATAAACTCAACTATCGTCAGTAATTAGAATATAGCGCCATAATGAAAATTATATTAATAACGATACTGATGATAAAATGGGTGGAGTAGGTGTTTCCAGGTGGTTGGTTCTGTTGTTGATATTTCTTCTGTTTCCGTTTCTCTTCCAGCTTACGACGTCTATCACTCTCGAAATGTTCCACGGCAGCTTTGATTGCTGCGCTCCACTCCTTCCTGTCATCAGCCATGAATTCCCATCATGGATCGATGTGACAAAGCTTCAAGCGCTCCTTCAAGGATTTCCTGGCGGATTTCATTTATCTGTTCCTCGTTTGATTTTATGCGTTTGTTGATTTTGGCTTCCGCGATCATTAGCCGATTTTTTATCGGATTTAGTTATATTAGTATGGAAAATAACACTGTTCTCGACCAATTAATTAAAATCGCACGCGTGTTTGGCGAAATGTGCCATTTTTCATTAATTATTCGATAACAATGTTATTTCCTATCAACATTTCAATCTCAATTTTACACATGCAAAAGCGAAAAGCTGTTCTTTGTAACTCTTACAACGCAACGTCGCAGAGGTGTGGTATTTTGGGACAAATACCACATGTGGTATTTTTTTATTATTAAAATTGATTAAATTTATTATTAATAGTTATATTTTACCGACTTTATCTGGCACAACACCACTCTACGTATTTGTAGTTGTTAAACGAGGATAGGGTTCCCTTCTTCATTTTTGTTTATTTATTATATGGCATTTAATACCTAGTAGGGGACAACACGTCATACTGTTTTCTACATCTGCCTTCGGGCAAATCTTGCAATAAATTAGAAATAATTATTATTAGCAACTAATTTCAGAGATTTCCATGAAGGTTTCGACGTTTCACCTCAAACAAGTCTCCTCACCGTCTCCTCACTCACCGTCAAATGGTAACATTCCAGTGCACGTCGTCAAGACACGTCCGAGAAGGGCAAAAAGTTTTTCGATCAATTCTGACATTTGAGAAGAATAACTATTTCCGTCCCATGATGGAAGTACAACTCTCATTAATCGTAAAGCTAGAACCTAAGAAAACGATAAAAAAAGAATTTAATTTAATTTACTTTGAAGGGAAAACACGAAAGTACTTTTACTTAAGTATTTTTTGACATATTGTAGTTCTCTTATTTCTCTTTTTTATATTATATTCAGTTATTTTGAGATTTTAGCAGCTTTCATATTTATTCTTCTTTCCGTTAAAGTGCACCTAACCCAAAAATGATTTTTGCCTTTATCACATCTTGACATAATTTCTACTATTTCTGCCAAAATAAAAATGAATTTCTTTAAAATCTCCGATTTTTATGGCTCTTTGAAGTTGGCCAAAACGCGACTTATTGTGGCACACTTTCATGACAATAATTCGTTACGAGGAGTCACATTTTGTGACTACGCATGGTACTCGTGTCTGAATTTTAGCGCGTATATCTACATATTGTGTATACTGTTCGTTCAGGAGCTTCTGAAGGGTTAGTTTTTAGTTGTGCTGCTGCCAATTGTACGAATAAAACGTGTCTGAAGACTGGTGTAAGTCTTCACACAATTCCATATTTTAACAATGACCGGCCTGAAGCAAAAAAGCGAAGAAACATTTCGTGAAGGCAAAACGTGTCTTCGACCCATCGAAGAGTTTAGCAATATGTTCTGATCACTTCAAACCTGAGGCATTCGACAGGAGGTTCAACATGTTGGTCAAACGAAGCCGAACTATCCAAAATAAAGGTTGATCAAAGTAAAAAAGTTGATCAAAGCAAAGTTCCGACTACCTTGTACAAAGTACAAAGTACCGACGTCAAAATACGTGCTAGACCCAGGCTTCTGCTTGTTAAAAGTAGCGACGGAACTGGGCCATTAACATTCAACTTCAACACGCCATAAAAACCGAACGATTTATCCAAATTGAATTTGTTTCACTAAAACACTAAAAAAGAGCTGAAAATCGTTTTGGGGGTTAGGTGCACTTTAACGGAAACGCAATCCTACGAGGGTACATCCTAGCATTAGGCTGCACTAACTTGCACGTGAGCTAGGATAATATCAATGTGTATCAATTACCTGTTTGGGTAGCTGTGAGTTCAACTTGGATGCTTGAGATGATTTCAGTTCAGACCCAACAGGACTACATAGGTTTGTCTCTGCAAGATTACCCCCCACTATGCGTAGAAATAAGTTTATCCACTGAGGTGAACTAAACACCTTGCAAGCGGATGGGGTTAAGGTTATTCCACGAATGAACCCGAGCATAGTCCAGTCTCTATGCTGTTGAGTAAAAAACGATTCCATATCAGATCCTGCAAAATAGATTGTACGTCGAGCGTTATCACAAACCAATAGAGTGTTTCCACGCAATCCCCAGCGATTCAGATGACAAAGGGCATGGCGGCCAAAAGAAGCTGACAAAAAACTTGCAAAATAACTCAGGAAGAGATTTTGATAAACAGGTTAAACACGAGCGTGTCGAGATTATCACCCTGCCAGGGGTCATAAAATTACAGAAAAAGGTGTACATTTGTAACATTAAAAAAGGAGACATTTGTGGGAAACACAAACGACATTTTTGGAGAGTACTGCGAGAACGGGGGGTAATGGCAACAAACTGTCTGGTTGGCGACTTAGCATTGAGTTTCCAGCAAGAGTCATAAATAAATATCTCAATCGACGGTTTGGCAGATAATACATTCATTTTACTCGTTTCTCATAATATATTCTAAACTCGTAAAATACCTGAGCATATTATCTGCCAATACGATATATTTACATGATCCAATTTTCCAAACGAAACATCCATAAAATTAGATCAACCTTGATAAATTATCGGTAGTTGAAAACATACTTCAACTATACCATATCATACCTAGACTTCCTTTGTCTAATACAGTGTGAAGAAGACCGGAAACGGTTTTCAATGACGTCATTGGAATATCCTCAGCATGGATGCCAGTAGAAATAACCAAACAACGCAAAAGACTCAGAGTGGCTCGACGAATAAGGACAGTTGGATGAGCTGACTGAGCACCATTGTTCGTGTGTCGCACTTTGTCCTTTTCCACAACACCTGATTAGAAATAATTATAATAATTATAATAATTATAATAATAATAATAATAATGTAATCACAATAATTATAATAATTATAACAAAATAATTATATAAAAATATATAATAACTATAATAATTATTGTAATTATAATAATTATTGTAATAACAACAACCAGGTAAAGATATGTAATTACTCATGTTAATTCCCACGAAAACTACGAGTAATCAACAAGCAGTCAGCGAGACCTATATAGTTAAAACATACACATGTATTGTTTACAGAACCAACCTTTTACTTTCTCGTCTTCTTCATCACTTGTATCAGGAATTGGAGGAGGGCCAGCTAACTGTAAGTCGTATTTCCCTTCTTTTCCCATGCGATACGAGTTTGTGCATCCTGTGTCCCACTGAATTCTTACCCATCCATCTTCGCCAAGTTCACCAATAACACGACCTTCACTAGGTGGCATTCCATCCTAAAACAATTGAACGTCAAGATCCAAAATGAGACAAGGAAATAAACAGAAAGTAAACACGTGTACGCTCAACATTGTGGCCCTTCTTCGTGTATCGGACACAAAACAAATTCGTAATCTGTTCAAATATACATGTAGGATTATGGTTGTGTTCAGGAATAGGATTACTATCAATAAAATCGTTAAACCTTTCTAAAATAATTACTCTTAATCTTTACTCTAATCCTAAACCTAATCCTATTTTGAACATTTTACGAAAATAAATTTTGCATACCAAACACAGAATGTTGCATCATTGGTTTAGAAGTAGGGTTACTATTTCGTTAATTCAGAGTTAGGACTAGAGTTTTTATTTGGGTTAGAGTTAGAGTTTTTGTTCTTGTAAAGTTTCTGAATCCTGAGAAAATAACCTTGATGACAAGATGATGACGTAGTGTCCATTGTGTGTCATGATGTACGGAGACGTGTTTACGTTCGTGATAATTGGAATGATTTCACTTACTTGATCACCCCATTTCCAGTCGGGTCCTCGAACTACCTTGCTGCCAATTTTCATCATTCCCGCCATTTCAGGTCCAACAGGGAGCAATGGCAGCGGTTCGCGGGTTTTTTTATTCTCATCAATGATGGCTGCGGCCATGCTTTCTTCGTCGTCTTTCTTTTCATTCGATGGTCCTGCCAGCTTTAATATCGTCTAAGAATATGATTTGTAGTTTTAGTTATGAAATTTAGTAATCCTGTATTTTATAGATGCGCGAAATTGAAAAGTCACAATAATGCGAATACATTTAGATTACAGATTACAGGTGTAAACATTTGTGATACTGATCATAATTAGGGTGTATTACGAAATTAACGATTTTATGGAAACAAATTCTAATAAAGCTTTAAAATGAGTGTTAATAAACAATTATTGGATGAGGCTGAGCATGATATTTAACAATTATACCATGAGCTCGAGTAGTATATGAGTTCATAGCCAATGAATTTGGCTATTAGTTCATATACGACGAGAGCGATTGGTATAATTGTTTTATTATATAGCCAAATACTTATAAAACCCCATCGATTTCAGCTTTTTTCGGCCTAAAAAACCGCCATCTTGTTTTTTCTCTACTGCTAGGATATGAGGTGATAGCCTAGTGGTAGAGGAGCCAATCAAATTGCGACATAGCTCATATCCTACTAATAGCTATATAATAAAAAGAGTTATCCAAACTGAGGTTAATGTTATCTGCCGAAGTCAGAGGTGGATAACATTGACCGAGGTCTTGATAACTCTTGATATCATGCTTTAGCCGAATCCAATAATTGTTTTATTACATATTCAAAACAGCCTAGTTTTGCTGGCCTTTTTAGTACTTTTACGGTCTTTGTCTGCTACTAATTTCACAATATCTTCTTCGTCTAGAGAGGCAAATCTACCGCAACCATTTGCAATTTTCGCGGTCATGAAGTTTGAATATAATAATCGCGGTGAATGGTGTGAACATTTCGTGGCCCGTTTACACACGAGAGCTTTTCTGTGATTTTGGTTGTAATTGAGGATCTTTTTGTTTCACATGCAAATGCCATCCCTGCATTGTTATCATTCTCATACCTGTGTTAGAGCAAGGACTCCTGAATTCAACAATAAACTCACACCAGCAGCTGCATGTTCTACCGTCAGCATACCGAGTGACACGAGCAGAAACCGCGCACAAGGGAGTGTGCCTAAAGACAGGTCTGGTCGAGTTCTTTTGTCGCTTGTTCTGGGTAGGTTGAACTGAACTTTTCTGAAAGCATCACTTGCTTCTAAAACAGCATCTCTTAACATGTTGATAGACCATTGGTCGATCTTGGTGAAAGCATTATCCAACACTACTTGATCGTAGGGAGGAATTAACTTCACATCTGATAGGTTTCTCGGGACTGGAGCTCTGAAAACGAGAAGACCAAGTAATATTAACAATAAACATTATTAGCAATTCCAAATTCTCTTCGCTTCATTTTCTGTAGAAACCTGCATTTTCAGAGATGGCGGACAGGTACGAGGCTCGTGGGTCATTATGCCAACAAAAACTCGTGAAAAACGTCTGGGTTTAGAATGACTTGTTTCGCCTTAGTTTGAACAACAAAATATGGATAAGAAAGGAGGCGGGACTTAATTTGCAGATTCTCAAAGCTTTAGAATATGAAGACGTGATTATTGAATTGTTATTACTGTTTATTTGCCGTTCAAACTAAGGAGCTGTTGCTGTATTTAAACACAATGTTTTCACACTATAGGTGTTCAACGTCGGTGTATACAATGGCCTCGGAGTTTAGAGACAAAAATTACATAGTTCGCCTTAGTTTGAACACTAATTGCTTTTCCGAAAATTTGCTAAAGCTTGAGATAAAGTTGCTGTTGAATTGTTAAGCCAAAATATATACCAGGGTTTCCTGTTTTTTGTTGGAAAAACTTAGGTAGGGCAGGTGTGATCCCCCCCCTCCATTTTTTCTTATTTATAGGGCTCATGTCTCCAATAATATTATTTTCAAAGATTGGCCGCCATGCTTGTTATCACCCCCAGGCTCCTTGTAAAAAACTTTGACGATTGAATATTCTGTGAAATATGAATTACTGAAATATAAATTTGTTTACAAGAACGTACAAAACTATGTAGGGTAGGGAACCGGAAATCCAGAGTTTTTTACTTATTGCTATTCGTTTTTACGCATGAGGAAAATCTTTGACCTGGCATTACTCAAAAATGTCCCAGATGGGAATTGTACCATAACATGCATCTCAATTTAAAAATTTAGTAAATTAAAGTGCTCTTCAAAGCTTTGCATGATGGTATTATAGCTATAGCTTTGCATGATGGTATAAGATATAGCTTTTTGCATGATGCTATTAAATATAGCTTTGTATGGTACACCATAGAGATAGCATAGCGAGAAAAAAGAGAGAGAATTGGATCTAATAAATTAAGGACAAAAGTTCTAATTAAAGATGAAATTAAGATGCACGACTCTTTTTCGTACATCTTAGTTTCATCTAAGAACATTGGATCTAACAATGGAAACTCAATTTATATTTTCACTTACCGACGTGTTGTAGAATTGGCTGACAATCCTTGCCAACCACATAAGATAGCGTATCGCACTGAAGCAATAAAATCTTTGTTTATGAGTGACAATAGGCACTGAGTTCCTTCAAGACGAAGTCGCGCTCTTTTAACCTATTCAAACAAAACATGTAATGAGCATATTTTGTATTATATGTTTTGATCGGTTCGTGTACGGCCACAAATCTGGCCGTCATCAAATCTGGCCGTCACGTGACAGAAACACGTGAATTACGACAATTTGTACGTATAAATAAGCTTCTATGCGTTGTCTAAGAACGTCATGGTAAAGATGTATTTTTAAGGCTTTTATTAATAACAAAAGTAAACTATACACATCATGAGCTCCAGTTTAGTGAAATGAAATGAAATGATAATTTGGAATTCAGATGAATTCATTGATATTTTGGAGTCTTTACTTTACACCGTTGATTGTTGTTTTTCTTCCCAGTACAGGTGGAAGGCCAACCAGGAACTAAAGGTCTGACTATTAATGGCGGTAAGACACCGTTTTGCATCGTTTATCAGGTCGTTTATTTCCAGGTGATGTAAGATCGTTCCAGCGAGCCATCGTCCAGGTGACTTTACCATCGTTCCAGTAGGCTTACAAAAATTAATCCCGAAATCCTACCTACCGTACTCCGCACATAACGAAAAGACCAACAAGAACATACTCGACTCCTGATCTTCTAGAATTTCGTACACAAAAATGCAGAACACTAACATTCTAGCATTCCTGTTTTACGAGAGTTTGTAGAACAAAAGAAAGTCTTACCGGTTGAGGTGCGAGTAAAGGCGGTTATACGTTCAGACATTTCAAATTAAGAGAGCTCTTGCCAGCAGTAGACAATGTGTACGAAGACCCGATTACACGGAGGACGATTTGTACAAAAATAACAAAATACAACTCAAAACGGAACTTAACGATCCTTTTGTTAGTGTTAACAAGTTATGAAACTTTCCTGTTATTTTATGTTAATCTGCGAGCGCAGTAATTAAAGTATTGTTTAATAAACGAGCAGCAGTGTTTTATCAGATTTAAAACACGAGGGCGTAGCCCGAGTGTTTTAGATCTGATAAAACACGTGCTGCGAGTTTATTAAACGGCTTCAAACACGACCCATTTGATAAGTTCATTGGCGTAGTAATTTTGAAAATCGATGTTGTCTAAGCCGAGAAAATCAAAGATAAAGTTTATGTAAATCAGGACGAATCTTTATCACATTTAAAGACACGATACGGTCGTGATTTTCTTTTGTCTTTTCCTCGTGAATTATTAATGAGTGTTTGAAGAGCATATAACCTCTGTGGGGATTTAACATATTTGTAATCTATGGATTCTCCTGAGATAAATTGTAATATATCTTGTCAGCTGAAAATGTCATCTTCATAGACTTTTTTGGTGTTAAAGTTGACGGAAATGACGTCATAGCGGGCACCTGTCTATATGAAAACTGCATGTAAAGAAGATTCCCACTATGACGTCATTTCCGTCAACTTTAACAGCACAAAAGTCTATGAAGATGAAATTTTCAGCTGACAAGATATATTACAATTTTTCTCAGGAGAATCGATAGATTACATATATGTTAAATTCCAACAGACGTTATATGCACTTTAACGTAGGCTGTTGCGGCTACCATGCCACATTTATTTTTGGTATTATTTGGATAAGGAGAGGGAAACAAACCAAAAAAAGTTTTTGTATAATAAAGTTATTTCCATCTTAATTGAATCAAATGTGTTATTTATCCATTTTCCATTAGGATTAGGATTAGGATCCGTGGTCACAAAATACCGCTAGCTCAAATTGCAGGAATTATTATACATATTGTAATATATAATTTTTAAATTGTAATTTTCTTATATTGTAATAGTTAAATAGTGTCCCCAATTAGCCATAAATACATTGACACTGATAATATCATATCATATCATATCATCATCGTTACTTTATACCAGTGGCTAAATATTATAAATAAATAAAAAATTAAAAAGTAGGAAAAAACCCAATTTAATTACCTGAGAGTTCATGGCGTTCGTGATCTTCTCAAGGTCAATCTTCTCTTCACGTAACACAAAATCTTTGATATGATTCATCAAAACAGTGGCCGATGACACATTTTTCATTCGTTCACGTAGCCATTTAAATTTCTTTAAACTTGATAGAGCTGCCGTTGGCACGGTCGACGAAGACTTTAGATGGAGGAAAAATATTAAAACAAAATTAATTATACACGTGGATACCAGAGACAATGTGATAAAAAAACGCCAAGTTTCTGACAAAATAACATAATGAATATTAAATCAGGTATGTCTTCTACCAAGGATTGTTCAGATATTAAAGGCGGTGTTACATTGTGTAATTTTTCGTGTAACTTGTCTCGCATAGACTCGCAATGGCTTAATCTGCTACGTTGTAGTTGTATGAAAGGGGGTGTTACACCAGGCAACGTTTCGTGCAACTTGACTCGCAAAGTTTCGCCATCTTTGTGTTTGTGACAAGGTACGCATGCGCACTGAGTCGCCAAATAGGATAATTGCGAGACAAGTTGCAGAATAGTTGCTGAAACCAATGCAGAAAGTAAAACTAGATTCTACTTTCTGCAACGATTGTAGCAACTTGTGTCGCAACAATTTTCGCAGTTGCAAGGCATGTTACACTTTGCAATGGTTCGGGCAACTTGTTTATTGTATAGTGTAACAGCGCCTTAAGGGACACAAAAAACAAACAAATTTCTCACATCCAGTGTGATCAACAAATTAAATAACTGTTATCATTCGGTCTTAGAGAAATAGAAAAACTAAAGCAAAATTTCATTATCGAGTTAACGGCTGTTGGAAAGTTGACACGGAAGAAGCGTGAAGAATACACGGCTATATCACCTCGTGTTTTACACGCTTCTCGCGTGTCTTTGAGCTTCCCTCGCGCAGTCATGAGCATAAAGATAATAATAAATAAAACAAGAGGGGGCACTGGGGTCTGAATTCGGGAACCAATTGAACTCCGCCATTTTGGGCAAATTGGAGGGTAAATTGGGGGGCAAATTTCTTAGTTTTTTTTGCAATACGAGAACCTCGCGGTCCAAAACAACGGATCGTAAATTATACAATTTTTGTGTTTCTTTTTCACTATTTGTCTATTTGGTGATTAAGCCTGTTGTTCTATTGTTACTTGGACCATTTTCTGCTGAGTAAAAGATAAAAATGATTGCTTTAATATGAAATATAAATATAAAATTGCCCCCCAATTTATCCAAGATGGCGGCGTATTTATCATCTCTATGGTAATGACACACAACTCGTTTTCCATTTCTAAAATAGTTGTCATTTCGATACTATATTAATTTACCTCTTGTTCTTGTTTTGGTTCTTCCATCATAGATAACCTTAAAGCAACACTTTCCACACTCAGGTCTTCTTCTCTTATTTGTTTTTGACTTTCGCCTCCTACATTGCGTTTTTCACCCTCCTTAGACTTCCGACTCTCTTCGATCATTTGAGACACCATTCTCTTCCAACGTGGAATCATATTTAACAGTTTTATCTTCGAAAGAGCAGACAGTTCTCCAGATACTGCAGGACGAAGGACTTGTAGAAGAAACTGACATCTCTCCAACGCCGGTGCACAGACCTCTTCATATGACCTAAACGACTCTTGGTGGGCCTTATAAATGAAAAATAAAATACAAAAAATGCTGGGTATAATATATAACTATAATTGGGAGTAATTTTATATGTGCGTTTGAAGTATGGAACGAACAAATGATAAATATAACAGCGCTGAGAATTCGTATATGTGTTTGGTAACCACGACGCGTAGCGGGGTTTCCAAGGATATGACAGTGCCCCCCTGCGCATAGCTAATGCGCCGCAGATTTCCTATACAATTATTACCTTTATCAAATTACACTTTGCTTGATGTGTAACTTTCAACACTTGGACAAGAGACGTTGGAAAAAACCCGTGGTCAGTCGAGGAAGAAAGCTCTCCATCTGGTAATTTATCAAGATCTTCATGTTCAATAAGAGAAAGTGCCATGGGAACTACAACGAACAAAATCAACTTGTGTTAACTTCACATTCATTTTTCTTCGCGCTAACAAATTCGCCTAGTGGAACACCGGCTTAAGACAGATACTTTCAGAACCAGTTTTAGATAGGTGCATTTCGGGCCTATACACACGGTCCAATACGATGGGTCCATTTTTGTCCGTTTTGGAAATCCGATCGTGACTTTTAAATTGGGTTGCAACAACATATACCTTTTCTGAGGATTTAAGCCTGACAAACGTCCACGTATCGCTCATGTACAGCAACCACATTTAACACATATATATCTTATTCGATGGTTTAGCAGATAATACAGACAGGTATTTACAAGCTTCAAATGTATTTTTCTGAGCCCAAAAAGGGCGAACAAAAATGCGAGAAACGAGTATTTATTATATGACTTTTGCTGGGAACTAAACGCCAAGTTGACTGTTCTATGGGGTTCTGAGGGCCTACAATTTAAGGTCGTTATTCGAGAAGACCCAAAAGTCTTACCAATTGCTGGTATTATTGCAAAGGCGACACATTCTCCTCAAATGGTGGTTCGACACAGGATTTCAAACTCATAGACATGTGTGGTAACCATTAGACTACAACAGCTGGTTTTGTCGCATTACTCACCAAAGGTGAGAAACTGGTTAAAAAAGTTGAGCGCAGTCAAGAATTCAGTATCTAAATTGTCAGAAGTTTAGTTCAAACGTCAAAGTTTAGTTCTTCAATGTCGTCAATTATTAACGGACAGTTGGCTTCGGCCATTTTATCTTTGAGTTTCAGCCATATGAAGTAGGTTTTACCTCTTTCAAACATGTAAACTGGTATATAACAGTGAAATACGGAATTTAGTTTGTATTCCATTCTCATATTTCACTGTATATTATTGTATCATACTATTATATCTATGTATCATATTTCACTGTATACTATCATATTATACTATTATATCTATGTATCATATTTCACTGTATATTATTGTATCATACAATTGTATTTGTATCATACTATTATATCTATATGTATCATATTTCACTGTATACTATTGTATCATACTATTGTATCTATATAACTATGTATCATATTTCACTGTATACTATTGTATCATACTATTGTATCATAGTATTATATCTATGTATCATATTTCACTGTATACTATTGTATCATACTATTGTATCATACTATTATATCTATATATCATATTTGAATGTATACTACTGTATCATACTATTATATCTATGTATCATATTTCACTGTATACTATTGTATCATACTATTGTATCATACTATTATATCTATATATCATATTTCACTGTATACTATTGTATCATACTATCATATCATACTATTATATATATGTATCATATTTCACTGTATACTATTGTATCATACTATTATATCTATGTATCATATTTCACTGTATATTATTGCATCAGACTATTGTATCATACTATTATATCTATGTATCATATTTCACTGTATATTATTGCATCAGACTATTGTATCATACTATTATATCTATGTATCATATTTCACTGTATACTGTTGTATCATACTATTGTATCATACTATTATATCTATATATCATATTTCACTGTATACTATTGTATCATACTATCATATCATACTATTATATATATGTATCATATTTCACTGTATACTATTGTATCATACTATTATATCTATGTATCATATTTCACTGTATATTATTGCATCAGACTATTGTATCATACTATTATATCTATGTATCATATTTCACTGTATATTATTGTATCATACAATTGTATTTGTATCATACTATTATATCTATATGTATCATATTTCACTGTATACTATTGTATCATACTATTGTATCTATATAACTATGTATCATATTTCACTGTATACTATTGTATCATACTATTGTATCATAGTATTATATCTATGTATCATATTTCACTGTATACTATTGTATCATACTATTGTATCATACTATTATATCTATATATCATATTTGAATGTATACTACTGTATCATACTATTATATCTATGTATCATATTTCACTGTATACTATTGTATCATACTATTGTATCATACTATTATATCTATATATCATATTTCACTGTATACTATTGTATCATACTATCATATCATACTATTATATATATGTATCATATTTCACTGTATACTATTGTATCATACTATTATATCTATGTATCATATTTCACTGTATATTATTGCATCAGACTATTGTATCATACTATTATATCTATGTATCATATTTCACTGTATATTATTGCATCAGACTATTGTATCATACTATTATATCTATGTATCATATTTCACTGTATACTGTTGTATCATACTATTGTATCATACTATTATATCTATATATCATATTTCACTGTATACTATTGTATCATACTATCATATCATACTATTATATATATGTATCATATTTCACTGTATACTATTGTATCATACTATTATATCTATGTATCATATTTCACTGTATATTATTGCATCAGACTATTGTATCATACTATTATATCTATGTATCATATTTCACTGTATATTATTGCATCAGACTATTGTATCATACTATTATATCTATGTATCATATTTCACTGTATACTATTGTATCATACTATTGTATCTATGTATCATATTTCAATGTATACTATTGTATCATACTATTATATCTATAGTATCATATTTCACAGTATACAATAGTATATATCATACTATTATATCTATCATACTATCATATCATACTATTATATCTATAATATCATATTTCACAGTATACTATTGTATCATACTATTATATCTATGTATCATATTTCACTGTACACTAGAAGGCAAAACTAGGTCACAGTCATGTAGTAAAGCAATGTTTTTGTATAAACTTCAGTATCACAAGACTATGGGTTATTGCACACATGCTTACCAAGTTCCTGGTGTTTTAAAAGACAAGCGAGGAACAATCTCTCAAACTGTTCGACAGGATGGTCAGCGGGAAACTCTATAGGCATAATAATTCTTTTCATTTGACAGCATCGTTTCATCAATGAGAGAAATTTCTCAACGCTGTTATCCTTGACGTTTTCTGCAAGGTTGGTTAAGAAACTTCGCACAGTATCGGAATGCGTTAGTTGTGGACTGTAATGATGTGGGCGCTTCATTATTTTCTGGAACGTTTTCTGTCCACTACAAAATGAAAGCAATTTAAAAGGGGTTAGGAAGACACTAAAGGCGGGGGGTTAGAAAACTCATTAGGCGGAGAGTTAGGATCTAAGGTTTTGGGCTTAGTGGTTATTTGCATGGTTTAGTAGCGCTATGGTTATACTAAACATCGTTCCAAAGACGCGGACTGTACGTTAGTTCAATATGATCTAACGCCGACACTACAAATAATAGTCTGAGCATGCGCATAAGACGCAAACGTTGTTTGCTGCAAATAATACTCTGCTTACGCTCAGTAACCTCCATCTCTGAACATTTTTCCTATATAAAATGACTTGGAATTAAAAGAATGACAAAAACACAGAAAAGGTAAAACAATGTTAAAAATAAATTGAATAATAATTATTGAACTGGGTTATCGCAAAATATCGTGATTTGTCAGTGTCTCGCAGATCAATTATTTCCCTTATTTCCCTCTGCCTTCGGCATCGATTGATCTGCTCGTTACTGACAAATCACAATATTTTACACAACCTCGCCCAATAATTATTAAAGGGGAACTGTATCAAAGGCCTTTAACTCTTTCCTGTCCGGCTGGAATACATCCAAAATTGAACTACCTCTTTGTTCTAGCACGCCCGCGTAGCATCATGAAAATTCAAAATGCCACCAATCGCAAAGTTGTTTATGAAATCAAATCAAACTTGGCGTGTGAGTGGATCTCATGTGTCTGGCGCTTGTCGAATTTCAATGTTTAATCTTGCATTACCGTGTGCCGTGTTTTTCGATTGACGACTTCGGGGGTCTTCTATGACCCCTTTTGACTAGGCCGGACAGGAAAGAGTTAAGCACAATGTTTAGAAATGTTAATAGCTTTACGGTATCTGCTCTTTTACTCGAGAAATAACGTTTTCATTCTCGTATTTTATGCTTCTGGACGCCGCCATTTTCGAGTTTGCTCGACGGCTCAGACTCGACGTCCAGCGGGGGTTTCGCTTCAATTTTGACGTCACTTGAGTGCAAGGAACAAAAGACAAGCACTCAATGACATCAAAATTAAAAAGAAAACCACCGCTGTACATCAATCTTGAGCCGTCGAACAAACTCGTAGGACGCCGCTTTCATCCACTGGCCAGTGTGACGGAAATGCTGACAGAACTCGGATGGCGCTCCCTAGAAAAAAGGCGCTGTGACGCTCGTCTGATCCTGCTGTACAAAATTACTCATGGCCTCGTAACTGTTAACTGTTGTAATCTTCTACGTCCAAAAACCAGAAGTTCTCGAAATACGCACGAACACTCGTTTCTACCCCTAGTCTGCTCCACGTCCTATCACCAACTGTCCTTTTTCGCGAGAACAATAAATCAATGGAATAGTATTCCTCCAGACATTTTTGAAAATTGTAGAAACACTGATACTTTTCGCCAGCGTATCTCTTCTACTGTTCTTCCCTAGGTTTTGTTAGTTTATTTATTTATTATTTTTATTTAGTTTTATATATCTATAATTATTTTGTCTATTTATATTTTACTGACCCCGGCAAGTAATCCTCACATCGAGGGGTTTGCTGTATTGGGAGATAGAGAGAGATATAATACGAGAATAAAAACGTTATTTCTCGAGTACAAGAGCAGATATCGTAAAACTATTAACATTTCTAAACATTATACTTAAAGGCCTTTTATTTCAAACTAATTTATTTTTTGGGTACAGTTCCCCTTTAAACCCAATATATCGAATCTAATAGTTGAGGAGTAAATACATGGAACTTTATTGCTATAAAAGAAATGAATACTTTTCTTGAAAAGGATTTTGAATGCGAGTAGTCTAGCTTCAATGTAAATAGCTAGAAACATGTTTTGGTAACATTTTCTTTCAACCAATCACTGAAGATAGCAAGTCGAGTGACACAAAATGCAGGGAATTAGATTGCTCCACCCACTCCTCAAAAATATTATCCTCTTTAGGCAGATTAAGTTTTTGCACCGATCACTCAACTCTAGTTCTTAGTCCTTCTCAGTCCATTTGAGGAATAGATTGGATTACTACTGCATGTATATACATATATATACATATACATATACATATACATATACATATACATACATGTATATACATATATGTATATACATATATATATATGTATATATATATATGTATATATGTATATATGTATATATGTATATGTATATATGTATATGTATTATACCTCAACTATAGCTAGATTTGTACCACGTGACCAGTCCATTTAAACTCGAATTCCCCGCTGTGGCGTGGTATAATAGTGAATTCCCCTCTGTTGAGGGGTATAATAGTGAATACCCCTCTGTGGATGGGTATAATAGTGAATACCCCTCTGTGGAGGGGTATTCGACTCGAGTATCACGCGCGAAACCAAATACCACGCGCGAAAACCAAATACCACCCGCGAAAACCAAATACCACGCGCGAAAACCAAATAATACGCGCGTAAACCAAGACGACCCGAAAAACAAACGTTTCAAGCCGTTTCAACACAGCATTCAAGATTATTTCGATATAATATATCATTTATAGACACTCCACTCGGGGAATTCGTAGAAATATTACCCCATCGGGATTATCATCCATCGAGGTAATATTTCGTCGAATTCCCCTCGCTCCGGGTCTATAAATGATAAATATATTACCAAGGTCACCGAAACTTTAATTACAAAACAAAGTTGACATCCATGACTTGCCTAGTGGCTATCCAACCTCGTTCCCAGGGAATTTTGCCTCCACGTTGGAAGGTCGGCGAAAATGGCCCTGGGATCGGCTGGTCACATGACACCCAGAATTTCTGGGTGTTTAGATATGATACTTTTTGTGGTCTTTGTTCCATTGCCTTTGTCTACTTTGTTGACCTGAATTGAGAAATATTTAATGCTCTTCAGTGTTGTACATGTCAGCATTCGTCGGCATAAAAGCAGCTAACAAGTTTAATAATTCACCACACATCCATGGTTATCTTACAAAAGATATGAAGAAGTATATATCCAATTTAGCGAAACCTATAGCTTGTAATTTGCTGTAAAATTTGAAGATAACATTCAGATTTAGATGAATAAATTATACTCGGCTGAATTAATTAGTTTTATGACAAGCCAATCGCATTATAGAATGGACCAGCCGATCCCAGGGCCATTTTCGCCGACCTTCCGCCGTGGAGGCAAAATGCCCTGGGTACGAGGTTGGTGGCTATCCTCTTAGACAATGTTCTCGAAGGGCAAAACAGATGCTCTCATGAATTGGAATAGTGAATGTGCTGTCCCAAAAAAATACTGATAAATTTCACGATTCTTTTTTAAAAGACTAGATATTGTAGTAATTACTGAGGACTTGGTTTATGTTTTAAATATGCTTTCTCTTCATCATATTCCAAAAGTGTTATTCTGAGGTCATGTTGAGACAGCCATGTTGTCGCAGGGCAATAAGTCTAGGATAGCAATTAGGTTTAACTGAAAATATTATTGGGAAAGCATCTAATAATATCAAACTAAAACTTTAAAGCTTGAAAACTAAACAAAATGGGCGAAATACATTACCAATCATTTTCTTCGTGTCCGTTGGAGATATTGCTTGTTTCCAAACCTCCAGCAAAGAAATCACTCGTCAGCCATTGGTCACTATCTTCTTCTCCAGCCGTGACAGGCATCCCTTGACACAGCGAGTAAGCGTGAAGACCAAGTAGGAAGGCGAGAGAACGTTCAGTATCCAATAATGGTGTTACGACGGAAGGTGTTTCTTTACTTTTGTTATGCTCTTCAGACTAAAAAAATACAGGAACCTCTGTCGAAACGTTTTCCAAACGTTAAAAGAAAAACAAGATACACTTAATGTCTGTTCCCGAGGAAAACGTTTTGTTTTCCCGAGAGTCTAGATGTTTGCCGGGATGAAGTTTTGCTTTGTTATATAGCCAAGGAAAAAAACATTAAACAACTTCATCACGCTACAATTTTACTTTGTTCAAGTATTGTTGTAGCTTAACTAGTGCCACGTTACCATAAATTAACCAATGGCAGTCAGAGTTATATCCAGGGAAAATACACCTATATAATAACTGTATCTATTATTTATTAGTAAAAGTTACTAGAATGCTAATGCTGTAATCTGATTGGCTACGCTACTCAGCAAGTGACACGATAAGGCCGAGTGCTTTGCAAAAAAACAATGCTTATGTTTTGCATTTGCATCTGCGCACGTGCAGATATATTGTAGTCGCGTATAGCTTCAGCGCCAATCAAGTTCCAAACGGCTGCTTCCGATCAAAGTAGCGACGATAACGCACGACCATGCTTAAGGCGCAGATAGATGTACGCCTAGCGTATCTATTTTTTTGAAATAATAGAAGGAATAATTTGAAGGAACAACGAACATAAGTTTGTTTTACTAGACAATTAGATTAATCGCTCTCAATTTCTATACGTCGATAATTAACAATCACCTCGTAGAACATCGATTGTTTAATAATTGTTATGCATTTTTCACATATCTCGATTTTGATTGGTTGCTAGCATGCAGATAATTTACGTTATCTGTAGCTTTGACGTCACATCTACAGATAATAGTTTGCTCGTCGTGGTTGTCCAAAACTAAACTCACGGGACATTAACGTGTAAGGTTTATTGACAACGTATCGCGTATTTTCAGAATTTCTTCGAATTTTCAGTATATTTTCGACCTGAAACATACTTGACACTGTAAATGTTATGCTGTACATTGTTTACGATCTTTTTGTCGTTTGTGAATGAATATGTCCTTTACCGACTTAGTATTTTTGTTCAGTGATATAGATTAGACATTAAATGCATAGAACAACGAACTTGTACCAAACATTTTGGTAAATGTGTTAAAATATAAGCAGTCTAGTTTTCAGAACGTTCTAAGGTTATTACATGAAATCACCATGGTATATACGTTTTTCAAAGATATAATTAAATTCATAATAAAACAATTATTGGATTCGGAACAGAATTGCAAAGCTAATCTTTTAGTAAATATAAAAGTATTGTGCCATTTTCATTTCACTCTCTGACGAAGGGCTTTCGCTCGAAACATTAGACCTTATTGGTACACCAACTTTTTAGAGTATTCGATTTTTATTTTAGAAAATTAGCTTTTTACCACTGCAGATTGTCACTTTGTTACGTTTCGTTACGTTTTGTTTTGTTACGTTTTGTTTTGTTTTGTTACGTTTTGTGGTGATTTGTTGTGTTGTGTTTTGTTGTTTTGTTTTGTTCAACAACGAAAAAGGTCCTCGGACAAAGTGAACCTTGAAATACTTTCAGTAACCGAGTAAAAAGCATTCAGAAATGTTCTTAATCGCCAAGTGATATCAATTGCCTGGAAAGGGAGGGGGTTATCGGTAAAAGTAAACGGTGTATAAACGTTACATTGGAGTTAGAAAATGACAAACAAAATGAATTAACAAAACTACAAAATGTAAGAAATCAACTATTGTCCCCCGACACAAGCTCTAAAATGTAGACTGACATTTTTGGGAAATCTTAAATACCTCCATATAAATCCCAACGCAAAAAGCTTGCATCATCTCTCGCGATTCGTGGGAATGGTTGGCGGCCTCAAATGCATCAGTTGCGTCTTTAGCTAAAACATTCATAAACAAAAATCAAGGTGGAGCTGCATTAAAAAACAATCATATATTAAGAGATTATTACGAATTCATGTTATTAAGTTCACCAAAATGTTACCAAGACTGTTAATGTTACTGTTAGCAGTATAGTAAATAATGCAGTACAAGACAGCGTGGGGCAATGCAGTGCAGTGCCGTGTCATGCCATGTCGTGATAATACAGAAATATAATAAAAAATATATAACAGAAGATAAATACCTGCATATCTAGAAAGAAGCTCTTTCCCGCAAGGTGCCTGTTAAAAATAAAAAAACAACTTTTAAATGAAATGAAGACCCAGTAGTTTACATAATGGCCCTCCTAACTTATAATAAGTTAGTATCTTATAATAAGTTAGTACAAGAAAAATAAAGACCAAAATAATATCCATATAGGATAAGGTTGCTAAAATATCCAAATAGGATAAGGTTATTCAAGTTTGGTTGCAAATCTGCATTGCTGTAGTGAATGTTGGGAGCTTGCAGTAGACATGTTCGTGATATTACAAAATATTCTAAAGCAGCATTCTGTTACAAAATATTGTCCTGTATCTTAACAAAAAAATCTTTATGAGGTACAATGTTTCTAATAGACAGGTCGGTGTCATTCCAGAGGCGGATGGGACTGGCCTGAAAGGTTTTACGTCCTGACATGATAATCGCTTTATGACTGCCGTAGAGTGGCATATTCAGTGCTCATGAATATCTCTATGATATTTAATATGTAATGTAAAATAGTCAGTGGAATGACCAAGGCCTTGTGTAACATATAAAGCTTTTTGGTACGCACAATATCAGCAATCGGAAGCCATCCTAATTTGGTAAATAATTTTACAGAATTATCATTTGAGTTTCCACTTGATCAATTCCCCCATACCGTACAACAATATTCCAAAATGGGCTTAATGAGAGCGTTATACAGCAATATCCTACAGTGAATAGTTAAGTAAGCTTTGGTTATTTTGAGAAGGTAAACTCTAGAGTTTACCTTCTACAGTAATAAGATAGTCAATGTGTATATCCCATTTCAAAATGCTTATCAACCCCTAGGATCTTTTCATTGGTTGCCACATTCAACTTGATGTCGCCCAGAAATGATCCATATTAAGCCTGTATCGAAGCTTTTGAACTGTGCCGATAAGCATATATTTAGTCTTTTTATATTGGGTACCATATGCAAACGAACCAATGTCTTACTAAAATTTTAGGAAAAGTAGGAATAAAGTAGGAAAACGTATAAAAAAGGAGAACAAAAGTGGGAAATTCTCATGATTAATTTGAAATAACAATACCACAAAAATACAATTTAAGCTCTTCTTCATAAAGGAAATGTACAAAAGTGTCCTCCTCCTACCCTATAGCCAATATTACTCCACCTTTAAACAATGTAACCGATAGAAAATACTACATTATCCTGGCAGACAAAAGCAAACTGATTGCACGAGACAAAAAACTAGGATTTTAAGAGAAAAAGTAGAAAAAATCAAGGCATTCTTAATAAAAAGTAGGAAAAGTACAAAAAAGTAGGAAAATTAGGAAGAGTAGGATTGCTAGAAAGCCTGTATATTCACGAATATTCGATTTTTTATAAAATTGTCAAAATTGTACGCGCTTTCAGACGTCACTGCTAGAAATTTTGGCATATAACTGAGATCTATAATACCTTTAAGAAATGTATTAAGAACATTAACATTGATAACTTTTTAGGAATAATATAGTTTAATTAGCTATAGTTTTTTTGTACATATTTTATAGTCTCTTCCATATAAAGATTGAGTCTCCTGTAATTTTAGATTATATTCTACATTAGAATATTCTACATTTTATATTGTGGTAATACCTGTAAATCAGCTGGGTGTAGCTTAGTGTATTTGATCACGTTAAATAAATTGTATTGTATTGTATTGTATTGTATTGTATTGTATTGTATTGTATTGTATTGTATTGTATTGTATTGTATTCATGTATTGTATTTTATTTTATTGTATTTTATTTTATTGTATTGCATTGCATTGTAATATTATTTCTATATGTTTCAGCAACCAAACGTCAAACCACACAATGAATTATTCTTTACACCCAATCTAAATAAATGTCCTTTTGTCCTTATAATTAACAATTAGACAACGAGCCCGCGTTTTCTATGAGCAGATAGTCAACGAGGCGGAGCCGAGTTGACTATCGCTCATAGAAAACAAGGGCG
Source organism: Chrysogorgia sp. JL179-B06 (assembly GCA_035772405.1). NCBI lineage: Eukaryota > Metazoa > Cnidaria > Anthozoa > Scleralcyonacea > Chrysogorgiidae > Chrysogorgia > Chrysogorgia sp. JL179-B06. The sequence goes on along the minus strand of JAYKKM010000437.1, from coordinate 1,013,545 downwards.
AGTTGTCTAATTGTTTTAGTATAAATTTACAACTTTCTAACCCAAGAAATAACTTTTATTTCGCATTTTTCATGGCAAAAAAGTAAATATTCTTTCGAAATCAGGCGACTTTTTCCCCAGAGGTTTATATCAGCAGATAGTAACTCCTGCGATAGCCAATCAAAATTGAGGATTTGTGATATAAACTTGTCAATTTATACTAACAACGCATATTAACTTGCTTACTTTTATTTCAGTCTTGCTTTCTCACTTAAGGGGGCAGCCTACCTTCATTTTGACAACTTTTTCAACTAACATATTTTGGCGACCTGTTTAACAAATCCCTAACATCTATATTTAACAATTATTGGATGAGGTTTTCGTGATATCCGGATTTATCAAGGTCGAGGTAAGTGTTATCAGTCGAAGCCGAAGGCTGAGACTGATAACACTTACCGAGACCTTGATAAATCAGGATATCACGAAAACCGAATTCAATAATTGTTTTATTATATATTTTAGGAGAAAAAATATAGTACTCATGTATGAAAAACTTTATTTTTGAACTTCGAAAATTGCTTCGCTCGCTGTAATATTACTCATCGCGGGCGCAACTTGCACATAACTTAGTTATCTGCTAGCAGATAACAGAGTTATCTGTTGGTTGCGTGATTCTTGCGTGATTGCGATATTTAACCGTAAGCTCTTAGCCAATCAAAATGCACGTAGTAACTACAATATATAATAAATGCTCTATAATAATATTGAGATAAAAATGCCAATTGTTTAATGTACAACGATTATGGCCTGAATGGTGCCAGGTTCCCGAGTGTGAAAGGACCTATTTTGTAGCAGAAATGCCAAGTTTAATATTTATCAAGGGATTCAAGTTACACTACCCTTTTAGCAGGGGAGATTGCTTGTTGCAATAAACCTAAAACAATTATGGTAAGCTTATTTCGCAATGAAGGTAGGCTCCCCCCTTAAATTATTGTTCTATTGTGTGGCGTTTTTGCCAAAAATGTGATACGGATAAAGTTGAAAAACTAAACGAAAAAGCATTGAGGAGTGTTCTACAGGACAGATCTAGCGACTATGATAAATTATTGGAAAAAGTAGGTAAAATATCTCTTCGGCATACTCGTTGTCTTCAAGATATTGCAGTACTTGTCTATAAGGCATTGCATAATCAAACTCTGCAGTACATTAGGAACATGTTTGAATTGCGTAATTCAAATTACAACCTCAGCGGAACTGATATTCTAACCTTGCCTAGGTCAAATACTACTGCTTATGGACTGAAGTCATTGAGATATACAAGACCCATAAAGTATTGTATGCTATAAAATATGCTATAAATTCAGCAGACAATATTAGAATTCTTACGAATCTTAAGTATAATTAATTAAGTATCGATTGTATTATAGTCTAACTAGCACCTAGTGTGCTATATTCCCAACTGAGTATAAATAACGTTTTATATTATTATAAAATATTATTAGGCCAGATTTTCCTGAATTACACGATTTTTACAAATGGTTTTTGGTATCCACCACCCCCCCCCCCCCCCCCCCCCCCCCCCCTCACCATCACCACCCACACCGCTCCAGTAGCGACGTCCCTGCACATACACACTAGCATAAGTGTTACAGTATTACACAGTATATAATTTCACGATTACTTTTCTTACAAAAGAAGACGTGATCAAAAAACACCTACTTGATCTTTGAATTCTTGCAAATCGAATACTCTTCCATGGATAACAACCCATAAGCCACCTTCTTTGTTATGATTTTGTAAATCAGCATTTTGAATCACAATAAGATCTTCAGAATTGTCCCTACTGAAAGACGGCGAGCCTCCTGAACGATAAAGAAAACAAGAAAAGAAAAACAATAAATAAAACAGGAAACAAAACAAGAAAAGAAAAACAAAACAAGAAAAGAAAAACAAAACAAGAAAAGAAAAACAAAGAAAACAGGAAACAAAATAAGAAAAGAGAATGATGCAGAGTGTATTTGATATATAATCTATGGTTTGCACATTACGTAACGGCAGTTTTCATTATTCTGAAAAATAGAAAGTCCCAGCCTTACCTAAACCTCCCGGCCAAGCAAGGTCTTCTTCGTCTTCTACTTTAATGTTCGGTGCGAGTATATTAAATTTATCCAACAAATCAAGTAAATCTTTTAGAACTGGAAACACAATGGAGAGTTCACTATGAAGACCAACACGCGTGTGCAACAATACCAGCGATGTTATAAACTCTGGCAGCAGAACAGTCGGAAGGTCTTGTTCGACAACACCACAAATATGAGAAAGACGGTATGGTGAACTGGATGAGATGCTATGAGCCGCTACTAATATTTCACTAACATGCGAACAAAGTAACTGGATATATTTGTGGAGAAGGCAAAAGGATCCTTTCAACAGAACACCTGGCTGAGAATCTACAGGGAAAACAACATCAAAATTAATTTAATATCGGTAATGAGCGTAACTCATAGATGCTTTGTACGGTGTACCAATAGTCGATTTTTGATTTTTGATTTTTGAGTTTCTACTTCAAGTTTACGACTACAGTGCATCCGACCAATCCCGTTTTTACTTACATTTTAACTTAGGCACTTGGCCTTTCACCTTTTTTTTCTGTTCTCACTGCCTCCTTTTGTCCAACCCATCTAACTATCAGGTACCAACTCTTTCTGCAACCCACACATCAACATGCACCTTTCCACTTCCTCCGTATAACCTATTATTTAACTCAAATCGACTCTCCACCGGCACTTGTACTATCCATCGATACATCCATTTTGATACTCAACTTCCACCTTCCGACCCTTCCTACAATACTGCTTGTAATCACAAACTTGTCGCATGATGTGTTTGGAGGAAGTTGTTGTCATGTCATTTCATCAAGCTTTGACAACGTTGTGCATATAAACGAGTTCGTTGGAATAAGTAATCTACAATGGATTGTTGATACTATGTACCTAGCATACTCCTTTGCACTCTTTTCCAGCTGTCCAACTATGTATTTACTCATAACTCATCCATTCCATTGCCATTGTGCTATTCACTCCAGCATCCAACTTGCACTATATTCCATGCACTCGGCTTCCAACGCTATACAACCCATCCCACATTCGCCCTCCCATTCTCCTGCAGGTACTATTCACTTTAGAAGCCAGTCATACACACCCTCGCTGCTTTCTCTACAGTGGCTTTCTCCATGGATTAATTCCTTCCCTTTGGGAGACGATACATGGTCGTCAAGCTCAAGTTCTCAGAAAATGTTACAATGCTGTTACGAAGGTTACAGTGATGTACTGGCTTGATTGATGTACATGTACTGCTCATGCGGCAGTCAATATACTGTATATCGTGTGTTAGTGGGTGCTAATGCTACAGCAATCGTCTCACCGGTAATCAGAAGGTTACAGGTTCTATCCGTGTCCGGGAGTAAGAAACATTTTCTGAGGATTTGAGCTTGACGATCCATGTATCGTCTGTCAACTCCAAGCTCCGCATTCCTTCCCTCTTTCACCTGTGTTGTGCATCGTTCAAATCGTTCTTTAAATGCTAATGTAATCAGAAGTATACTTGTACCTTTTTCGAGGCTGTCAGATCGTTGATAACTAAGGAACACTGAGAAGCTGGAGCCAATCAATAATCTTTGTAATATCAGCAACAAATCCATAGCAGGAGCGCGTCTACATCTAGGTTTATTTTCGTCGCCAAGCTCGTCCGATCGTTCGTTGTTCATATGGAAACGCGAAAGACAAGCATCGGTGGAATGTCTTAGCAGCTGTTTTGCCAGTTGTAATAAAGGTGTATTGTTTGAAACGTCCAAGTCACCGTCAGGATGATCGTTGACATCTTGAGATATCTGGTCTTTAACAGCAGTCTCAAAGGCGTTCTCTAAACTACCCTCCACCATTAGACTTTCAATTAGGAGATCAATCATGAAACCCCTCCCATTGTCGGCAACTGTATTATCACTTGACGCTATAGAAGGAAATAAGACTAGTCAATGTATACAATGAAAAGAAAATGTATGTGTCTGGTCGCGATGGGAAAGTACAACTTCCCGTCATTGTTAAGGTGTAATCAGATTAGGGGTTGTTTAGATTTTCCAGAGTCGCCCAATACAACATGCTGTCTGCATGTCAATTATTGCCTGTCTGCTATTGATGCATTAGTGATGCAAACTATACGAAGATTTATAAAGGCCTTATCAAGAGAATATTTTTTCACCCAATTGTAAACTGAAATGATCCGTAACGTGTATGGTTACTGTACGAGAGTTTTCTTGCGAGTGAAGATTGACACTCAACATTATAAGTTTTGTGCCATAAGAGCCTACAGTGTATGCCCCCTTTTCCGCCAATTGCTATATAGAAGTTTTAAAACAGTTTAATTTTATCATAAGATGTCATTCTGCTCCCCCCCCCCAACATTCACTGCTTGCTATATACGTTTCGCAATCAGAATGATGCGCAGTACTCCGTCGCACGCCCTGTGTAATATATAGGGGTCAGTGGATAGGACAGGCGGGCGAGGCGTTATTGCGGATACGTATTTCTAGTGTATAGGTAATGTTTTATCGACAAGATTGACAAAAACATACATCCAAAGTCCAAACGAGCAACTGGAGCTGTTCACAGCAGACGCTATCATCCTAGCACATCAAAACATAATAATTGGCATACATGAAGTAGCTTCCTTAAAAAAGTTATTAGTGCAAACTTTTACGCTAGGAAATTCTTCCGACGACGATTTCTTTTGAACTACTGCCCTTTAAAGCTCCTGCTATATATCAAATGAAAGCTTGATTAACGTTCTCTTATATACGTACAGGATATCTTTGCAACTAAATACAAACACATTTAGCGAAAGCGGGTTGACCTGGCTTCGGACGTGTTCTACGTGGTCATCTTGTACGTTGGGTTCAGTTCGCTTTCAGTTAGTTTCAGTTATCTTGACCTCGCATGGACCAGAAACTGACGTCCAATGTGCGTAATTTAACTCATTTTCGGCTTCACTTTCAGGGTCGCGGGTTCAACTCCAGCCGGAAGGCCATTAAGTTGCATTTTTCGCAACTGGTCCCGGTTTGGTCTTAAAATGTATTATATTCCATAATTCCAACACACGAAATATTCCTTCACCATAAATATAGTTCAGAGGCTAATATTAGGACAATCATTGGAGAAGATTAGTCAAGTAGCGATAACAAAACCTATCTTATAACAGGTTTTCAAACTCACCTTGTTTCTCGGCTAATAACTCTGAAAGAGTTTTTGCTCTCTCTTCCGTAGTTGGCAATATCAGTGACCAACCACTGCTCAACGTGCCTTTAGCAGCATCTTTCACAGTACTTAGGACACCTTTACTTATAGCTAACATGACAACCTGTTGTCTCAAAGACTGTAGTAGTTTACTACCAACTCCAACGCCCAGATCCTCACCATTGACACCTTCTTGAATGGCAGCATGGAACTACAAATAAATACATAAATTGTTTCTCAACTACAGCATATTGATGGTTTGCAAACAATCCTTTCGGATTCAGAAGACAGAGTTTTGGCGGTCATGTTGGTGCCGCAAGCAAAATAAGTTAATGGTATTATTATGTTAAAGGTCCACCGTGGCGTCGTGTGCAAACCATCAATATTGGTATGTTATATAAGAGTAATTCCATGTCATTTCAACTAAAAAAAACCTAAAATTACACCAACCGTTTTCAAAGTTATTGAAATTTTGCATGAAGCTTATATACCATAAGAATGATAAACATTCAAAATTTTAGCTTTCTATCCTAAATCGTTTTTGAGATATCGCAATTTGAAATATGGCTAAAAACACAACATGGGCGTGGTCGGCATTACATTTGGCCATCTTCGCATTTACATTTTAGTCAATATTTGCAAGGCCATAAACGGTATAGTCCTATAAATTTGCACAGATACATATTTTTACTTGGAGATTTCAAAAATAACACTTTCATGGCTGTTACTAAAGTCTGGGATGTGATATTGCGTACCAAAAAGCAGAGTAACATTATTCTGTTAAACGGCAATATATTTTAGGAAGCAGGCAAGATACATGTCTGAAACGTTTTCCACATCTGCTTCATATATCACTTCAGTTTGAGCTTAAATTTGGAGATGGTAAGTTGTCTGGCTTTAGAAACTTAACATTTTTCAAGCAAGGCTTTTTGCATATATTGGGTGAAACCTTGTCAAAAATGTTAATGTAAGTTAATTTTTTGCAATTTTGCTTAAAGGTTGCAGTTTGTACTGCCTTCCAGTGACAGTGGTTGGCACACATATATTGTACCGAATGTTCTCATCTGGAACCCAACAAACATCATCACGAACAGGCCAAAAATATGATCGTGCACCACACTTTGGGTGCATAAACTTTATTTTAGCATCTCTTTGCTCCTTGTCCATATTCTCTACTAAAGCAACCCAGTGTTCTCCATCATATAGACATATCACAAAACTGTTCACTGAAACTTCTACTGGAGGGACTTCTTCTGATGCCAGATTAAAATCAAATTTAAGTACCAAGAGAACATTAATAGACGACTCCTTTGCGCCAGTGCATGATGGTGAAAGCGGGATAAACTGGTGAAAGCTCCTTGCGCCTGGGACAGTTTTGGAATCTTTGTGTCTCACACTTAAGCTTTGACGTGTTTCTTCCATTTCTTCTTTGGATATGTAAAAGAATGTAATGCCCTTTATTTCATCTTTGCATAAGTGATACATTTGCTGTGCTGCTAAAATTTGATTGTCATAGGGTCTTTGCAAACTTGCTCTTGCTGTAAGCCTTTTCACAGTGCCACCTATTCCATCACATGGAGATTTTCCATGGCTGGTGGCAAAAAAGACCATTCGCAATCAACACCAAAATCGCTTTTGTGACAGCAAAGGTAAAGAAAATGTTTGCAATTTTTATACTGTCCAGCACAGCCATCAGAAAAATATTGAACTGACGTACATTCTTGATTCACATGTTCAATGATATAGCTGACTGTTTCTTTAAGTATTCTGTACACCATGTTTACCTCATGATCAAGATCATCAGAAATAAAACAAAGCGATTCCTCAACTAACTTACCATCTCTTTTGGTGTAAACAACTACTGGATGTAAAGTGCACTGTGTTTCGTTCCAATGATACCCCTGAATTTCATCTTGAACCAAAAACTTATAGTTCTCAGCAAAATCCACAAGTATGATGGCCTCATTTTCTTTAAGATTCTCTTTTTCTTGTTTGAGATATTGTCCCCATGGGTCTTTGCAATGTACGAGTGGGTTAAGTAATTTTGTCAAGTTTCTCACAAAGCACTTCAACAAATCTGGAAACACTGGCAGACTGTTTTGTTAGCTCTGCCCTGTCTGTACTGCTCCATTGGTTAAAAGTGATTTGTGGTTCATCACCTTCATCACTGTCATCCTCATCAAAACTACCATCACATTCATTCCCAAAAGCATTTGCCAGGTACAATTTCAATGGTTCAATGCCCAGACAGTCCGCGCACCTATGTACTTTGAATCCCTGTCACATACAATCATCTCAATCAACTCGTGGTGTGTCTTATCTAGATTTACTGCGTTTAGTAAAAGACTAACATTTTGGTGAGCAGTGCACACACAAACAGAATATGTCCCAGAAGCACCAACTGTAATACACCATTTTGGTCTAAGCATACAAAATTTGGAAAATCCAAATATCTGGATTTTTCTTTTTAAATAATGAGTAAAGTTCTTTTAAATTTTACAGAATTAATCTCTTCTGCATATGATGCTTGTTGCCTATACTCACATAATCCTTTTTTCCATAAGGAAGCAGTCTGCTGTTTTCATCATCATAATAAAATTCTCTCACAAGATTCTTTACATTGTCAGATAGTTCATGGCCTTTCTTTGCTTCTGGAGTGGTCAGAATACCCTTTTCCTTACGCAACCTGAATGCAGTACGAATCATGTAATTGGAAACTTTAAAAAACTCAGCTGTTTTTCTGACTGACCAAGATGATGGTGTCAATGTCAGAACTTGAATCTTGACTTTACGGGTTGAAATGTTAATCTTCTCTTTCATCATTTCGAGGAGTTTGTCTAGGTCATCTGCTTTCTGATGTACTTCATCTGAAATGCTTTTTTGTTGCTGCGTGTCTTCAATCTCTTCAGGTGTAATATCTAATACATTTGCCATCTTCTCTTGTATCCTTGACTTCTTTTATGTTAACTTTGACTGAAACTCTGATAATTTCCTTTTTCCATAACTCACTTTAGAATTCTCACCAACTCCATGTAGTTTAATTGGACTTACATTCACTTCAATCAAAGACGAATTTAACTCCTGTTTATCTGTTTCCACTGATAACTCAAGCTCCATGGCTTCAGCATCCTCAAAATTACCATCATTGGCATCACCATCACATAGGCAAAGGCTCTACTTTGAGGTTGTCTATTTTAGCAGCCATGAAAATGTTATTTTTGAAATCTCCAAGTAAAAATATGTATCTGTGCAAATTTATAGGAATATACCGTTTATGGCCTTGCAAATATTGACTAAAATGTAAATGCGAAGATGGTCAAATTTAATGCCGACCACGCCCATTTTGTGTTTTTTTAGCCATATTTCAAATTACGATATCTCAAAAACGATTTAGGATAGAAAGCTGAAATTTTGAGTGTTTATCATTCTTGTGGTATGTAAGCTTCATGCAAAATTTCAAGAAATTTGGGAGAGGTGGGTGTACTGGCTGTGATTTGAAATGGAATTACTCATAAACGAGTTCAGTAGAAACCTACAAACCTACAAGTAGTCTAATGAATGGAATAATAATAGTCTAATGGCACAGTCTTATTGACATAGCCTGTGTACAGCCTGAATATACATACACCTGGGGTCGGTTGTTCAAAGCCTGGATAAGTTATCCGGTGGATAAGTTATCCGGTGGATAAGTCCTATCCAGCGGATAAATCTGCTATCCAGTGGATAAAAGTTATTCACTGGATAGCGACTTTGAACAACCGACCCCAGTAATTCAGTTTGTGAAAACTCACACGATCCCCCGCTGAGCTACTCAGATCTGAGAAGTAGATTTTGATTGTCCAAATCACAACCCTGTCTTATTCCAGTTACAATTGGTTCTCTGGGAATTCTTGTGAGATCATAATCCAATCAAATAAACAATTATGAATCATATGAGTATTAAACCACTCAAAATCTACTGAGTAGCTCAGCGGGGGGTCGACAAGCTATCGTGCGAGATTTCACAGACTGAATTACAGGTGTATGAATATCTGTACACAGCCTATATTGACAAAGCTACTCGCTACCTATTGATCATTACGCAATAATCTGGATGCTATGAGCATTTTCATTGGTCCTTAACCATGATCTATTAAAGACAGACGCATAGATGACGTCACTGAAACGCAATATATGAACTTTGGTCTGACTTTTGTGAACCAATTACAGTTCTCTGTGCGACATTACAAAGCAATAACGCTGTTTGTTTTGCATAGATAAGTTCAATTTAACAAGCCAGGATGTCTCCAACACAAACTGTTGCTCCTTAAAATATTCGTGGTAACTTAAAATATTTGTATATACCTCGTGCTAATCTGTCATTGCTGCTCTTCTATATTATTTACTGATGCCTGCTATTTAGAACGCAGTAAAGACAAAATCGAAAGCATAACTCTCAATCTCACAGTTCTACGGAAAAACCCGATTTGAGCGAAGAAAGTTTATTCTCTAAAACTGTGGTCAGCGACAAGTCATCAGATGAAAAAACAACTCCCAGCCAAAACAATTGAACACAGACGAGGAAGAAGTCATCGAAAATCATACACGGTAGTGGGAAAAAGTTGCAGAGGCCAGAGGAGTAAGTCGCAGCAAAAATTACTCGCAGCAAAATACTAGCAGAACTTTCATGACCCTTACATAGACTTGCAACAAGTCGACCACTCTTGTCCTGTACTCTTGTTCTTGTCTTGTCTGACTGAGCTACGTAAACCTCTGCCGTATTTTCCCACTTGAATAGGTGACACTGAAAAAACGCAATAAGCGCCCTTATCCAAAATAGCATGAAATGTCCGACGAAGTGTCCCGATAACTGGTAGAAAATTTAAGCGATCGCAGGGAGCTAATGCCGACGAACATAACTAATAAAAAAGACTATGTTGCTTGAATGTATATGAATGAATACCTATTACCTTCCAACATGGTGACAGAATATTAAACACAGTAAAAGATCTACCTGTAAAGTTAACAGATTCAGTGCGGCCACGGCAATGCATTCCTTCTCCTGAGCCGGTGGAGGCCAATCCTGCGTGCCGTCAAGGTCTTCGCTCACTCTCCTTAGCAAAGCATCGAGATGTTCGAACGTCTTTCTTGATACGTCCACGACAAAGGGGGTCCTTAGTCCCAAATTGTTATCCTTTTCACCTGACCAAGCAAAGCTCTGATAGAAATAGAAAAACAGCTACGTTGCTAAGAATTAAGTGAAGCATATATTTAAGAAATAGAAAATGGCTGTCACAGCTTACATATTCTGATTCAAACGCGAAGGAGAGTCAGGGAGAATTCTAGCGAAATATCCGAGGTTTTATACTGTATTAGTGCAGACCGAACGTAGTTTATTAAATAACCAAATCAAATTAACCGATAATAAAACGAGCGGGAAAGAGGGAACGAACTACGACCGATATAACTCCTGGGATCTTTTGGAGGGACAAAATTTTGTGCGGTAATCTGGTAATCTGGCTCTTGATTTTCCTACCGATCTACAAACACTATGACTCTCCATAAAGATCCATGATGCTTTGCAGTCGTATTTCGTTCCAGTTTCCTGCTCAGAAGATAAGTTACGCGGATCCTTGTTTTCCGCCTGGATAAACCGCAGAGCAAAAAACTCGGAAATGAATTGATATATATATTTTTATAGTAGAATTGTTGAACTAATTATTGTTTTCAGAATTCCATACCTGAGCTGGCCCACAAGCAACGTGCTTTAAAGAATTTCCACTATCAATGTCAAGTTCTGTTGGCGCGTTCTTTGATTGACAGTGAGGCACGCCAAGTTGTCCTTTATCATTACGGCCCCAGACATACACTTTACTCTCGCGTGTTACAGCAAGGCAATGGACTGAACCAAGGGAAATATGAACAACATTTTTTCCACGTAACCCTTCGACAACTTTTGGAAAGCGACAATGCTCCTCTGAACCATGACCAAGCCTAAATCCATCGCCTTTCCCCCTGGCGTAAAGAGAATAAGAAAATATGAAATGATTCTGTTTAGAAGACATTTACAAACCTTGCAGTACGGTCTATATCAGCTCTAAAACGCTCAGCTATCGCCTCGGGTTTTAAATCTGATATAGACCTCCTGTGAGGGATTATTAATTATTATTAATAATTTTCAATTAATTAATTAATTAATTAATAATTAATTATAATAAATTAATTAATTAAAATAAATTAAATCAATTAAAAAATTGAAAAAAAAAATTAATTAATTTAATTAATTTAATAAATAAATAATTAATAAATAAATTATTAATTAATTAATTGACTAATTAATTAATTAAACTCAAGGTGGTATTCCACATTATACATATTTTTTTTAATTATTGATTTTTGTGAAGATATTTGAGCAAAATATATAGGATATGTCCCACTGATCACACAAAAACCCAACAGCAAAATTATTAGTTACCATAGTAATCAAGCAACGGCCCCGTGAGGGAGCAAAATATGGCATTTGTGACAAAAAAACATTAAAGCAAAACTAAAAAGTTGACTAACACCAATTAAAGGCTAATATACTGATATACAGTATAACGACAACTAATATGCCCATGTGCTGAACTACAAAAAAGTTAAAAAATTATAAACATTTTCGTTAAGAAACTGAGTATTTGCAAACAAGGCAAATATATTTTCGTAATGCTATAATAAAGGGTTTTTTTTACGAATGTATTCATGTATGAAGCATATTTGAAGTTTTATTCAACGTCATTTAAGGTGAGTTATTAGAAGCTTCAGTTTCTTACTCCCAAATATACTCCAGAAAAAACGCTAGTTCATTCCAGATCACGCATGCATGAATACTAACAATATTTACAACATATAAAACGATTTTTGAGAATTTTCAATGTTTAAAGTAGAGTACCACCTATGAAACGAAAATTAACTAGAATGCTTCCTAGAATGACGAATAGTAATTTAGATCGCTTTCATATCTCGCGTCGTTCTTGAGATATTTAGACTTGTGCGATATGCAAATGAAGTAGCCTATTACGTCAAGACGTTTCTTACATTTTTAGAAAACTAAGAAATTAGGAACAGTAAATTAATTTAGGATCGCTATTCCGATGTAACGATGTTAGGTGTCGTACTGTGCAAAGTTTCAAGTGATTTCGTTGAATAATCTCAAATACATACTTGATTTTCTAAAAATGTCATACAGTAGGTTATCTCATTTACATATCACAAAAGTCAAAATATCTCAAGAACGACGCGAGATATGAAAGATTCAAAGAACTCTAAATTACCATTTCTAATAATTTTCGGAATTCATTTGAATAAAACATACTTAATTTTCATTTCATAGGTACTTTAAGAGATTAATAAATTCATCCACATTAAGTTGGAACAAGTATAGACCATTTTAATAATCTCTGGCACCCAGGGTAACGAAAGCCTACAACAATAAATAAATCGAAAATAATCCAAACGGCTAGGTTTGACGTCAGGGGCGGAAAATAACGCATTCTGTACTTGTAGTTTGGATTTTTAAAGGAAAAGTTTTTTGATTAACATTGCTTTGACTGCCATGTTCTGGTGTTCTGATTCCCGGAAACGTCCTCACGAGCTGTAGTGATACACACAGCGAAAGTCGCACAAGTTGTGACGCGTCTGCTGCTGCAGTCTCAATATCGGAATCGATATCGCTGCAGGGCTTGTTCTACTTGTTGTTCCAAGTGCGGGGTCGTACAGGTTTGAGAGGGAGAAATTCAAGAAATTATCGGATCCTCTATGTTTAACGCTTCTTTCGATGTTTGGTGAACAAAACCTTTTATCTGCATGGTAGGCTTTGTTTTCTGTGTTTCTTTAGCATTTTATGGTTTACAAGAATAAGGAAACACAATGAGTGAAAATGAGCCTTTTTATTGCTCCAAATAGTTTTGTTGGCGAGGATAGAACTGATCAAAACGCTTGGCAATTCGCAATGGTATGTCAATATAACACTACGGCAAAAAATATATTTCCACGGCATTTCCTCTCTTACCTCGGCAATTGCCGGGAGTGCCGCGAGAAAATTCCAGTACTGTATCCAGTAATTTTGAGAACTTAGCAGCATTAATAATAGTAAATTATGGTAAAATGGACATATGGTAAAACAATTTAGGGGGATAATTCTCATTCTTAGTTCTCTTGCAGACAGCCAAAACTTACCAAGTCCATGCATTTCCTTCCTTTGTAAGAACAATGGAAACCTGACCTCCACAAAGAGCTTTGATAACATGTTCATCCTGAAATTTCTCAACTAGTTTGGGAAATTTACTACTATCGCTGCCACCCCTTCCAAGTTTGCCATAGTCTCCATCTCCCCACGACCATACCTTTCCTGAAAATTGGAAAACAGTAAATCATTTCAGTAATTCTAACAGGATTAACCCACCTTATACAGGTACCAGGATTTAAAGTTCCCATGAAACGAAAATTTCTACTTTGTTTTATGACCCATTTTGGTACTTCTTGATGCGCTGAATCTTATGGTGGTATCGGTTTTTTAATCACGACAAAGGAAAGTGTTTTATTTTTTATGTAAAAGTGTAAAAATTAAACCAATTTTGTCCCACCTCATCGCGCGGTCAAATCACCTCTTTTGACGTCACACATTAGAGTTGGCATAGACTCTAGAGATGAAAAAATCATTACTGATCTCGCTTTCAGAGGAGGAAGTTTAGTACTAACTCAAACATCAGTAATATTTCCGCAGCTAAGCATTCAAGCGCCACAAAAAACATATCGATATTATCGACGACTTGAACGTGTGACGTCACTAGACTGCTGCTTCCGTCCCAGAATCCGGAAATTTTTCCGATCAAAATAGCGATGTTTGAACATCGAAAAAAGCACTTTTCCGTATCGTGATTGAAAAACCGTTAGCACGATAACATGCAGCGCATCACGAAGTACCAAAGTGGGTCATAAAAACAGAGTTGAATTTTCGTTTCATAGGCACTTTAATGCGTTGGTATTGATGGGAAAATTCTAAAGTACATTGAAGGACATTGAATAAGAGAACATTTTACTGAAGTATGAATACCAAGGGGCCGTATAATTACTGTGCAAGAAATGACATACCATCTATCGTCACGGCTAAAGTCTGAGCATCTCCACTGCCACATGCAACGTCTACGACATGATTTCCCTTAAGACTAGTTACCAGAGTTGGAACCAGGACATCTTCACTGTTTCCTGTTACAAAGATATTAATACGGAAATATTGAAACTCGCTTGCGTAAGATACAATCCACACTGAATAATATTTAAGTTTGCCCTAACATCTTATTGTCGCACCAGGGGAAACGGAGGGAAATGTAAAATAGACCTCATCTTGCAAGAAAAGAAAAACGTGAAATAGAAAAGGAAATGGGAGGAATAAAAATGGAAACCATCCATTGAAATATCTTAATTAGCTTCGTACATGCCATGAGACCAGGCCTCATTCTGATACAAACATGTGTGGGACCAGGGGAGAAGGCAGAGTGAAAAATTGTGTCCAGAAATGGTAATACATTCTTGGACGCTATTTTTTGTGTCTGATGACGACGACGTAGTCATCATACTAAGTTATCGAATCTTGTATGTGAAATGTGAGTTTGTGGTACGTACGTCACAACCGAACACATTACGGAAAACAGCGAAAGTTTACCGAGATCGTTTGTTGCATGGCTGCCATTGTTGTTTATAATAGTCTAACATTATGTTGGTCAGGCGCTACTTTCACTCGATCGGCTCATGTGGTTTACTAGTGGTACTGCCAGGTAAATTTGTCTTTAAGATTTAACCAAGGTAATTGTTGAATACCGAAATATAGTATTAAACCTTGTTGTTTATCGGAACCATTTGCAAATCTCGTTGCAAATGACCGACTTCACCGACAGTCTAACATTATTTTGGTCAGGCGCTACTTTCACTCGATCGGCTCATGCGGTTTAATTGTGGTACTGCAGCCAAGGTAATTTGTCTTTAAGTTTTAACCAAGGTAATGGACAATTCCCGCATTGTGCTCATTAACATCAAACTAAACGAAGTCACTGTCGACAAACTTACTGAACAGACTGCAGAAACTAGCCTCTGCACTTGTCAAAATTATAAACATCTAGACAGTTCATTGTCTTGCAGTTAAATTTAAATACTAAACATTGGCCTTAAATATGGGAATTACAATTGAGAAATACAGAGAACAGAATTGGTTGCAAACAATAACTTTGTTAAAACCAAAATAATACTTCTGCAGTTCTGGTCTCCAAGGTATCTTTTGGAATACATTTTAAACATTCATTTTACATTGTGACAATGTTGGTGTTATTTTATCTAAGTGTATTTAATCTGCCAACATTACAATAGCTCACAGAACAATATAAAAGTTGTGGTTTGCTCAAATATTTGTTCCACTGTTGTTGAGAATGGCAAATCCAGCACCTACCATATATCATATTATGATATTGTTGATCCATCTAAAAACTATATGTGCTGATTTTAGCCAAGGCAATATGAGAAAATTTAGACTAAATACATGTAGCTTTGACTGCAATAATACATAATCAAAAAATATATATTACTTCGTGGGATCCACCATTCCTAAATACAATTTGTCTGCTGGAAATAGCCTTTATACTTACTGTACATAAGCCATTTCATTAAAAAAAGATTTTTTGTTATTGACCGATGTTCCAGAAATAACTTCATAACATTGCATGGTTAACTCTATCATTTACAATATAGTGACTCGTCTGCTGGTGATTTGTTTATGACAAGTAGCAATGAACCTTTTTTCTTTGCAAAATGCTCTCGATAATCTATTCAACATTGCCTGTTGACAATTGAATGCAGCACTGTTGCAACTTTTAAAACTAATGAAGGCAAGTTTAAAATTTTTGATTCTCACTCAAGTGATTTATATGGCATTCTACACTCATTGTTACCGGGTACCCATTGTTTCCACACCCATTGTTTAACTATTCAGTTAGCAATTTCTGAGATAACTTCACGCTTATTGAAAATGAATCTACTGAAAGTGCAGACTGGATATTCAACTAAAATCTGGATATTCAACCAAAATCTAATCAACCAAAATTTGGACATACATCATAAATCTGGACAGTTTTACTTTTTACGCTTTTCTCAAATCTCGCAACATTCCGCGTGTTTGGATCAACACGGATATTCTGTACAGTAATTGCAATGTAGCTAGTAGCCTCGATAATATATAATACGTTGTTATCTCGATAATATATTTATTTACAATAATCGTGCTTCTATTTTTGTTTCATATTTTAAGCTGCATTGTTCAGTTAATTGTCTCACCTTATGTCTGACATGTCATCAGACACATGTACGCGTTGCGTACCTATTTTTTACATAGGTTTGTACCCCGAAAATGGCAGATAAGGCTCGTTCGATGTACTACCGAACTGAGGATCTGCACTAGTTTATCAGTCTGACTGTAAAGTGTTTCACCCTCGTTAAATAAAGTATTACGTTACGTTAAGTTACGTTAGTATTACGTTAAGTTAGTGTTACGTTACGTTACGTTAGTGCTACGTTACATTAAGTTAGTGTTACGTTACGTTACGTTAGGTTAAGTTGGTGTTACGTTACGTTACGTTACGTTACGTTAGGTTAGTGTTACGTTACGTTACGTTAGTGTTACGTTACGTTACGTTAGGTTAAGTTAGTGTTACGTTACGTTAAGTTAGTGTTACGTTACGTTACATTACGTACATACTGGAACAAAAAGTGAAACCAAAAATGACGGACATTGAATCCAGTGGTGTGCACTTGACTCACCGTGGCCAAGTCTACCATAGTTACCACGACCCCATGTAAATAACTCCCCTTCAGCAGATATAGCTGCACTATGTAAACTGCCACAGCTTATGGCGACGATGTTTTTACCAGACAATGTAGGAATCAATGTTGGTTCTTCTCTGGAACTAACAAACGACAAAAAAAAGAAAAGAAACTTTTGAATAGATATCGACATATTGCAACGTGATTATTTGTATATTCTTATATACAACCGCCATTTTTGGTTCCGGACATCGCTCTAAAAGTTCGTTTTTATGATGCTAAAATGAGAAAATGAGAGCTAAATTTTGGCTATACTACATCAATTCTGACGAGAGTCTGGTAACGAGATGCAACTAAAACTGGTTGGCTGATTTCTGCGATAACGAAATTTTAAATTGCGTGGACATTTTATAACAGCAGATTAAGTTTTTTTTACGAAAATATATTTTTGGTAAGAGATGTATATTTATCGCTATGGATTAAGGTTTAGAGTTGTATTTCGGTTAACAAATTCAAGGGAAAAAAGGACCTAAACTTACAACCTATTTTCTTGTGTTTGGATTTCTTAATGACATATATAACTTCTCAAACTCATTAATAATTCATAAACCAAAAACAAAGAAAATCATCATCGTGCAGACGGAGGTTTAAAACAACCTCGTAACCCAGGGTCTTATCTCCATCACGCCCCCTGTGCCACGCCCCCTCCCCCCGCACGGGGTGGGCGGGGAGCGGAAATAAGACCCTGGGTACGACATAAATTTCACCAACTTTCATATCGATTTTCTCTCAAACACAGGTTCATTTGAGAAGAAAGTTCAAACACTCGTAAAGAGTTCTTCCTCGAAGATCGTTAAAAAACAACGGCTTCGCCTCGTATTTCAACTTGCTTCTCGGTGTTTTAAAATCAGAGGAAGAACGTTTACCCGTGTTTGAACTGTTATTTCTCAAATAATTAATAATTCATGATGAAAATTCAAAAGAAATCAATATTTAATGAGTATTTAAAAATAAGAGGAAGATTACGGACAAATTTCGCTAACTTTAACCTCGACTTCCTCACAAAATATGGAGTCGTTTGAGAGCAAGTTCTAACACTCGTAATTGTTCATCCTCTGATGTCTAAATACGGAAAAATCGGTTAACAAAACGCGGCTTCTTTGTCCGTATTTAGAAATCAGAGGAAGAACGCTTACCCGTATTTGAACTATTACGTCAAGCTTACTTTGTATCGCCAATGCCCAGAGCTCCTGCGTCACCTGATCCCCAACTGTAGACTGATCCATCTTTTCCGAGGGCTAAATAATGCCTGGCGTCAGGATGAGACGCTAGTTTGATGATATGACTTTTACCAGCCAGAGACTCCAGGAGTAAAGGAACCTGTATGATAAGAGATATATACGTATATAATATAGACATTCATTGGATATCAGCTATTCTGCAATCTGATTGGTTCTTAGAAGTAGAATAAAGATAAGAGCCCAGCTTACAACGAAACGTTAGTAAATATATTCGAATTTTTTTATTGTCATGGTTTTTGAAGATTTTATGCTGGGCTATTATCTTTATTCTACATCTACGTTTTGCGCCAGGAAAGTCAATTGCTAGCTAGATATCAGCTCATATCCCATTAGTTATAGGGAAAAAATGACAATGTTTTCCTGAAGTAAATGAGCAATCAGGTATTTGTTTAATAAAACGCGAAAAATACCTAGAAATAATATGCATGTCTATATTATAAGACTCAAGCTCATAGTATAATTGTTAAGGTGGCTCGATAGTCTAAATCATGAGAAATTGCATTTTCCGCATAAAAATGTTTGTAATGCAGATATGAGCTTCATCGTGATTCATTGCATAGCTCTACAGTAGTGGTGGTCTTGTTTACAGTGGAGAACTATGAGAGAACTGTGCAATGAACCAAAATAACCAAAATAAAGCTCAGATCTTCATTACAAAACTTTTTATGGGGGAAAATGCAATTTCTCAAGACCTAGACTATCGAGCCACCTTAAATACAGTAGTAAGCATATGAAACACAATGTTGAATAGAAAAAGGAGAGATTATTCTAATACTATTTTCATATCCTAAAAGTGCTGTAACAAGATAGTCGCATCAAACCTTGCAACGGTTTATTCTTTACAGAGTTAGAGACACAAGTGGGAAGTTTTGGGAGAACGACAAATCTGAGTGGGAACACGAGCCCGAAGGACTAGTGTTTCCATTTCAATTTCTTCCAAACGAATGTTTCATTGACTCAATGAGAACACGAAAAATGTTTGAGAACACGAAAAGTGTAATCTTAAGGAACATCTTTCATCTCTCCGCAAGTTAACATTGTCCTGAAGACGTGAAAATACGTAGAGTGGCGTTGTGAACAGAATGAGGACGGTGTTGGGATTATTCTTGGGACTAAGAATTATTCATTCGCTTTGTTTCGCTCGAATAATTATTTTATTTTGAATGACGTCGTCGTTGAGGTTGCCATAGCAGATCTTATGGTCCTTAATACCTGGTACAACACTCGTCTCGTGTGTAAATAAAAAACAGCGGATTCCAGCATGCTGCGAGACAATTACCTTGCACAAAACGTTGCAGCGTGCAAAGCGGCCTTATAAAGAAGAAACCAATATCGAAATAATGAATTAACACATTGTTATTTAACTCAATTCAGATGTCATGAAGAGATGTCATTGAAAAGCTGAAAATGGTGCACCCAAGCCACGGAAAGCACCAAAATGATGTAGTTGGCCATTGAATTTCCAAAGTTCTTGAGGAGTCCCAAAGACAAGGGGCTAGCACGTTAAAGTCTAGGGCTATAATACTTAGCCTTGGCCGCATATGGCAACTACCTCCAACACAACGGATATCTAGCAGTTAACCCACTTTAAATCTAATTCCTGGCATATCAAAATTAGCATATATTTAGTTAGTAATGTAAAAATGTGATCTCCACGATATTTTTACAATTTCATTGTTTTTCAAGATGTCTGACAGGCTCCACACAACCCTGTATAGCGAGGCCCTTGGAAGCTAGGTGTAGATAATGTCAACTAGTTGCAATTAATATTCGTATAACATAATGTAAATAAGTGGGAATATAGAGGTACATTACGATAAAACACCTACCTGTTTCTCTGCGTTATAGAGATGAGAAAACACTTTGCCATCACGTGTTAACAGTAAGAATGACCTTTCGCCACAACAAACATACTTGACGTCAAGCTCACTCAACGTTTTTGAAAGAACAGGAGTAGGACTGGATCCAGTGTTTGACAAACCCACCCATCCCCAACAGAACACCTCCTTCGATCCCTTTGACAGCACCTATATACGATTGACCGCAAAAAGAGAAAGGATTCGTGTGATGTAAATGCAATATTCAATTTAAGTAGTAATGTAGGACACTCTGAGGCAAAATCTTGCCGTATAGTGTCTCGAAAAGTGTTTCGAAAAGTGTCTTTAAACGAAACGAAAGATATGGACTTCGAAAAATTCTCTCAAACAATTTCTCGATTCTCCTCTCAAACAATTTCCCGAAAAGTGTTTCGAAAAGTGTCTTTAAACGAAACGAAAGATATGGACTTCGAAAAATTCTCTCAAACAATTTCTCGATTCTCCTCTCAAACAATTTCCCGAAAAGTGTTTCGAAAAGTGTCTTTAAACGAAACGAAAGATATGGACTTCGAAAAATTCTCTCAAACAATTTCTCGATTCTCCTCTCAAACAATTTCCCGAAAAGTGTTTCGAAAAGTGTCTTTAAACGAAACGAAAGATATGGACTTCGAGAAATTCTCTCAAACAATTTCTCGATTCTCCTCTCAAACAATTTCCCGAAAAGTGTTTCGAAAAGTGTCTTTAAACGAAACGAAAGATATGGACTTCGAGAAATTCTCTCAAACAATTTCTCGATTCTCCTCTCAAACAATTTCCCGAAAAGTGTTTCGAAAAGTGTCTTTAAACGAAACGAAAGATATGGACTTCGAAAAATTCTCTCAAACAATTTCTCGAAAAGTGTTTCGAAAAATTCTCTCAAACAATTTCTCGATTCTCCTCTCGAAAAATTTCTCGAAAAATTCTCTCGAAAAATTCTCTCAAACAATTTCTCGATTCTCCTCTCGAAAAATTCTCTCGTCAACGTTTTTGAGAAAAACCTTAGGGAGGGTCCGGTTCCCAGACTTTTTTCCCTATTAAGTGCTGTTATTTTTTTGCCTCAGAATGACCCACCCCTCCATTTTTTTATATCACTACCGTTTTTAAGTCAAAAAACACCTCCGTTTTGACCAAAAGCAATGGGCCAATGTATGCACAAACCTTGGTTTTTAAACCACTTTTTCCTTACGAAAAACAAGTATAAGTCCCCACTTTTCGAGAAGCATTACAGAGTGCCTCCAAAACGTAGATATGGTGTGTTTAAAATCGACGAGAGTCTTATGGAGTAATGGTTCGAAACACGTACTATAATAAAGAGATGAATAAGAACTATACTATTAGAGAGTTACGAACCATAGCGAAGAGTCGAGACCTTGGTGGGTTGTCAAAGTTGACGAAAGACGAGTTACTTGAACTTCTCAACATTCCGAAGTTTGTGAGACCGTACATGTATAATCTATGGAACTTAGACACCGATGAGGTAACGAAGTGGTTCAGCGTAACTCAGATCGGGAAAGCCCATAACGTAAACACTGGTAACATCTTTTATGCCTTGAAACGATCGCGCTATCTTCGTATGTCTGGCGTTCGATACGCTATATGTGCTTTGTGAGACTTGTTTTTCGTAACACGTTGTGTTACGAATCACTTACCTTATGAACACGAGGGTCCTGAAAAACACACCATAATAAAGAGATGACTACTAAGAGAGTTAACTTTGAAAGTCGACTTTCGTCTAATGATCCTAACGAGATCAAGAGGGAGAAAGCACGGCTCCGAAAACGGAAACAACGTCAGTTAGAGACTTTGGAGAGTCTGGAACAAACACACCGGAGACGTCAAGACATCCAACAAGTTCAACATCAAAAGACATTGGAGAAACTCAGAGTGAGACACGAAACCGTACGAAACAACTTGGAGCGAACGTTCGAACAACGTCTCGAGAAACTAGTTGGAAAACCAAAACATACGAAAGCACAACTAGACGCTTTGAAGTCGAAACACGTTGGTAAACTCCAAAGTAGAACGGGGATTGTCAACGAACAGATCAAGAAACTCAACACGAAGCAGAGGTCTCAGAAAGACGTGTTAGTCCAACGACAGATCAAGAGTCGAGGTAAGAAGAGCTCTGAGAGAGCTGTCGAACCTTTCGAACTTATTCGAACAAAAACGACGTTCGTGGAGAAGTTTGACTCGTACCATGATGACTACTCAGTCAAAATTAACAAGCCACCAGTGGAGGTCGTGGACGTCTTTGTGTCGGCTTTAGTCGAGACGATTAAGACACGAAACTTGGTTTCTGGTGATCGGATTAGAATGGGTCTTGACCATTCCACGTGGTCGAAACCAATAAGTGTGAAACTTATGAGGATTCCACATGGTGATCTGAAACAGTTCTTCTTCGATCTCATTAAGAAGTTGTTGGAGTTCGCAGAGTATAAGGGTGTTGCGCTCGACGAGTTAACGATCACCGTTCATAGTATCAAAATGCCACGCGGTAGTGGTAGGTTGAGACCAACGAAGCAAAACATCGTTAAGAAAAAGAGTGTCATTACTGTGAAAAACACGGATACGAAATGTATGGCACGTGCGATAGTTACTGCGTTGGCGAACGTACGTAAAGACACGTGGACGAAAACACAAGTCTGCGACGGTTTCAATAAGTCTCGCGGTCTCCAAGCTTTGGAAGCGTCGAGACTCCATGAGTTAGCGAAAGTTCCCGTGAGTGAAGTTGGGTGTGATCTTGAAGATTGTCTTACGTTTGCAGAGTATTTAGGTATTCAAATTAACGTTATTGATGGGGATCTGTTCGACAACCTAGTCTTCTCAGGAGGTCCAAAAGACTCTGACATGATTTACTTATATAAGACAGGGAACCATTTCGACGTCGTGAAAAGCATGCCGGGTTTCTTGTGTAAGAAGTACTACTGCCACGAGTGTAAGAAGTCCTACAATACTCGTGACAAACACCGATGTGCGAGTAAGTGCGTTGCGTGTTTTAAGAGCGGGAGTAAGTGTCGAGAAGACAGTGGTGAGTCTAACGTTACGTGTGGTGACTGTAACAGGACGTTCTTTGGGAAGAAGTGTTATGACGAGCATAAACGTCATCGTGGTGTGAGGGATCACAAACCAGACGTGGTGTGTGACATAGTTAGGAAATGTTTGGGTTGTAAGAGAACCTTGAAAGACTTGAAGACTCACGTGTGTGGTTACTCCGAGTGTGATAACTGTAAGGAGTACTGCTTACGTGACACACATAAGTGTTACGTAAAAAAAATGGAGTGTAAAGGTGGTGAGTGCACGGGTTGCGACGAAGAGAAAAAATGTTTGTGTTGTAAGACAAGGACTACAAAGTATATGTTTTATGACTTCGAGACTATTCAGGACACAGGGGTTCACATCGTGAATCATGCGTGTCTTCAAGATTTTGAAGGGAACAAACAAAAGTTCGTCACCATAGAGAGTTTTTGTGAGTTTGCTTTGAAACAACACGGTTACACGTTCATCGCACATAACAGCAAGTCCTTCGACGTACAGTTCATTCTCAAGTATTGTATCGAGAACGGTGTCAAACCATACGTTATCTATAATGGCTCCAAAGCCATGTATGTTTCTGTTGGCGTTCGTGAGAGTAGGATAAGATTCATCGATAGTTTGAACTTTGTCAATCAAAGACTATCAGAGTTCCCTAAAACGTTTGGTTTTGAGGAATTCAAGAAAGGCTTCTTCCCACATTACTTCAATAAGCCGTGTAACCAAAAATATGTTGGCACGATGCCTAGTAGAAAACACTACGGACCAAACCAAATGGGGTCTGACACACGTGTCGAATTTTTAAAGTGGTACCAAGAACGTGTTAACGAGAATTACGTGTTCGACTTCGAAAAAGAGCTTCACGAGTACTGTGAGTCCGACGTCGACATTCTCCGAAGATCAATGATGAGGTTCAGAGAGGATTTCATAGAGATAGGAAATATTGATCCACTTCAATATATCACGATAGCGTCTGTGTGTATGTCTATCTACAGAACATATCACATGCCTGCAGACACGATAGCCGTAGTTAAGGATAACGTGTGTGTTGAGAACTTCAGTGAGATTAGTATCAACTGGTTAAGATACGTCTCAGACGTTAATGACGTTCACATTCGTCACGCTGTGAATGGTGGTGAGTGTGTGATCGAGGGTCTTAGCAGAGTGGATGGGTTCTGTGAGACCACAAACACCGTCTACGAGTTCCAAGGATGTTTTTGGCATGGATGTCAAAAATGCTACTCGCCAGATACAATCAACAACAAGAATCAAATAGATATGAGAGAGCTCCAGTTACGCACTAGTGTTAAGAACGATGCTATTAGAGCTAGGGGCTATAATCTAGTTGAGACGTATGAGTGTGATCTAAAAGCGAACGTAGAGTTTAAGAAGTGGAAAAAATCAAACGACACGACTGTCGTCACACCTCTCAACCCACGTGACGCGTTCTTTGGAGGACGAACAAACATAACGAAGTTAAAATACGACTTCAAGAAGGGTGAGAGAGGTTGTTATAATGACTTCATGAGTCTGTATCCGTCTGTTCAGTTCGCTAAGGATTACCCAATTGGTCACCCAACAATGACGTACGATCCGAAAAGTTACGACAAGAGTTGGTTTGGTATCGTGAAATGTAAAGTAGAACCACCAAGAGGTTTGTATCACCCTGTACTACCAGTGACTACCATGTGTGGAGGTGATAAGAAGTTAGTTTTCTCACTATGTCGAACATGTGCCGAAACACAAACCCACAACGTGTGTAACCACACACGTGTCGAGAGATCGTTCACTGGGACTTGGTGTACGAACGAGTTATTGAGAGCTATCGAGAAAGGTTACGAAGTGTCTAGAATATATGAAGTGATGCACTTCGAGAAACGTTCGAACGAGTTGTTTAAAGACTACGTTAGAAAGTTCTTAAAAATTAAGATAGAGTCCACCAAACCACCAAAGACGGGTCCAAACGAAAAATACGAGTCTATCGAACGTTTTAAGAGTTTCAACAAGGAACGGTATGATATCGAACTTGGTGAGATTAAGTACAACCCTGGAATGAGAGCTATCTCAAAGATTTGTCTGAACAGTCTTTGGGGAAAGTTCGGACAGCGAACAAATCTCAAACAAACGACTTACGTGAATACTAAGAGAGAATTCTACGAAATCATCTTGGACGACAAACTTGATGATCTCGACGTCCACTACGTCAACGACGAAATAGTCCAAATGAGTTACACGACGAAAGACGTGTTCGAAGATAATAAGAATAACACTAACATTTTCATAGCCGCGTTCACGACAAGTCACGCAAGAGTAATGTTATATGATGTTCTTGACAAACTTGGGAACAGAGTTCTCGGTTACGACACAGACTCGTGTTGGTATGTTGAACGTCAAGGGGACACACCTATAGAGACAGGTGACTGTTTAGGTGATCTAACCGACGAACTCAAAGGTGGTTACATAACGGATTGGTCGGCCACAGGACCAAAGTCTTATGCCTACAAAACTAATGACGGCACAGAAGTGTGTAAAGTCAAGGGTTTCACTCTGAACTACGAGAATAGCAATTACATTAACCACGACGTGATGCGTGATATGGTCGACGGTAAGAAAGATAGAGTCACGACAGTGAAAGAAGCGGCTATCACGAGGGATGTCAAGACACGTGAGTTAGTGAACAAGTACCAAGAGAAAGACTTCACTCTGAACTATAACAAACGCATCGTTCAAGATGATCTTGACACACTACCATATGGTTACTAGACAAGTCGACCTTATAGTTAATTCCAAAGAAGAATTAGTTATAATAAAGAGAATGAACCCGTTAGAGAAAGCGTTTAGTGACGTTTGGACGTACACATTTCAAGACGAGATGTTAAAGTCGAAGACAAACAAGCCATCGACTATCCTTAAAAAACTCGACAGTAAACTATCGAAACGTGTCGTTGAGGCACTTCGAAGGAGTGATGGTCCAAAATTTAAGTACGTGACGAAGAGAGTCGTGGAGGTCGTTACGTTCATTGAGTCTATACCTTTGAGATACCGAACGGCTGTGATGTCGAACGCGTTATCGAACCTATTTCCAATGTTAGTGGAGACTGACTTCGTCACACGTCACGACATGAATGGAATCATATGCCGAGGTGTCCTTTTTCCAACCATACGCGACGCTATCAAATGTGTTTTTAGAGATGGTCGGAACCAAAACGGACTCTACTACTCGTATCTGTACCATATCTTGTACCAAAGAGAGTTCAAACGGATGGTGTTTACACACACTGGGAGACTGATGACTTGTGGCGATACTTACTACGAAAAGGATATGGACCTCTTTGGTGAGGATGAAGGAGCCGTAGATCTCGAGTTATTACCACGTGTGTGTGATAAGGACGAACGCGAGTTCATCGAACTCGTCACAAAAGTTAGTCACGGGTATGAGTTCACAAAGTTTGGGGGCTTCATTTTTGAGTTCTCAGACTACAAGTACTTCCTTAAGAAACACAAAAGAGAACTGAAGACATGTAAAGATGTCGAACGAGTTAGGAGGTTAAAGAACAAAATTAACCAAATTGAGTCTCGTGTACTAGTCTACTGAGTTACGCGTTCGGTTTCTAATCCTTCTTTGGATTAGAAAAACCATTAGTTTACACTCCGCTAGCCACACTCTGTTCGGATTTCTTAGCCGATGAGGTCTTGACGAATGGTGTCTTACATGCGACCTGATCGCAAATGATCTCGTTGATAGCGAGTCCTGAGAAAATGCCCGCTGCTATGATAGAAACATCTCTCACATATCGCTTCCACCCTGTTTTGAAGACAGTGAGATTATTGTCAGCTGTCTTTTTGGTGATCAGGACTACAGCAGGGACAACTGTGTACTTGAGTAAGGTACAGTTTGAGACGTACTTGTTGATCGTATCCATTCCTTTATTAACACCTACTCCTAGACCTATAAGTCGTTGACTACGTTAGATAGACGAGGTTTCACCACTCCAACAGGTCTTTGCCTAGTCATGACGAACACACCAACAGAGGTTAGAGTTAAGACCGTGACGATCCCTAACACAAAGTAGTTAGGAGTCGTGGGTTCTTTAACAACACGACGCGTCTCTTCGCTAACTGACTTAGTTATCACAGGGATAGACATCTCATCGTCGCTCTGGTATTTGAGAATGTCGTCGATGAGCACGTCTCTGTTAGACTTTGTGTATTTGGTTCGTGAAGTGGTTCCTCTGACACCAACACTCTTCGCGTAAGCCTTGAGGTCCATGAGGGTCATTCTCGTAAGATCATCTCTCTCATACATTTATCAGTGACTTCTCGAAAAGTGTATGGATTAGTAAGAGAGAAGTGTGTGCACATGTGTATGTATGAATAAAGACATGCAGGTAGCAGCACAGATCATAATAACACCATTTGTCTACAAGGCAGCGGACAAGCTCTTTGAGACTTTTGAGAAGGACAAATATCTTGCGGAATCTCAGCGACATAATGCGAGACTTGAAGAGTTACAGAAAGCCGATCAGGACTTTAACCATGATATGTTGAAGAGTGAGCGAGAGAGATCACTTCTACTCGAGAAAAAGTACTTAGTCAAGAGCGAGAGAGAGAGTGATCGTCACGAACTGGACGAGTTAGTTGAGAAAGTGAGTGAGGCGAAAAGTGAATACGATGAAAAGGTCTCTATAGAAAATAGGAGACATCGTGATAAGAACCCCTACGTAGGGACAGTCTACGTGATCGTGTGTGGAGTCGGTGCTTTTCTCACTTACAGACTCTACAGGAGAGTAACGCGTTAGCTGTGAGTCTACTGTGAGTCTACTGTGAGTCTACTGTGAGTCTACTGTGAGTCTACTGTGAGTCTACTGTGAGTCTACTGTGAGTTTCCAAACTCGAGAGTTTGGAAAAACTAACTCATTTAAGAACTCTCTTAACAGCCTCCAACTCGTCTGGAAGACACTTCGTAACAAAGTCTTTTTCGATAAGGATAGTGATCAGTTCGCCACGTAGTCCCTCATACACATCAGATGTTAGTCTCACTCCACATTTCCTAACACTGTCGCGAAGAAACCTTAATGACTTGTTAGCTAGGACCACGAACTCTGCTGGCTGTGTCACACGTTCAGTCAAGATTTTCTCAAGGTCTGTTCGGTTTCCCTTTTGGAACCTCTTGTAGTTGTTTACACCACGAACGTTAAGTCTCCTAGCGTAGTGTTTTAACTCTGACAAACTCATACTCTCAAACGGTCTCATGTTTTATTATTCAACTCACTAGACTTACCATTCCATTCGTCGACATATTCAATATTGCGTCGTAGGCTACGTAGACATGACACTTCAAGTCCATATCTGGGATTAGCTCGGGATCACGTTGGATCTCAAGTACCACGTCACTATCACCGTGTGAGTCACGTCCATTTCCGTACTCGTCAGGAGCGAACGTCGATCTCATATCGACACACAAAGCAAACATGTCGTTGGAGAAGAAGTCACGAGGAGTCATATGACCTTCAAATGTCTTTCTAGCCTCGGTGAGGAGATCTACAGTTTTGATACCAGCACTATACACAGCGCCTGGTACCCCCTTGATGGTAACGTTGACTCGACTGATACCTGGAAACATAAATTCTTCACTACCTGTTCGCTTCGGCTTTGTGAAAAGCATGATGACCTGGTTGAGACACTTCCTATTGACATTGATGTTCTCGTTGACTATGAGGTCGGTTTTCTTCCAAATGGCTTGTTTCAACCACGAGAGACCTCTGAACGGTAGTGACTTCCCATCGTCGTATTGGCTCACAACGAGACTGCGAGCTATCGGTGAGCAGAGTGTATCATATTCCACTTCTACTGAACTTAACGCATAGGACCCTTTCGTAACCACGTCATATGGCTCAGCAAGAACAATAGTGAAACTCAAGTTTTCAACGTTTGCACTTGGAACCATAAGACCTTGATCTGTGATGATCTTACCAATTGGGATCTTACGTTTGGAAAAGATTTTCGATAACTTTTTAGTAACCATAGTCACATCGCTAGTATCAGCGGCAGTGGTCCCATTTCGAAGTAACTCGTCACACAGACCATATTCCGTCATCTCTTCACGAGCTCGTTGAGATAGCCATAAGTCTGAGTAATTTCTCAGTAAGTTCTCATGAGAGTTATCATAGAGCGTCTCGCCACCTAACGTGACTACGAGTCGGCTAACTAGATTCGCTGACAAGTTGTTGTAGATCTTTGCAGTAGAGTCTGACTTAGTGAAAGCAAACTTCAAGTTGATACTAGACGGGTCTATAGGATGAGAGGCACCAAGATCCTTAAGTCTGACTACTACATCTTCGCCTGGTTGATGTAGACTTGGATTATGAGTGATAACGTGTTTCGTTCTCACTCCACGAAGGTCGGGGTTTGATCGTTGTAACCATGAGTAAGACGGTGACAAGTCGCTAGTAGATTGCAGGGTTCGTTGGATCTTTGAAGTTTTCATATCTCTTTATTAGGACCGAATGGAGGGTTATGAGAACTACTTTTCGTACTGACTAACCACTCTGTTAGCTATATATAGACTACCTCCAACCATAACGATAGTCCCCAAGTTGTCAGAGGCGAGATCCATACCTTTCGAAACACCATCAGCGCCTTTCGCTATCAAACTCACAACAGAACCCACACCTTCTACTACCGTTCCTGTAGTGTCAAGTAGTTTCTCAGCGATACTTGCAAGCTTCTCAGCGAAAGTTTGAAAACCCTCAGCGAGGTCGCCAAGTGTGCTCTTCGGAATAGCGAGGGCTAATCCACCTATCACAGTACCTATGAGGAGAGTCTTCTGAAGTGTCTTGCTTGCCGTAACTCTCTTGACAAACTTAACCGCCTTCGGACTAGGTGTCATCCTTCTGAAGAGCGACTTTTTCTTAACTGGCATCGCCTTCTTACTAGCAAACTTCATCAGACTCTCATACTTTCCACTGACGAAGGCTTTCGGATTTCTAAGTTGTTTTCGAATGGTTTTTCGCTGTGAAAGTGGATATTTCGAGACGCGTCTTCTGATGTTTCGTGACCTCAGACGGCCTCTTTTGAACCGTCTTATCATTTATAAAATGATCTCTACAAGTAATACGGGAGATCTTCGACTCTCAAAAGAGAGCGATTCCCACCAAGAGCCTATCAACGGTAAGTTACCTTTCAAAATCCACCAACCCACTATCAGATTCCCACTGACTTACGGAAGGCAAACCGTCCCCCTTAAGTTATGGTTACCAAAAGTGGAGAACATACCAATGTTTGCATTCGGTGACCACGCGAGAGAAACCATGTTCGGTAGCGTAAGAGTTAGAAAGGGTTGTCACTTTGACTTCAAAGATCCGTTTTGGATCTCCGTAGGCGCTATGTTTGTAGCGACAGTCAAATGTGGGATAGATCTTTCAATGCTTGATAGGTTTGAAGATACAGTCATAGGTGGTGTGTTAGAGTATCATATCTCAACTACATTCTCACTCTTTAAAAACAACGAGAAGCTCCTCAAAACCATTTTGACTAGCGATGACAAGAGTTATCTCGAGAAAAACATTCGGGAGAGAGCTCCGAAGTATAGTCACGACGTGTACCAAACAGATGGACTTAACTACCTGAATATCATTCAGCAAAGGTCAACTGGGATCACGAAGTTTGGTCAAGTCCGAATCTCAGACACTATCTTGACTCTGATTTTCAACACTCTACTCTCTCAAGGAAAAACTCAATACCCTATCGTATCTACTCTTAACGCTGGTGTAGTTGGGATCACTGTTATCGAATTCAAAAGACTCCACATGCTGCGTGTCAACTCAGGAGACGAGTCTCAGAACGTCTCGAGTGTTAGGGACTCATTCAAACTCATTTTCGAAGAGACACTCGAGTGGTTTGACCTGTGTAAAGGCGTGATCAGAGTCCCAACTACGTTGTTACTCTTCAGTTTGAAAAAGGAGAAGGATTCTTATGTGACAAACAGGTTGGGTTTCTACGTTGACGTGTCAAGTGTAGTTGACAAAACACACGAGCTTAAGATCAACAAGGTTGAGATGATTAAGGCCTACGACTTGAAGAACATGCTATTCCTTATCAAGATGAGACAACACGAAAAGGACATCACGAAGAAAATCTCAGATCTCAACAACAAGCTGTTCCTTAACACCTTTCTCAGCATCTTAGCAAAGAACGAGGCAAGTCGATGGAAAAAAATTAGAGACAGCGATCTATTCAAGACTATGTTGTCATCGAAGAAAGACATGAGTTCAGATAACATTCTACTGAACTTGGGTGACACGAGTCACGTGAATGGTTACGAGCCAGCTTTAGCCGTGTTGTTAGCCGACGCTATCGTGAGAGAGATTGGTGACACGAAGATGAAATTTCGAGTGGAGTCAGAGGTCGAAAGTGTCGTGTTAGAAAAGATGAAAACACTCGAGATTCGTGAAGCAGCTGATACAAAGAAGGCTAAGGAGGAGTTGGAGAGTGAGAAGAGAGAGGTTGATAGGCTTGAGAGTGAAAGGGAGAAGGATAGTTTCATGATTGACGAACGTAGTCGGGTCAATGAGATCAAAAGACATCTAGACGCCTCCAACTCTGACGATGACGATAGCTATGAGTCTGATGACGAAGATATCATTGAGTTTGTCGAACGATATTCACTACCTATCGTTGGCGGGCTAATTCTCGGTGCACTTGGTTTGAAAATAATAAATGACAGACGTAACTCAAAAGCTTAACCTACCACATACAGAGCTGATCATTGGTCGTAGTGGTAGTGGAAAAACCCACTACTTACTCCAACAGTTGGAGTCCATCTTGAAACACAACCCAAGTCTACTGAAAGTCTATATCATTTGCCCCACCATCGACAACAACAAGGCATTCAAAACTTGGAAGTTACCAACCAACTTGGCAAAGAAAGTCCACTATATCGGCTGTCATCAAGACTCGGTTAGTGACGAGATTCGCGAGATCATGGGAAAGTGTAAGACATCGTCAAATATCGGTAACGAAGACACACCTAGAAACTTGATCGTCTTAGATGACTGTGCCCACGGAAACAACGTGAAAGGTCGGACGAGTCCACTAGTTAGCTTAGCTTTTAACGCAAGACATATCGGAGTCGGTATTATCGTAGTGACTCAACAGCTGACAAGTATTTCAAAACCCTATCGTGATAATCTATCGCGCGTAGTAGCATTTCACACACAGTCAAAACAGGGGACGACGCTACTCTTCGACGAGTTTCTCGGTTCGATCACAGACGATGAGAAAAAGGGTATTAAGAACACCTTAAAAACAAAACAATATAGCTATGTTGTTATTGGACTCGGATTCCCTCACTCATACGAGACAGTGGTTTCATAACTCTTTTGAGTTATGAAGACTCATCAGTAGTAGTAGCATTTCTAGCTGCTGACAAACCTTCGTAGACGTATCTGGAGAAGATGAGGAGACCTACCGTAACACCAACATATGGGATATATGGAGTGACTTTTCCGATAGTGTCGGTAGCTATAGTCATGAACCTCTCATCACCTAAGACGCCATCTCGCATAGAGTTAACCGCATCATCAGTTAAGACTCCTGTCGACTTACACACAGAGGCTATTCCGTTGAGAAACCCGACGCAGATGGTCTCATTGATAGTCTTAAGTCTCGCTGAGGTAACTTCGTCAATGAGTGCTTGGAGCGTTTCATCGGAGAGATCGTCGACGTTTTGGATGTTTTTGAGAGATCCTTTCGCTATCAATAGCTTCACTTCTGCGACAAGAGTTCGGTTATCAACCATTTATTAAGACCTATTTTCAGACTTTAATAAAGACCATGTACACACTCGAAGAAGTTAGTGTTAACGTTAAGAGAGACTTGGAACACATCGGGAAGAAACTCAAAAGGTTGAAGGTCAAAGGCATTTTGAAAGTGATAACGACCGGTATCGTGATAGCAGCTGGAGTAGCCACGACTGTCTTGATTCCAAACCCAATAGCACTACCAATAGCGTTTGGAGTGGCCACATTGTTATCAGGTTCAGAGGGAGTGAAACACACTTTGAAGAGGTTCAAGAGTGTCAAGAGTGATAAGAAGATTATCAAGAAGACCGATAAGGAGACCGATGAACAGATATTCGTCTCGAAAGTGAAGGCGTCAGTTATTAAGAACGACGAGGAAGCCTCAGCGCCTCCATTCATCTACCCAAACCTAAGAACCTAAGTGTTATAATAAAGCTCTTCTCTTGGTTGTAATACCCAAACAGGGTATTATAACTCACCAGACGTCTTAACCGCTCATGAACTGCTTACACGTATCGTTCTTATGGGCTCTCCTATGCATTTCCATCTCATGTTTAGCAAAAACCTTGCTATCACCCCAGACAGTGATACCACATTTTGAACATAGAAAGTCTTTCGTTAATGGTTTCGAGCCGTGCACAACTTTCATATGAAGTCTCATCCCTGTTTTCGAAGCTTTGTATCCACAAACACACACAGAGTAGTTCGATACTCCTACACCATATAGACACGTCTTCTTACTTGACATTCTTAGTCGTGCCTTACTCTTGGATCAGTCATAGACTCTCGTCGATTTTAAACGGAGGCACTCTGTAATGCTTCTCGAAAAGTGGGGACTTATACTTGTTTTTCGTAAGGAAAAAGTGGTTTAAAAACCAAGGTTTGTGCATACATTGGTCCATTGTTTTTGGTCAAAACGGAGGTGTTTTTTGACTTAAAAACGGTAGTGATATAAAAAAATGGAGGGGTGGGTCATTCTGAGGCAAAAAAATAACAGCACTTAATAGGGAAAAAAGTCTGGGAACCGGACCCTCCCTAAGGTTTTTCTCAAAAACGTTGACGAGAGAATTTTTCGAGAGGAGAATCGAGAAATTGTTTGAGAGAATTTTTCGAGAGAATTTTTCGAGAAATTTTTCGAGAGGAGAATCGAGAAATTGTTTGAGAGAATTTTTCGAAACACTTTTCGAGAAATTGTTTGAGAGAATTTTTCGAAGTCCATATCTTTCGTTTCGTTTAAAGACACTTTTCGAAACACTTTTCGGGAAATTGTTTGAGAGGAGAATCGAGAAATTGTTTGAGAGAATTTCTCGAAGTCCATATCTTTCGTTTCGTTTAAAGACACTTTTCGAAACACTTTTCGGGAAATTGTTTGAGAGGAGAATCGAGAAATTGTTTGAGAGAATTTTTCGAAGTCCATATCTTTCGTTTCGTTTAAAGACACTTTTCGAAACACTTTTCGGGAAATTGTTTGAGAGGAGAATCGAGAAATTGTTTGAGAGAATTTTTCGAAGTCCATATCTTTCGTTTCGTTTAAAGACACTTTTCGAAACACTTTTCGGGAAATTGTTTGAGAGGAGAATCGAGAAATTGTTTGAGAGAATTTTTCGAAGTCCATATCTTTCGTTTCGTTTAAAGACACTTTTCGAAACACTTTTCGGGAAATTGTTTGAGAGGAGAATCGAGAAATTGTTTGAGAGAATTTTTCGAAGTCCATATCTTTCGTTTCGTTTAAAGACACTTTTCGAAACACTTTTCGGGAAATTGTTTGAGAGGAGAATCGAGAAATTGTTTGAGAGAATTTTTCGAAGTCCATATCTTTCGTTTCGTTTAAAGACACTTTTCGAAACACTTTTCGAGACACTATACGGCAAGATTTTGCCTCAGAGTGTCCTACATTACTACTAATTTAAACGGCAATGATCAATTAACTACATGTCCTAAGGATTCAGTAGACACAGAAAATATGTTAAATCATTCAAAAAATCATAATTTAAATAAAGTTTTAGTTTAAAATATTGTTTGTTTATGCGGCAGCATTAATGAAAAATAAATAACGTAGTTCACGTTGCACTGACCAGTTGTGTTCAATCAGTGTACTATGTCTCCCGCTTTCCCCTGTGGTTCAATGTCGTCAACAAGTTGTTTTGCATTAATGACTGAAAATGCTTTCCCTTGGTGGCCTCTGCTGTGGAAAGGCATCTGTACTTATAGTACGTATTCCATATAATGTCATATAAGGAAGAGCAAATATATTGCCCTAACTTTTACATGTTCTGCGCATCCCCACAAGGGTTATGTCCTACATTAGTCTATAAGTTTGAAAAACTAAGTTGGGGAGTCAACGTGGTAATGTATTTGCTCGTCAGGACAATGTATTTGCTGTTCCTTATATGGAATACAAACTATAAGTACCTTTCCGGAAAGGATTTTTGTCACTTGCAGCGCACCAAAATTTACAAAAACGAGTTTGGGTTTGAAATCGAGGTTGCTGACTTGACGAAAGACACAAGTACTTTTACTTAAGTATTTTCGACATATTGAAGTTATCTTATTTCTCTTTTTTGTATTATATCCAATACTTTTGAGAACTTAAGCCTGGTTTCCATATGATCGCTACGATCGCTGCGATCGCTCAATTTTAAAACCGGCGATCGAAGACAACTTTCTTTTACTATCTATCGCACAGCTTTTTATTCTAGTTGCACTTATCAGTAAGGCCTATTTCAAACGTCGAATTTATTATGTGTCGAATCTAATACACATTAGGTTCGACGAAATTCGACGTTGGTTTCAAACATCGAATTTATCATGGTCGAACGTAATCGGCCTCCCGTAAAAATAACTCTCGTCCCAGTTTGTTTGGACGAACTTGCGCCAAGGAAACATCGTTTTTGGGTTCGACAGATATTTCGAATGAGAGAAGATCTTGGAGCTTTTCACACTCTCGTCCCACAGCTTCGGGCACAGCTACGTCTTCAAGACAGATAATTCTTTTACAGGTATTTACATAAAATATTTACATAAAATGCTTTAGTTTCACTGATTCATCTAAATTTGCGTGTTATAGATATAGCCGAATGTCGCTGGGGTACATACCGATCGCTGAGATCGCCAGGATCGCTGAACCAGTGTTTACATATAATCGCTGCGATCGCTGCGATCGTCGAGATAGAACATTTTCTATCTCGACGATCGCTGAGCGTGTGGTTTCCATATATGATCGCTACGATCGCCGGTTTTAAAATTGAGCGATCGCAGCGATCGTATGGAAACCAGGCTTTAGCAGCTTTCATATTTATTCTGGATATGAAAGATAACAGTAAATGTATTAACGTATCTTATTATATGGCTTGACTCGTGAGCGGTCTTAACACAGATTTTCTGTAATCTGATTGGTTCCAGAGCGGTCTTTACAAACCCGTCATTACAAAACCGGTCATTACAAAACAACTAAAAAGTTTTTTTAAATTGTAAAAAAAGTTGAGGAAACGTGAGAAATTAAAAAGAGATATATAATAAAAACCTTATTAACCTTGCTAGCTATAGGTCGGTCTTCGCGGCAAAATTATCATGTCCTTGGTTTTTTCGCACAAACCTCGCTCGGTCTGTACTGAAAGACCG
Source organism: Chrysogorgia sp. JL179-B06 (assembly GCA_035772405.1). Classification (NCBI taxonomy): domain Eukaryota; kingdom Metazoa; phylum Cnidaria; class Anthozoa; order Scleralcyonacea; family Chrysogorgiidae; genus Chrysogorgia; species Chrysogorgia sp. JL179-B06. The sequence goes on along the minus strand of JAYKKM010000437.1, from coordinate 976,844 downwards.
CGGGCAGGATAAGTTTACCGTAAAGAGTTCTCGCTAGGTCAATAAGTCCAACCTGGGGTCATTGTTTCATGTACATTGATTGAAACAAATTCGGGTAATGTCTATTAGAATATAATCAAATCAATAAAAAGTACACTGTACCTTGCTGCTACTCGAACCAGGTATATAGGAACTTGAAAATTGATCGAGATGGGAGAGAATTGTAACCGCGGCTTGTTGAACATCGACAAGTTCCAATTCATCTTCCGGTAACGTGATGTACCGCAGAAAGCATTCGGTTGGGTTTATCACAGGTAGCGTTGATGACGATGCCTAGAATAATATCAATAGTGAATTTTACATTGACTAAAAAATACATACCCTGTAGGGCGGCAGAGGCTCTTGTGTTAAAGGGGCAGCGTCATGACTTGCGCATGCGTTCGAACTTGAAAAAATTCAGCCTGAAGTTTTTCAAGTTGGCTTACGATTCAAAATGGCGTCCATACTCGGTAAATCGCATAGCCCCCTCCGGAGGGGTCCTCTCCGGCGGAGAGGAAATACCTCTGGGGAAATCGGTTTAGAATCTCATTTCAATGTTTGAGTAGGTACACAATCTGAACATGGCTTGTGATTGAATTTCTATAGGATGGCTAGCTTACTGTTGCCGCTTATAGTTTGAAGCTTCCCTTTAACACAAGAGACTAGGGCACCCGGTAAAAAAGGCCAGGGTAAAAAACACATAGCGTGGCTTTCAAAAGATGTATGAAGCGCTTTCATGGCAATTTGCATATCGTTTGGAGGCCCTGGTATCGTCATTTCGTAAGGCAAAATATGACCTTAAAGGGGAACTGTATCCAAACAATAAATTACTCTTAAATAAAGAATAGTATAATGATAGTTTTACTGTATCTGCTCTTGTACTCGAGAAATAACATTTTCATTCTCATATCCTATGCTTCTGGACGCCGCCATTTTAGAGTTTGCTAGACGGTTCAAAGTTAATGTACAGCGGTTATTTTCTTTTCAATTTTGACGTCAATGAGTGCTTGTCTTTGGTTCCTTACACTCAATGACGTTAAAATTGAAAAGTAAACCCGATGGACATCGAGTCTGAGCCGTTGAGAAAACTCCAGAATGACAGCATCCAGAAGAATAAAATTCGAGAATGAAAACTTTATTTCTCGAGTGCAAGAGTAGATACCGTAAAACAGACACAGTTTGGCGCTACTCTGGCTTTAAAAACGTAGCATTAAAAGTTACTGTCCAAAAAAACTTTTAAAGCCAGAGTAACGCCAAACTATGTCTGATTTATCACCTGGTTGCGTTGGGAAATTATTCGTTGACATACCGTAAAACTATTAACATTTTTTTGGGTACAATTCCTCTTTAATGGCCCAGCATGGGCATGTTCGTAGGAGGTTAAACATTGTTCGTTCGCGCTTGGAAATAATTGGTCTTCAACGAAGAAAAGACCTTGGTTTGGACTACCTCTCCAATATATTTGTGAGAAAACCCCAAGTAAATTGCAAAAATAGTATTTATGAAGACACAGTACGTATGATGTACATAAATTGTAGAAGTATTTGTAGAAATGTTCTAAACATTTCTGTGTCCCGCGGTCGTGAGACGCCCCAATGCATTTTGGGTTTGACTACATCACGGGCGCTCGTTGCGGGTGATATCGATATATTTGGTCAGCGGACAACTTCGTTTCTTCGTAATCAGTTCGTAGCCATCACATTCACTCAAGTAGATTCATTATAATCATTGAATATTAAATGGATAAGGATTTATCATTATCATGAATAATAGAACTCAATCCCAACACAACACCAATCCTAATCCTAACCCCTCGCCTTAAGTGTCTTCTTAATCCTAACCCCCCGCCTTAAGCGTCTTCCTAAAGTTCAACTTCATTGTAACCCTAATCCCCCGCCTGTGTTTTTCAATCCACTTCTAAAATTTTTTACAAATATTTTAATACGTGTGGTATTATAACAATCCACGAACTCGTTATTGACCGCTGACCAAACATATTGATGTCACCCGCAACGAACGCCCGTGATTTAGTCAAACCCATGCATTTTGACAACGTTGTAATTTTTTAAAACATTTTACATTAAACTGTCAATAAACAAACCTCGTCTAAATTTTTGTTGGGTGCGATCTCACATTTTGACTCAGATAGTTGTTCATATCGCCTTAACAATGGAACCAATGGCGCGGTGGTACAACAGGAATTCTTCTCATTGTCATGGCCACGATCCCACAACCGAAGAAGCAGCAAGACAGATTCAAGCACATAGTGTAAGGCTCCCCTCTGAAAAGCTAATTCCAAAAATATCCCTAACACTAAATGTTGGTCCGTTGCAGGAACATTGTCTAGTGTCTTGTACAAAATGCTCCCTTCATCGCTTCCTCTAAAATGCAAAGAATAACTACGTAGTTAATCTCATGTATTCACGTTCAACATTCCTTTCTTTTAAATCCGGGAAAACGTAGGATTAGGGGATATAGGATTAACGGGTTAGGCTTACGATTAGGGTTAGCGCCAGCGGTTAGGATTTCGTTAAGTTTAGATATCAATGTAGACTGTCTACATTAACTAGATGGATACTGGATTGCGTGTAAGAATTAAGTAGGTTAGAGGAAGTGGAATCCTTAGTTGAGAGAAGTAAAGTGCGGTGATAAACAGAAAGCTATGCAAGGAGTGTGGTCATAGGTGTACCTGACCAGTTATGTTGGAGGGGGGGACATTTTTGCCAGAAAAATTAAGAGTTGATTGTCGATCATCGAATGCAGTGTAGCGCAACTTCATATATGATTTCTCAACGAGATAGGGGAGTACTTCATCTATAGTATGTGATATACCCCTTAGTATAATTTTAAAACGAGGCAACTGCAAAACAACTCTAATGTATTATGTTAATGTCAAACATATTACTTTAATAAAATGGTTTAAAATATAAAATATATCATAAATATTTAACAGCAATATTACCCGAATTTACCCAAAATTTCTTTCAAAAAGTGCACGAAAATTTCATTTTTAAAACGTTTGGAAGTCAATTGCCCACGCCTAGTACGCCTACGAGTGTGGTGCAGGAATTAAGCTGGATAGAGGAAGTGGAAATCTTAGTTAGGAGAAGTGAAGTGCGGTGATGGAAATAGACTAGACTTAATATAACACAGAAAGGTATGCAAGGAGCATGGTGCAGGAATTAAGCTGTAGAGGAAATGGAAATGAAAATATTAGTTGGAAGAACTAAGAAGTGAGGTGGGATGACGGAGATGGAAATAGACTAGACTGATATGGAGTTGTAGAACAGATAAAGGTACAGTATGTAAGGAGTACGGTGCAAGAGTTAAGTAGACTAGGTGAAGTGGAAAGGAGCTTGATTGGTCCGATGGAATGAAGCTAACGCAGTTGGAGATAAAGTAGGCCACGAAATGGTGAAATGGAACACACTTAGGTAAATAGAAGTAAAAATTAAGGTTAGGATCTAAGTTGTTTTGGGGTTAGCGGTTATTTCATGACGATTATATACCTCGATTCATTTGGTGATGGAGTAACATGAAAGGTTAACCTAAATATCAGCGTTCAGTGACCGCTCTATAGTTTAGTAAGCTACAGGGACGTACTTTAGTTTAGCTGGAGTGAAACAAAGAATAGTTGAGTGCAGTGAGGTGACAATTAAGGATGGAGGTAAAGCAGGCCATGAAATGGAGTGGAATTTAATACTAGAAAGAAACTGTGTGGAAAGTAAAACAAGTTATTATATGAAGAAGGACTAAATATTTACCCAGACACAACAGATTTTAGGAATGTTGAAACTCTGTCTACGGTATCAATCCACACTGGTGAAACAGCACTTTCATCAAACAACGAGCATTCTGGTAAGCATTGTAAAGCTTCAAGAGCTTCTTGGAGAAATTCACGACACAAGTCAGAATCTTCACCTGCAGACCTCCAAGCACGACGCAAGAAAGCACAGGCAAACGAGAACGCCGCACGAGCACCGATGTGTGCTAAACCGAGGGAAGAAGATGGACGTTTCCTTGATGGTCTAAAAATACAAGGGGAGATTATCAAACATAAATGAAAGCATGAAGGGAATTCCTTAGAGTGTTTTATAGAATGAAAACTCTCATTTGTAAAAACAAACAGACAGGGACGTCGCTACTGCAGGAAAGCAGGACTGTAAATAAAAGCCAGTAAGCTAATTATTATGCGTGTAATAATATAAATATAAAAAATGTAATAATATAAAAAATTTCTGCATTCTGAAATGCTGAGAGCAGTGCAATTTAGAGGAAATACAGTACACAAAAAGAAATATAATTCCATTTTTTCCCCAGTTTGTGGCTTGAAAAACTTGTTAAAACAATAAAACAATTATTTTCAAAGTTTAAATCTCATTCTGAGACAAGAACACTTCGCACGGTTCACGAGTGCGCATGATTCTATTTTGATAGTCTTTGAAAAACTCACTCGTATGTATTTTTTCCAAATTGCAATCGAAACCACGCTATTACCTATACACCAGTATTGGTACTTAGCTCAATGAATTTGTCTTTGTGTGACGTTAAAGTGCCTATCCAGCCTATGGGGATTTTACATATTCGTAATATTTGGATTCTACCAAAAAGAAATGTAATATATCTTGTTGTTCGATAATTGTATCTTCATGCCTTTTCCCCCTGCTAAAGTTCACCGGAAGTGACATCAACGCAGGGACACGCAATATTTTGCGGCGTTATTCAACAGTGAATGTTTAGGTATTGAGTGAATTTTGTCTAAACAGGCTGTTTAAAGTTCAAAGCCAAACTTTCGCTGTATTTCATTGCTGAATCACTCCGCAAAATATCGCGTGTCCCTGCGTTGACGTCACTTCCTGTGAACTTTAATGGGAGAAAAGGGCATGAAGATTAAATTTTCGAACTAGAAGATATTATTACAATTTTTCTCAGGTGAATCCAAAGATCACAAAAAAATCCCCACAGGCTGGATAGGCACTTTAACGTTTTAAGACGCAATGAGGGAGTTCTGATTCACCATGGATAGCTTTATGGAATAAAGTAAGCCGAGCGACTTTTCTTCTCTCTTGAGGAGGCCAATCCAGATTATTTGCTAGGTTTGTTACAGGAGTTCGCTCCCAACAGTTCTTCACAAATCGCGCAGATCTCCGTTGAACAGCTTCAATTTGCTTTACATGCTTGTCCAGCAAAGGATCCCAGACTGGACGGGGTAGCACCAATGCTTTATAAGCTAATTCTTAGCTTAAGAGGCTGCGAGGTCCATATCGTAGGATTCCGAAGGCCGGACCTCTCATTAACCAATCAGCGTGCCGCATGCATTATTTTGCGTACAGACCTGAAAACAAGCTCAGTCATATATAATTATAAATGTTACATACCTCAAGTTTTTCGCATTTCTAACAATATCCCTTTGGATGTCTTTCTCGCTCGTTCCAAAACCTAACAAAGGTTTAACAGCACTAGAACACGACACGTAAGCATGATAATACCTCTCGAGCACAATAAGTCTTTGTTGTAAACGTATTGAAGATGAAGTTGTCCTTGAAGCTTCAGCAGTGAGTTCTTGCTGTTCGACCATCAGAGAATGGACAGCTTCATTCAATCCTGATATTGTTGGTTGCTCACCCCATATCCACGAATTAATAATCTCACTAGATGCTTGATAACTCCTGCCTTCATCCTCCCAAGTACTCCCTGACTGCCCAGCCTTCTCATTGCCATTACTTGATCCTAACCCGCACGGCAAACACTTTTCATTGGCCACATCTCCTTTCTGAAGCGGAACTTGCCCAGACTTAACATTTTCTCTGTCGCTTACAAGTTCGCCATCTTTTATAAGCTCATTCCAAAACTTGTTCAAGCCATTGGCAGTAAAGGCTTCCTAAAAAGAAAATCTGATTAGTGAAAATTACGCGGAGCGTTGTCTAATTCAGAATTAGGTCTCTATTCGGATATCGGAACTCGTGACTCATTTATACTTTACTTTAGGTTAACTTTATTTTACAAAGTATACATTATGGAAGACAACGAAAATATATAAAGAGTAATGACAGTTCAAAAGGTGGGATACGAACAGGACCGAATCCAATGAAAGATATTCACAGCTAAAATAAAATAATACGTATAATATACATAAACATAGCATACATTAAAACGTTAAGGATGACAGAAACACGAACAGGCATGCATCAAGAAAAAAAGTACATGGGGAATCAGGATCGCACAGTAATTGAAGGTAAGTTAAGAAGCGACTGGAAAGCAAAAGGTTGCAACAATGTTCCTATGGCTTAAAAGGTGGCCTTTTCCCAAAAAGAATATTAAGGTGTAAAGAAGAAGAGCCTTTTGTGCGTCCGGCTTTGTAAGACAAAAAGACAGTTCAGTGGAGGTCAAAGTCAACCAAATTGTGCTTGCATTTGAAAATAAAGTTAGGTCACGGATCTCTCTTCCATACCATAAAGGAAGACAATTTATTTTTCTTAATCTTTTCACGTAAGTTAGTCCAAATGAGATTTGACTGGTGATACGTAGAGTGATTTTCTTATTTCTGGATTGGTCAATTTAAACGTTTCACTATAAATGCTCAACTGCACTATCTGGTTGTATTTGTTTAAGAAGGCTGATTCAGTAATGTTCTGTCATGACCTGCTATATAGTGACATCAGTTGTCTGAAAATGGGGGGAATCGGTAAAAGTATTTTTTCGAGATCATCTTAATTCTGCAATATATTTTTATAATTAAATTACCATTTGACTCTGATTAATATAATTTTGGTAACATAAATGTCGCACTTTTGAGTGATATCAAAATGGACATAATTGAGAAAATGACAAAAGTTGCGTGGTGGACTGAAACGGACGTTCAAAATCATCTACATGCCCGCCACGTTAGCTTCGATTTTTCAGTTAATACAGGTTGGCTGATATTATGCGTCGCACGACAGCCACGAGTTTATATCGTGATGTGGAGCTCGCTGGGTTGGTATAAAACTACTCCGGCTACGTCATTGTAGTTCTAAACATGATAAAACGCTGCTGCTCGTATAGCTTCTTAGACAAGAGATTTGAGTGATTAGATTCCGACAGTTTTATCCAATTTAATATGGATAAAATACCTATTAAAAGTCGGCCAAAATACCCAAAATTCAAAGAAGAACTACTATTGAATACCCAAAATTAGTAATCAATACCATGATTTGATGATTAGTGCTATTCACGTATCTTTAATTCCTTGAATGTTTACATGACGACAACTGTAATTATAGTAAGAGATAACGTAACTTGGACTATTCAGGGTTTATATCAGTGGTTTATACTCAAACTTTGTACCCTGCAACAAAGTTCATTCAGTATAGAACATGAAGTCGCCTTGTGCTGCAAATCTCAAGTCCCTTTTGGATCGGCTACATGGTCGATCGGCTACCTCCTCTATTTCACAGAATTCACCTTGTCCAGGTAAAGAAGGTTCAGCTCAGCTACTTTGCGAGAGATTATGCTGTAATTGACGAATATACAACAACAACAAAAGCATATGATAATCATTCTTCTCTATTTCGATTGTATCATCTGCTATCGGCTTGGCATTGCTAACAGTTCCTTTCATACTAATTTGGGTCGTTCTAGTAAGGTGGCTGTACCATTCTGATCGAACATGAGCAACATCATACATGGTCATCTTATGCAGGTAGGTCGTCCAGTAGCTTGACAATATACTGTAAAGGGTTCTTGCTTGTACAGTAATAGATCTGCATCTTTGCAGATAAGCCACACATGACGACTGTGCATGGATGATAATTTTAACTTCACCAGAACTTCCATTCTCCAAATTTTGTGTTTGGTTTTCATCTTATACAACAACGCATGATACATATAATTGTTGTTCCATCGTCGAGTAAACTGTTCAAGCTGTGAGCTCATATACGACTCGAGCTCATGGTAATAATTGTTAAATATAGTGTAGATGACGTAATTTATAAAAAATAAAAATAGCGAGTTGTTCGCAAATTTCAAAAGGTGCCGAAATGTTCAAAATTATCATATGAATTGAAAATCGACGTTAATCCCGTGTGAGTGCAAAGTGTTAAAGTTGAAAATAAACTTGCGTTCACATTGTTTGCGATCGTTATCATCAAAACATTTTTTGAGGATGGTGATGGATATCATGTATGGAGTGGCCTACTGAATTAAAATGCTCAGCGACAGTCACGGAGGTTTCGTCTGACTGAGCTAAGATAATTTGCGTTTAGTTTCACCAATAAAAAGAGAGCATTGTTTGCAAATTATGAAATAAACTAAATTGCAAGTAGTACAAATTATGCAATAGACTAAATTTATAGTGCTAGCGTTATTAGTGCCACCGTAGGTTTTCAAGTTGAATCTTGGGACTGACAGTTAATTCTTTGAAGTGATACTATACGAAGATTACGAGAAAGGTTATAAGGTTGGAGAAGGTCAGTCAGCATGGAGAAGCGGTATTCGTTGCTTTGAAGGTCAATTATACATAATGAAGTTTCCCGATCAATGGGTAAACAATATAGAATAGTCAGTCACAATAATCCAATATCGTAGCAATATTGCGAAGGCATAAATTGGGTGAACAAATTTTGATGATTGTTTCTACATCCATGTTGCATTGCAGCCAGTGATAAATAAGGTATGGGGAAGATAGTTAAAGGTATTCTTTCAGTGCTGGATCCATCCTTGGTGTACACAGCAATATATAAGATTAACTCGATATCCATCCACCAATTTTTTGTCACATGCCCAGGAATGGGAAAATATATCACCAACTCTGAGGCTGTCTTAGTCTCACTGTCCTCTGCTTTTCTGCAAAAGACATCAGCTACTCTTGTTTTTCAATTTACTGACTCCATTACCCAAGCTAGACAAACCATCTTTTGCAATTTTTAGTATGCATTTATGTAATTTATACCAGAAATTCCCAAAATAATAATAATAATTTATTAAAAAAGACCAATTTTGCAGCCAAAAGCTGAATTACTTTGGGTTAGAAATAATATTACAATATTATTATGTACAAAATATGAAAACTACAATTTAAGACTGCACCTATTAGTCTTACATCGAGGAATTTGGAAAACTCTTTCATGTCTCAGTAAATGTCTACGGCTAGAGTTACAAATAGGTCGTTCATTATACTGTTAAACAACTTCTCGCATGCAGTTCCAAACGTCATTCCTTTAAGGTTGTCAGGCAGGCAGATGATAGGGCTTTGCCGTACGACACACCAGTGCCTAATAAGCGCTCTAAATCATCGCTCAGATATACAGGCCAAGCATGGTATGGTGATGCGTATTCGATAACTTCTAATGCATTTGACTTTCCTCAGAACTGTTATTCTGTTGTTTCTTCTGCCTGCACGCAGACGAAATTCCCTGTTAGTACATTCAGCATTTTAATGTGAGCAATTTACCACAAAAAGCTAATTTCTGGTCCTTTGATGTCATTGTTGTTTATATTTTTTGCTTTATCACCTAACCATCACACCAATCTGCACATTTTGCCACCAGAGGTATATTCCACACCACTATGTCCCCCAATTAAATATTATTATAATGCTATAGTCTTATAGAGGATATAACCAGGAAGAAATATCAGGTCACCCTATGTTGATGCATAGGCGTGCAGTACCAGGCAGGGGGGCAATTGCCCCCCAAACGTTTTAAAAACGAAAATTTCGCGCACTTTTTGAAAAAAATTTCGGGTAAATACAGGTAATATTGCTTTTAAATATTCATGAAGTTAACATAATAATTATATTATTGTTGTTGTTTTGCAGCATGCCTGGTTTAAAATTATACTACTGGCTATATCACATATGATACATGAAGTACTCCCCTATTTCTGCAAGGAAATCTCTAAGAAATCTAGTCACATATTAATGAAGTTGCACCTGCCAGACTGCATCCAATGATCAACAGTCGACTCTTAATTTTTTGGGCAAAAATGTTTTGCCCCCCAAACATAACTGGTCACTAGGTACGCCTGTGTTGATGGCCATATTAGTGTAGGTAACTTGATTTGAATTTATCTCTAACCAGAGTAGCATTACACAATATCTTATTCTTTAAACCTAGTTGCAAACCAAAACTGTTTACTATCATGTGATTCACCATCTGCATGAGTATTGCAACAAATAAATGTACTATACACTGTACGTATATAATAATCACACACACTTATGATATCAGTAATCACTCAAATTACTATCTTAATATAAACCAATAATTATTATATGAATTCAATAGGCAATACAGGTATTATTCAATTACAATCTGTACCAATATCATAAACAGCTGAACACCTGACTTATCCAAAGAAATAAGTCACTTTTAATCAACTGCAACAGGACTGAATTGATGATCCAGCTATTAGCTGGAGCATCACAACATAAACATTCATCGTTTTTGAACTAGCGAAGAAAATAGCCTGGGTATGAGGTTGATAATATTGGTTGCAGAATTGTTCACACAGGACCAGGACTGACCCTGCTTTCAATTAGGTATTGTGTTAACATAGCAGACACCTGTATACTGTAATACAAAATATAGTGACGACAAAAAATGCATCAAAAATATTATAATTTTCAGTATATACTTTAGATTATTTTAAGGGCTTTTCAACACTCATTACAATCAATTAAAATTCAAATAATCCAAAACTTATATTTATGTTCTAAATGTTATACCTTTATTGATACAGGGTGTATATTAAATAAGCTAAAAGGTAATATAGGGCAATTCCATGTAATGGACATAACACAGTTTGTCAAATGTTGAAAACTAATTTTGATAAAAAGATAGGTGATGGGACCTGCACCGGTGTTAAATATGGTAATAAGTAGGATGTTTTGACAATCGACTGGAGTAAATTCAGATACGGCATGGGGCTCTGAGTTGGATGACGTGTTTTACAATTAAAAACGGGTGACGTAATTTGACGCTTAAAAACGGGTGTTCCCATTTGGATACGAAATACATGTATGTGGCGTGTACCAACAGTAGGAGTAGATAGCGTATGTGAATAGTGTGAGATTTTGTGTAATATATGGGTGGGTAATGAGACCTACATCGGTGTTGAATTTTGTAAATAGTGGGCAACCAGTATATTTGAGCATATTAACGGATATCAAAATAATTATATTATGTGGATAACACTGATGATTGACATGACCAATGTGTAGGTGAAAATGGAGTCGAAGGGCGGTGGTGTCTTTGCAAATGGAGAAACTGGGATGTTTGAATAGAAACGCGTGTAGTTGTGGTTGTTCGTATATTGGCAACCCTCAACGCTTTCGACCTAACAGTCTTCTTCAGGAGGGATTTTTTGAAGGGTTTGGGTGTGAGTGCAAATTGTTGTAAGCATTGGTTGTGACGATTGATAGTGATTGTGAGCGATTTGGAAAATAATGGTGATGTGGATATACATTCTATAATGATGGATACAGACGATAATAGTGAAGCCAAGACGGAATATATTTGTGCTTACCGAATGTCGTGTTATTACGTGATAAACCAACTCTCTTGGCCATTTTGACTGCTTTCTAAAACTTTTTTCAAAAACTTGTTGCACTCTGCAGTGAACTCAGTGAGCGAATAGGCTGACCCTGGTTGTGAGTCTTAGTTTTATATTGTGAGTGTGTCACGTGATGAGAAGATCATGATGTGTTTTGTGTGACGTGTGAGAAGGTGTTGGTTTCTTATTTATCTCAGATAAATTGCAAGATTGATCAACATGTGTTATTAATAATTGTTTGAAAGCGGGTGAGCGCAGTGTGAACATAGTGTGAGTAAGTAAGTACGATATGTGTATGGTACTGATTATATTTAGTCTAAACTACAATTGAAATGAATGAGCGTAGAATATCTTATCAAATGTTGTGTTGAAACTTGACATACCAACCCGTTGAGCCATTATCTGCTTCCGGTATCTGTTTCTCTTCCGATTGTCTTATGAACGGTGTGATGATATTAGGTGAATGTATTTTGTCCTATGGTTATGTTCGACGTGGTGAACACATGAGTATGAGTGTATATTGTATAATGATTGTGTGTAGGAATAGAGTGAGGTGTTTATTTGGTTGAATACTGAAATGGTTGGTTAATTGTGTGTGTGATGAACAGTGATATGTATGTGTTGTGTATTGTGATTAATATAAGAGAGGCTCTGGTGTGATAACGACAATAGTATACCTTCTGTTTCAAATTTTACAGTAGAATATAAATATACATGTGTGTATTATATATAAAAACACACATGTGACTGGCTTGCGTGATTCCGTAACGTACAGTGTTATATTACATAAGATAAACATTATTCAAAGTTGATCAATGTGATAAAATAGTTGAGAGTAGCCATTCGTGGGATGTCATTAGATTATTATCATATTGGTGTTCATAATTGTTCTCATATGGCATAGTAGAACAATGATATATGTAAATGTTGCAGGTTTAGTAAATATAAACGTGTTCATATATAAGGACATGTTTTTCTTTTTACTTCTCAATTACAATGATTGTTACAACAAAACACCTAAATTATGAATCCATTTGTACATACTTTAAAATTATTTGTACATGTTGGATAAAATTTTACTTTTTTTTGAAATAAATAACAAATTTGTGTGTAGCGGACATTACACAGAAGCCGTAACGGACATTACACTTTTGTCTCATGCTTCTTTATTAATATTTGTCCCCAAAGTTAGCCAATTTGAAAGGGGATTGGATTTAAAACAAATTTAATCCATTGTCATATTTTCAACAATCAACCAAAATACTGCTTTTTTAAGGCCAAGAAAAAAAATACATAGGGTTTCCTATTTCATCCTGAATTAGGTAGGGTAGGTTGGTTTTTCTTTTTTTTTTAAACTTTTTTTTTCCAAACATTGCATGGACGAACAATAGGTTTTACCAAACCACGCTGATCTTGAGGATGCTGCCTGGATAGACAGCCATGTTTACTATCCCAGGATGCAAATTAAGCTGCAACTCGTACCAAGGCTTTTCAAAATTTCAATAAAAAGATTAGGGTCGGTATTTTACTGGCCAAAAACTAGGTAGGGTCGGGAAACCGGAAACCAAGGTATTTTTTATTTTGGCCTAAGCATAGTATGCACACATTGTAAATGTTGTGTAAAAACCTTAATTTCATGTAAAATTGTAACTATGTAGAGGTAAATTTGAAGAATTACAACACTGTATTTGGATATAGGCAATAAAGTTAGACGTTTTTATAGCTAAAAAGCATAAATATAGGATAAAAGTTCCTTAGCCACTAAGGGCTCTTGCTTCATTTAAGAAATCACAAAAAGTGCATTTAAACATGGAATTGCCATATAGAACTTTCCTAAAAAAGGTTTTCTGATTTACTAGGTGATGTAATCTGCTTTCAGATCATTGTCCAAATCATCCCATATTTTGGAAAGTAATCAAATGAGTGATATAAACATGTTGTGCTGCATAAGCTGTGCATAAATATAAATTGAACTGTAAAAGGTTGGTGTACAGTACTGCCAAAATAATGTGTAGGTCAAGGAGGTCCATTTCAAGAGAAGGCACCACTAAAGTACAACATAAATTCCATATTAGGCATGTTTATACATCTATGCTGGTTGCAGTGACTGCAGTTTGCACAAGATTTTCAATAAAGTTATGGCATCTTTGAATTTTGACTTTTCCCAGAACAGTGAGCAAATAATCAGACTGTTATATTGTTGTGCAGGCAGAATAAATTCCGTATTAGAACATGCAGCATTTTGATAATGTAAGCAATTTACCACAAAAAAGCTAATTTCTGGTCCATTGATGTCATTGTTGTTTATATTTTTTGCTTTATCACCTAACCATCACACCGATCTGCACATTTTGCCACCAGAGGTATATTCCGCACCACTATGATATCATGAATTATCCAGACCTACGTCAACATTATCTTCCTCAGCTTTCGGCAGATAACATTGACCTCGGTCTGGCTAATTATTGATATCATGCTCAGCCTCTCATTGTATATTATTACAATGTTATAGTCTTATTATATACAAAAAATTATACATTAAATATTTGTATCTCTTCACATGTGAAGATATTACTTTTCAATCAAACATTTGATTGATATGTGTATTACACTGTAATTTCATATAATAAAGCACTTATATAATAGCACTTTATTATATATATATAATGTAGATATCGATGAAATATCAGGTTTAAGTCAGAGCCTGAAATAACGGCCGGCGGTCCGCAGTTTTCCGACCAAATTCCAGTTTTTCCGACCAAATGCTGAATTGATCGGAAGTTTTGTCCGGACAAGTTTGAAAAAAAATCCAATAATTTTTTCCCCAAAAGATTGGGTCTGAGCTCAGCACAGTGAGTGACATCTATATTAATCTTGTATAGAGTAATAAACTGGCTCAGCATCTCGCAAAGAATACAGGCTCAATAAACAAGATGGCGGTGTGTGGTTGTTGAACTAAAGGTGAGCACCACACTGATCTTTGTCTACGAGATGACATGCTGGAAAGTGCTTCTTGCCTTATTTTAGAACAGAATTTTGTATATTAAAAAATGTTAAAATAATTTATGATAGTAAATACATATATTTGTAATATTGCAAGTTTGCAACAATTCCTCAAAGTCAAAATATGTCATTTATAACTGCTTCGTTTTTCAAAAGTAAGTGTTAAATATGATAAAAAAATAAGATATTCTTGCAATTTCATCTTTAAACTTTGTGTAAACTCTATAGCATAGAGTGATTTACTGCTTGACGGGATTTACTCAACGGAGGGGGTCAAACTAACAAATTTTTAAATTATTTCAGGCTCTGTAAGTGGTTTTCTCCTACAAGTATTCACACTTGACGTATCTTCACACTTGAAATTATCATCATGGCTATTCCATCAATTTCAATACAATAAACAGAATGTTAAAGTTAGGCGGTATACCGGTATTTTTAGTTATTCACAATATTTAGTTGATAATGGTATGGTGGTATTGGGTCTGACGCTATACCGGTATTACCATTGTTACTGTATACCATAAGATAAACCTGTATCATGACTATCATCAGTTTATCTTTTTATTTATACATGCAAGAAAAGTTCACAAATGAGAAACAAACACAATGTGTGAGAGATTAGATTTAACTTTTAAACGATTAGATTTTAACTTTTAAACAATTGCTAAGATGGATAATGTTCTGTCTCGGCGATCGTGACAATTGCAATTGTAGTTTGTGCATGGTTTCCGTTTAATCGCGGAGTTAATTTTTTACTTTTGAGCAATCGTAGCCATTACAGTGATCATATATGAAGACCAGACTTTTGAATATAGAGTTGAAATATGTAATAAAAGTAAAACACTGATTTATCCATCTAACTTTAGATCATTTAATGAAACAAACTCCCAATAACTCGAACTTTTTTCCATTTTTCCTTTATCTCCACATGGACATGTGCATTTAATGTGCATTGTGCATGTACAGGTATGTCTATAAAATTATTCAAAAACTAGACATGTGTATTTTGTCTTTTCTATTTCAATACTCGTTATGTCTAAAGAGATAAGTTCATAAGCATTCACCTCTACCTTACCTGTAGGTCAATCTTCAACCATTTCGTGTCCAGCTGAGCTTGTGGACAAAGAGATGATCGTGAATCAGTTTTTACAGACATCATCTAAGCCAAGGACAGATGATGTCTGAAGACTATTATTAATATTTTAGTAGAGCAGCCAAACAGGAGCCTTGCGATTCCTTTCACGCAGAATTCTCAAAATTAGACAATGGATATTATCCCTCATAGTACCAAGAGCAATGTACTGAGCTCTACACCACGCCAGCTTGTATTCAACGTATTATTCTTCAACGAACTACAGTTATTAATGCAAGCTTGTACTCAAAAACAGAGCCAACGCCACGCAGAGATAATGCCCTGGGACGAGGTTGGGACAATTGTTTGGTTGTCCTGTAATATCCCTCTTTATATCCCTTTGTCCGGGAAGAACCCAATTCCAAATCATTTTTCTGAGGATACGAGCTTGATGATCATACGGCATGCATCGTCTGTCTACTCCAAGCTCTCCCACATTCACTACAGCAGTGTGTATACTATTAACACATTACAATAGTTCTTGGAAATGTGAAGATTCAAATTCTCTTAGATTACGCATGACTAATCCTAATCGTAATGCTCCTACTAATTAGCATTCTCCTACTTAGCATGCTCCTGCTGCATGCTCCAGCTTAGCGTGCTCCTACTTAGCATGCTCCTGCAGCATGTTCCTACTTTATTTATTTATTTATTAAAACGTCTGCCATAATATAAAATACAACCAAAAATTGAGGCAAGGGTAAACGTCACAGTTGCTCCAGTTACGACGGTCCCTACAATTAAGGTTAGTTACAAATTTAAAATTAAAATAATTAAAATATATAAATAAAAAATTTAAGAAGGAATTTTACATATATATATTAATATATATAAATACTTATTTGGACCATCAATAACAACAAGAAGGAAAAACATCCAAGGACCTAGCTTGTTTGCATTTTACGCAAACAGATTTCCATGTTCTAGGGTCTTCGCGCTATCATAAACGTTGAATAAAGCACGCATATAATACGCCTTAAGTTTCCCCTTAAAAGTATACAAATTAATATTTCTATCCGTAAGTTCCTTATCTAAGATGTTCCATACTTTACACGATCTTGTTCGGAAAACTTAGCTTGTTCGGAAGGTTACTGTTCTGGAAAATGGTACACTCAATTTTATATTTTTTTGACTTGACGAATGCCTTGTAGTCTACAAGGCATTCGTTTTGTAGTTCTAGTCAAGACTTCTTTCGGTCTAATAGTAATAGATTCCGGGTTAATCACCAGATTGTTAAAAATCTTGTACAGTAAAACCACATCTAGATACTCATGCCAATATGTAATAGGCATAAGATCCAGTTGATGGAGCCTTGTAGAATACGGGATATCAGTGGAAAAAACCCAAATGTAAAATATATTTTGTAGCTCGCCTTTGAATCTTCTCAATATTCCTAATATGCTCAACCGTTTGTGGGCACGAACCAACTGCAGATAAAGTGAACGCTTCGCACTCGTATCGGTCATTTCTTGTGTGGAACGTCTAATAAACCCTAACATCTTATTTGCTTTGGAGCATGCTGAATCAACTTGGTCTGCCCATGATAGTTTACCGTTTATCTTGACACCCAAATCTAATTGCATCTGAACTTGATCCAGGACTTGATTATTGACAGTATATGATGTGGGATTGGGTGCTTTTTTCTGGAAACTCGAAGCACTTTACACTTTGTAGTGTTGAACAGCATCTTAGAAACCAATGACCATGAGTCATTTAAACAATCCACGTCAGACTGTAGTGACACAGCATCCTCAGCACGATCAATACACCTGAGCCAGTAGAATCAGAAACATAAGTATAGGAATATCATTGACATAGATGATAGATTAAAAACAGGAAAGAACCTAACGACGATCCTTGAGGGACACCCGAGGGACATGCTCCTACTTAGCATGCTCCTACTTAGCATGCTCCTGCTTAGCATGCACGTTTCTTAAAAACTAGAGTTAACTGGTTTGTTGAGATTATCACAACAGCTCCTGCTTAGCAATATGATCCGTATACGCAGTTGCTCGTTTTAAGTGCCTTTTTAGGGGGAGGGAGGGGCATGGGGACAAATCCAGGGATAATTAGTTGGTTTTATGCACCTGCATTTGTGTAGAATACTAGTTGGGTTGGCCAGCCCTGAAAGCTTGGCCAAAAGGCTTCCTTGTAGCGCTGATAGATCTGGCAGAAATCAGCGCCTAAGATCGCGATAACATTACAAAAACAGTTAACCATTACAACAGATACAACAAGTCGTTACTATTCATTTCAAATTATATTTCATTATAAAGTGACAGCTTATATATTTCATTATAAAGTCCTTAACAGTAAAAATATTCATATATAGATCTTTTTGAGAAATTCCACTACGACAAAAAGTTATGAAAACCCATCTTAAAGGGAAATGGCAATACAAATTTTTTTTGTCTCATTTGAAAGAACATTAAAAATGATATATGAAGACCTTTTACAGATTTTCCATATCGTTCTTGGTTCTGTAAATATTTCACTTCTTTTTAACAAAGAACATTGAACATTCCGCCATCTTGGATATGCATAACCATCCTTGGATATGCGTGACGTCACAACCAGGGTAGAAATGTTTTTTATATCAGCAATTATCGAGTCATTATAGATGCTAAATCGTAGTTGTTTTGGGTGTTGTATACTTTTAAGTGAACTAGCAATCCATTTGAACGCATTCCACTGATATTTGGGCAATTATTTACAACTTTTAGAATGTTTACCCAGGTTTTGACGTCACTTAATTAGATCTAATTATAAAACAAGATGGCGGATTGCAGATATTTTTGTTCACACATATTTCAAAAATTAAGGAAGTTACGGGGAAATTTTAAAAGGTCGTCATATATTATTTTAAATGTTCTTTCAAATGAGACAAAAAAAATTTTTATTGCCATTTCCCTTTAAAAAGTTCAAATATGAATTACTTGAATGTTGCCAACCTTAACAAGTCTTAGTAAAATTTACATATATATTTGTAAAATCATTAACAATTCATGAAAAAATTCAAAAGAAATTAATATTTAATCAATATTTGTAAATACGGATAAAACATTGATTAATAAAACATCAATGTTTTATCTAAGTTAATTTGCTCAAATTGAGCTTTTTCGGGGTTAAAATAATTTGTTGTACCGTTTCTACAACTTCCAAACAAAGTATGCATCATATATTCTATCATTTCACATGTTCGTTAAAATATTCGCGGCCGATGTTTATGGGCAGTTACAACGGCTCGCCTGCGGCCAGCCATTGTAACTGTCCATAAACATAGGCCGCTATGTATATTCGTCTTTTGAATCTTTAATTAATGCATGTTAAACTTTTACCGCTGCCAAACGGTGTTTTATTCACGAGGCTAGAATTCACGAGGCTAGAATTTGCTACAACACGTGTTGCAACAGTTGCTAAAAACATACGATATTATATGCGCCAACCCAAACATTAGCAGTGCCAATATTCAACGCTAATGTTCATTTAGTTGTTGTATAATTTTGCGACCACGAGTGAAAATTTGCGAATCAGTTTTTTTTAAATTTCACATATTTTTACTCTGCAACAGTTCAGATCCTAGCTGGTTTTAAAATTTTCCTTGGGGATAAAGCTAAATATAGGGGAGAAGCTCCACCTTACCCCCTCCGCTGGTAAAACCCTGCCAAAGTATAGCACCAAAGTTTTGGCACAGTAACAATATGTGATTTATACGTTTGAATAAACCTCGAACTAGGTCAAACAGGTCTTTGTGGAGTGCGAATGAAAAGCTTCCTCAACTCTTCATTTGATAGCTCAGTGATCCAACTCTCTTTGACACTGATGGTCATGTCCGACAAAGATTGCTTCTGTTTAAGCATCTCGTCTATTTTCTCTTCAAAAGTGTTTTGAGTAATCAGACGATGGACGAACACGTTCTTCGTTTGGCCAATCCTATGGAAAACGCGTAATAAGAAGTTAAAGACGATACAGTGGTTTAAGTTTAAAGTGCCTATGAAACGAAAATTTCGTTGTTCCGATTATACTTTTATTTGCAAGAGCTCGTGAAATGATAGAGTAACTTTATTGACAGTTTTTCAATATCTCTTTTCGTTCTCAAGATATTAAGATTTCAAATGATATACCCTATGACGTCACTGGTTGTATACAATGTATTTACATATTGGAAAATCGTGTATATCTTGAAGATTATTGAAAGAAATAACTCGAAACTTTTCATGTGGATACAGACGACTAAATGTAAGAACACCGTGCAAGTTTCATGGTTGTCATGGTAAATTATCAGATTCCAGACCTCATAAATTCCAAACGACATTTGTTCGTTTTCTCTTTGATGGCAACCCTTTTCGAATCGATGTTATTGGAGCAGATTAACTAAGTCAGTCAAATCCTGCTCAAGTACTACCAACTCCAAAAAAGTTGCCACTGAAGAGAATGCAAACAATTGTGTTTTCGAAATCACGAGGTCTGGAATCTAATAATTTAATATGGCAATCATAAAATGTGCACGGTGTTATTGCATTTAGTCGTCTGTATCTACATGCAACGTTTCGAGTGATTTCATTAAATAATCTTCAAGATATACACGATTTTCCAATATGTAAATACGTCGTGTACAACCAGTGACGTCATAGGGTATCTCATTTGAATATCAAACCAATCTTAATATCTTGAGAAGGAAAAGCGATATGGAAAATCTGTCAATAACGTTACTCTATCATTTCACGCGCTCTTGCAGATAAAAATATAATCACAACAACGAAATTTTCGTTTCATAGGCACTTTAAGAAGTAAACTTGTTATAAATTTCTCGTTTGATTGTGATTCTGAGGTGTGCTTTACCTAATTTCGTACAGGTGCATGAAGGTTTACGTCATGGGTACTATTATTACTTCCTTTAGAAAGCTGTTTAATAACAATATCAGCAGTATTACCAGATATGAGAGAGGTCAGAGAGGAACCAGCGAATAAATAAATATGACATCAAAGATATTTGATAAGATAAATGTTAATCGGCCGACAGAGAGGATTTCTGGGCATTATAAATTAGACTCTTTTGTTCCAAAAATCTTAGATATTTTTGTAATTTTGTAATAATTTTGAATTAATTTTTACTCTATATATTATGTTGAAGAAGGGGGCTTGACCACAAAACGTTGAAACAAAATTCTTAACGTTTTATAGTAATTGAATTACACATATGTATATATACATACATACATATACAATCGAAGGAAAAGTTTATGTAAATCAGGAGGATTTTGTACCAAACCATTCATTAATCACAAGAAGTTAAGGGCAGTCATTCCGAACGGGGATTCAATTCCCTAGAAGTGTATTGTACTATAAAATACCACTCGAAAATATTTTATTATACCTGAACGCTCTGTCAGTGGCTTGATTTTCTACAGCAGGATTATACCAAAGGTCATAATGAATGACATGATTCGCTGCAGTGAGATTTAGTCTGTAAATCATTCAGAAGAACCAAGTTAGAAAAAAAATTAAATCCCAGATATTTAGCTAAATCCATAGCTCCAACCTCGAAACGATGCGACACATTTTCAAAATGAACACAAAATTATAAAATGTATTTATATTTTCAAAATCACCCATGCATGCATAGCCCTTCCCCACCCCTCAGTCACTTTTTAATTCAAGCGTCTCGGGTTGGAAGTGAATGAATGGGAAAGACATGATAAATAAAGTAAACATTTCCCAGTTCACTGTAAAAACCCACTTTAACAACGATATCATAGTATACCGCGCCCAGAGAAGAATGGAGCTCCATCTTTTATCGCAGTTTGTGTCAATGCAAGCTTTTCTAGCTTACTTAAAGGGATGTTATCTTTGAAGAGCTTCAGTGGAAGTTGAATGAACATCGTACATGTTAATGAACGCTGAGACTTTCAATCTTGTTTGCCCAGCTACGGCTTTGCTACATCACTGACGTTCTTTGTTCATTCATATAAGGATAAGATACTGGCTAGTCAGGCCCAGCAATAAAAGTAAAGCATGGTTTAAAGTTGTAATGTTCTAAAGCTTTGTTTCATAACAATTTCTTGTTTTTAAGAGACATTTCGAACACTTGACGCGACCCAAGTCAAATGACAGCAACAGGTCGAATTCTATTGTAGTACTGTAGCATTATCTGCCAGTCATTCAACATTTCAACCAAATTCATGACATGCATGCAGGGGAATGCCTCCCGACCACCACTAGGAAGGCCCCAATTATTTTCCCACGTTGCGTGCCTGATAAGTTTACCCAAGCCGTTACCCTCACAGATCACCGGTGCGCTAGACCAACCCTTTGGAACATTACACTTACCCAACACCACCAGCCTTGAGGGAAATTAGAAATATTTGGCGATAAGGATAATTTTGGAACTCGTAAATCACGGAATCCCGTTTCTTTTGAGACAATGAGCCCTACACAAAATAAATGCAAAAACATAGTCTGTATTAAAAAAGATAAATAAATGAATCGATGATTCGTTAAGTTGTTTCTGTACAAGCTGTAAATAACTCAGAAAAATCCTGAGCTCTAATTGGGGATCGAACGTGTTTCCGATACTTGCCGGACGCTCTAGCCAATGGCAATGAGAAGATTGCAGGTTTGATCCCCGTTCGGGACTTTTTCCCGAGTTATTTACAGCTTGTATATTAACATTTTAAAGTGCATATGAAACGAAATTGTTTTCACTTTTTCGTTGTTAGGCATATTTGTTATTTTTCGCTATTTCGCATAGTTATTCATCTCGTTCAAAAATATAACAAGTATTCATTTAGACGCTTGGGACCTAGTATGTTACCATGGTGACTGAACAAAGCAGTTTAACCTTTTGATCATTGTGGTAGTTGCACTGAAACCATGTTTCATTACTTTCCTAACAATACACTCTGAAATATGAAAGTAATTTCACCGATTCTAGTGACGTCAAGCTAAAATTTCAAATGCTTATATCAAGACAACGGTAAACGATAAATAAAAAAATTGAATGGGATTCTTCATTATTCAAAACATACTTTTGAAGAAAAAACAATATGGAATGCTGATTTTTTCATTTCATTAACACTAAAAACATTGGCAACAAATCACAATTTCACATTTTGACTTTCTGATTAACAAACAGGCTTACGGAATTAATCCAAGTAAACAAAACTACTCTTGTACAAAACAACAGCACTAATTTTGACCAAAGACAATCCTGTCATCCGTCATCTTGTTGTAATACTTTGACTAATTAACTGGGAAGTTGGTGACGTCACACCTGGTAAAACGGATGAAACTACTTTGTGCGTAGCCGAGTTTCCGCGGAATGCTTTTTAAAATGGTGTGGTTCGATTGAAAAAGGAAGACATTCGCAAAAATCGAGTTTCAAACTTATATTTACACGAGGATGACTAGATATAAATTTCGCTCTACACCGGATGTGTCGTCACACGCATATAGAAGGCGGACAATGATTCAGGTTAGCAACTTTGACAGTGCAATTACTGCGTTTTACGCGCATTTTTACAACCTCAAACTACTATATTCCTGCTATTGAAGTTACGTACTTTGATCTAAAAGATACTTATTTTTTGTTGCCAATGTCCTTTAACGAGTTATAAACATCAAACTATCACTCTCTTATCATTAACATACGAATCAATGTTACCTCAAATATCAGTGGTTTAACATTTAAGTTCTTTTCAATGATTTTCTCCAGAAGGTGAATCATTTTGACGTACTGACTGAATATAAGAACTTTCTCTCCAGCTTTGAGGATAGGATCTAATAGTTCGAGCAGTAGTTTCGTCTATGAAGAAATTAACCCTTGTTACAATTATCAATCTTATCAATCCAATGCTTGAATTTGTTTGGCTAGGATGCTCATTGTCGAATTATAACCCCCGGTGGAAACTAGCTGACGTCAGCGTGAAAACGTAGTTGAAAATCGTGATATCACGAAGATGCAGATTTTGCTGAGTTTCTCTTTGACTTATCCATATTTTCGTATTCAGGTAGCTATATTGAGATTCAAAAAAGTTTCATCGTCTCACAAGACCTGCCCAAGTGTTCGAGGGAAATGTTGTTCGTCTTTGTTTCAGCTGTTTTCTTTTTGTTGTGAAGAAACTGGCGTCGCAAAAACTACCGTTGTTTTAGTTGAAATTTGCGACGCGTTTTTCACCGTCTAAAGTTGGAACCTTTCGCCTAAAATGAGTAACGTGGCATTGTTATATTTTTTGGTAGTTTGACTATCGTTTTTAGCTGTATTATTGCTAAAAGTTGCGATTTCTGGAGATTTTGTGACGTCACGATTTTCAACTAGGTTTTCACGCGACTAAACGCGATCAACTGGTGCCTTAACCAATCAGCACGCTGGAAACGTCATACGTGATCTTAGTTTCCTATCCAGTCTTTCTACTATCCATGGTTTAACCTAGCCAATTTCTTATCCTGGTGCATCTGATATAATCAAGAAATTAATAAGGAGCATTCATAAGCAGATGTTCCAATATTCTCTATAATCTACATAACATGCACCAAGAATATTTCTTGTCCAATTAATCGCAGTGTGCGATTAATAAGCACAAGTCATTTTCTACTAAAACTATTTAGCTTATTCTCTTTTAGTTTTGATGAGATGATAGAATACTCTGACTTCGTCCTGCGACAACTATCAACTCATAGAAATTCCCAGCTAGTTATCGTTAAAATAAATCGACCTCATTCGTTAGTGTTAGCAAATACTTCTAATCAGAAATCTTGTAACATCTCTGTTGAATTATAGATTCTGTATGCTGCTAATGTAGCTATTCTTCCTCTATCCCTCACGAAGGGATATATTGTATAGACATGGTTAACATATGATCCTCAAGCCTTCAAAAAATATCTGACGAAAATCGCTCTACTGATTCGTGGTGACAGGTATACTGCTATAGTTTGCTAGTTTGGGAGACGATGTAGCCGATCAATAGTTAGAAAATCAGAAGGTTACGAGTTCGATTCCCGTGAGAGACTCAGATATTTTCTGTGATTGAAGGCTCGAGGGCCATGCACATTCATAACTATATATCATCAGTCTCAACATTCATCAATATACAAACGTATAGACATGTTATATAAGTTGCAAATCAAAGGTCAGAACAAATTTAAAGACCACTCCACTTCATCCCACTATCCACACGGTTCGTATGTTTATCGCTTCATTTGTTTATTTATTTCACTAAAAACATATCAATACCTTGCCAGATATATCAGGGTTTATATCAGCATCTTCATTAAAGTTCGCAGGGTGATTGCAGATCTGCTTCAAAGACGTTAACAACTTGAAGATGAGGCCTTTCCTCTTAATTCCTTCTGTGTCTCCTATCTGCTGCGTTATATTTTGCACAACTCCCTATATTTACATTATAAAAAGACAAGTGAATCGCGTAAGAAATGATCAGCAGAGCAAATTTTAATAACTTTGTACACAACTGAACACAGTTTGTATTATGAAAATTAAATCAAATAAACTGTGGATACATGGATACAGCTTATCTTTCGACCCGTCGAAGTGCGATTAGCGAAGTGCCCCTATAGCTGGCCCCTAAGAGTGGTATATGTCTAAAAAAATCATTAAATAAATTGTTGTGTCTTCTCGAGTATTTCTGTGCAAAAATGTTTTGATTTGGTTTATAACTGTTCGATTTTCTGTGCCCTGTTAAAATTAACGCATACTTGAAAACATGGTAAAACTGATATGAGTTCTGGGATTACGTCACAGCAGTTACTAGTTAATTTAATGCATCGTTAATTCTTTATCATACAATGGGCATACAAGTATCATTTTGGTGGATTGGCTGATGAAAACCTTCCGAAGACTTGAAAACAGACAGGCCTCACGCTTCCCCCTCCATACGCAAATGGATATACTAACCTCGTACAATGCAGCTTGTTGAGGGGTAAGTACAGTGTACTTGTTATCCACTATCTGTAATGTATAAGAATAACAATGTATAACTGCGGTCTGTGGATCATGCGCGTTGAGGAAAAAAGGATATAATTCAAAACAATTCATTATTGGCTTCAACGCATGAGAACACTTAATCCTATGGCGTCTTAATCGAAATTTTTCAGTATATTTTCAGTGTCGACAACATTTTAGCTCTAAAATCGGAAGTTGCCTTTCGTCCTCCCTGTGTATATAGGCCAGTCGCGGTCGATGGATGGACCTCGTGGTTTGATTCCTTGTAGTAGCAGATAGGTATCGCTTCGACGGGCAGTAAGTCATGGATAAGTTTGCTTAGAAATCTCTAAGCAACGAAATCAAGAAATCTCTCGGCAACAGCCTGCGAAGCTTAATGGTCAGAGAACTTCACTAGCACGACAGGGTAAATTCCAGCCGGAAGGCCTTGATGTTGCATTTTTGCAACTGGTCCCGATTTGGTCTTAAAAATGTATATATTCCAACACTAGAAATTTTCCTTCATGCGGTGAGGTGATCGCCGGGTCCAGTTGCAAAAATTACAACATCAAGGCCTTCCGGATGGAATTGAACACGCATATACGACAGCAGTGCTCTGACCACTGAGCTATGGAGGCCGTGGCCGAGAGATTTCTTGATTTCGTTGCTTAGAGATTTCTAAGCAAAATTATCCATGAATTGCTGCACTTTAATCGATATTTCGATAACTTAATAACGTCAAACCTTTGATGGCAGATCTTTTATAACGTTCGAATCAGTTTTTAAGCGACGTAACATAAATGGCGAAGAGATTACTTTCAGGTCATCTAGCTTCTCTTTATCACAACGTACCTATAAAACAAGAAAGGGTTAAGTAACGGTTTTGTATTCACCAGAGGAAAAATTGAATTAAGGAAGCGAATTGAGGAAAAATCGTTGATGAGCTAAAAATTACGAGACTTTAAATCAGGAAAATCTGCATTTGCCGTGCAATTGACAAATTCTAAAAGTTGTTTCAGTCATTAAAATGATGAACTCAAAGAGTGTGATCTGCTTTGATGGATAGAAGCAGCAATTATTTGTCCTTTTGTGGAAACTGCTGCGATTTTCACCTGACGTCATGACGACATTAACAAACGAAGAGCTTTGCGCACATATACCACATACATACTGTCTTGATGGATTCTTAAATCTACGTCATTCTATGACATTTTTTGTTAATTCTTCATTAGCAACGGATATACAGTAAGGTCTGCAAACAGCTCGTTTCAGGTTGCAACTTAACAACTAGTGCCCCTAACCTCAACATTTTTTTAATGTTTTATCTGGAAAAAATTTTTTAAATGATAAAGTAACTTCTTTTGAAGATTTTAGTTTCTTCGCTTTCTTTTTGAGATATCAGTTTGTTTGATATGCAAATGTCCGGAATTTACGTCACACATGCATAATGAGTTATCAGAGAATGTTATATATCATTGCGTTCATCAAATAAAAACACTAAAGTGTGAATAACACGTGTGCGTGTTTCTCCCACAACACCGAACTTCTCGCTTTTAAAGGATTTCGTTCGAGAATAAAAGAGATACACACATTTCTCCAATAAGTCATTATGCATGTGTGACGTAAATTCCGGACATTTGCATATCAAACAAACGAATATATCTCAAAAAGAAAGCGAAGAAACGAAAATCTTCAAAAGAAGTTACTTTATCATTTTAAAAGTTCTTCCAAATAAGACAATAATTTAAAGAATTGCAAACATAAAGCTACAATTTCCTAACATTGATAAATTAAAGTGCCTACGAAACGGAAAATTTGGTTGCAGTTTTCAATGTTCAATATGCATTTAGAATATATTGAACAGAAAAATATTTAAAACGTTATTAACTCTTTCCCGACAGGCTGAAAAACATCCAAAATTGAACCACCTCTTTGTTCTATTGATATCTCTTGAAATAACTATAACTGTTGCGAAAGCTATACATTTTCTGAAAGCCCAATAAACCGGCTTTTACTTGTGCTTTAAATTTCCCGAACAAAACACATTATGTTAATATAAATTAGCATTAATTATCATGAATCAGGTTGAAAAATTTACATTTTTCTAGAAAAGGCCATCTTGCACGCCCGCGTTGCATCTTGAAAACTCAAAATGCCACCAATCGCAGAGTTGTTTATGAAATCAAATCAAACTTGGCGTGTGCGTGGATCTCATGTTCCTGGCGCTTGTCGAATTTCAATTTTTAGTCTTGCGTTAGCGTGTGCCGTGTTTTTCGATTGACGACTTTGCGGGTCTTCTAAGACCCGTTTTGACTAGGCCGGTCGGGAAAGAGTTAACACTGAGATAGGCTATAAACGAACGACCATTTCAGCCAAAAACGGGACACTTCCACACGCGTCTAAATACCACGTGACTTGCTAGTGTGACGTCAAGGTGTTTGCATGTAGTGTAAAGATGGCAGAAATTAGTGAGAAAGCTACAAAGCTACTCTCTGTTTATCATACATATTGATGTCTTCATAGTTAAATTCGTACCAAGTCTTGTATGGTTGATTTTGATGCTTAAAAACGTCTTAAAAATTGTTTTTAGAAAATAACAAATATGAAAGTGTATTGTAACACGCCTAACAACGAAAAACTGGAAAAAATCGTTTCATAGGCACTTTGCTACAACAAAATGCATGCGCACCTTGCAGCAGCACATTACTGCGAGACTGTTGTTGTTGCGCAATGTTTAATGTATCTTGGCATTAGATAGTAATTTTAGAGCATTCATGCATTGCATGCACACTTTTAACTTACTTCAATTGGCTTAGCGTAGCAACTTTTGAAGTCCTTCAGAGTTCCAAGGTATTTGGGAAGAACAAAATCAAACACCGACCACAATTCTGAAAGGTTATTCTCCACTGGTGTTCCAGACAATGCAACTCGCATTGGAGCCTTGAGCTTTTTCAAGGCTTGGCTAGTCTGCGACTTGCTGTTCTTGATATACTGAGCCTCATCAATACAAATCAACCCTATAAGCATGGAATGAAATGAACTGTTAGCAACAACAAGCTCTTCAACAAACTTTTGAACCAAATAAACAGCCTCACGACATACAGGGTGCAATTTACAAGATCAAATGCGCCGACAGAAACTTACATTGACGAGACCGGCAGAAACCTGAAAAACATACCTAACTCATGAACACAAACGTGCAACTAAAACCGAGGACAGAACTATCACATTGCTGAACACCACATACAAACGAAACACAACATTGACTGGGACTCGGCTGAATTGTGTCGCCTTTAGTACCAATTAAAAACAGCGCGACTTACATTAGAAAGTTGGTATACCAACTTGAAACATAAACCACTTCACAGATCACAACAATTAACAATAGACCAACAAACAATCGCGCCCTCTCTCTATAAATCAAAGCACTCTCGAAACTAACCCATCTTTAAACAAACCGTCTTCAAACAAAGCCGTCTCGAAACAATCAAGAGGCAGATTTGGAGCAAGTCTAACTAATTCTAATAAACAACTATTTAAAATGACAACTGTGAAAGTACAAAACTAACAACTACATTGATCTCATTGTCGCAATATATCTTTACGTATATTTACAAGCAATCTGGGCTGCAACCACCACTACAAAATGCAAACCTTACAAACACGCTTTACTGGACTTTGAAGAAAACGTCATTCACCAACAATAGTCTTTCTCAATACTACAACAACCTGGACAATCAACTTCACACTTCTAATATACTATTCTCATTACCAAATTGTTTTTTCTTCAAATCGTTGAGATCCCTCCAAATCAAACTGTAAGTTGTTAAAATGATGTCATTCGTCTCTGTCGGTTTTCGCTTGGCTCGTTTGACATTCTTCTCTACATCAGGGCTGTGCGGTCGTTTTCCTTCACTCTTGGTGATACACAGTGTGTTTACAACAGACTTCATTTCCATGGTGGACTCCTGCTTCAATATCTCTGGTTTAACTGGCATCAATACTGGATGCGTGTCTGTTTCTACATAACGTAGCATACACATAACATAATATACACATGTAACACAGCATAATAAAGAATGACATACTATTTATACTTCGTTAATTGATGCAAACTAGCGTTCATGTGTAAAAGGGTTTTGAATTATAAACGCTTTATAAAGTCTATAACATAAAATAGCATGAAATAATATAATATAGTATAAACGTAGGATAGCATTAAATATAGGATAGCATAGCATAGGATAATACAGCATAAGCAAGAATAACAGACAAGGAGCTACAGTGTATAACATGCAGGGAGACTGCAGAGTGATTTTTGCTATATGTACGTATATGAATGTGCATGGCTCTTTCGGTTTGTGAACAGTATATGCTGCGTATAGGCAGTACTTTATCAAATGAAAGGTAGCTTACGTTTTACTTCTATGGAGCACGACATACCATGGACCATATCTTAATGGAGCACGACAAACCATGAACCATTTCTTAATGGAGCACATGCTTCTAGACCTGTATTTTAAGATTATTTTACCCTCTGTAACATATATGCAATGGCAACATTGGGTGGGTGCACCAATAAGGATGGTTTCCAATATTTGGAGTCTCTGCATTGTAGATCAGCTATAGGATTATATTTGGCCTATCACGTGATATGCCTTCCACTGATGTCCTCCAACATACTAAATGGGACCCACTCCATCATATGTACAAGATTAGATTGGCTCAATTAGCTTATAAGATAATAAATAATATTACACCGATAAGTATGTCCCATATAATAACCAAATGTAATAATAGGTATAGTTTCCGCAATGATAAGAAAGTATCTGACCCACGCTTTAATACTTATTATATGAAGAACTCGATCTCCCATAGGGGCTCTATTATTTGGAACATGTTCTCAACAGATCTGGACGAGACAGTAACAAATGCCAGAACCTTTGCAAAAATTATTAAAAGAACAAAAATCTTAAATTGTATTAACTATGGCGCTGAATCAGTACAATCAGTACAATCAGTACCAAAGTATGAAGACTGTTATAATTTTTATTAACTTTTATTAATCACACGACAAACCATGAACCATTGCTTAATGTATAGAGTACGACTAACATGAACCATTTCGTAATGGAGTACGACAAACCATGAAACATTTCATAATGGAGTACGACAAACCATGAACCATTTCACAATGGAGCACGACAAACCATGAACCATTTCACAATGGAGTACGACAAACCATGAACCATTTCACAATGGAGTACGACAAACTATGAACCATTTCACAATGGAGCACGACAAACCATGAACCATTTCACAATGGAGCACGACAAACCATGAACCATTTCACAATGGAGCACGACAAACCATGAACCATGGAACACGATAAACCATGGACCATTTCTTAATGGAGCAAAACAAACATGAACCATTTCTTAAGCATGGCAGGTCAGTGAATGTTGCGTGTTAAAGCACCCTCACCGTCTAAACCAATTTGTCTTCCCGCGCCATAGTAAGTAGAGACTGTCAAACTCGGTGAAAATCTCCGGATTTCTCTATTCCAGTTGCTGACCAGGCTACTAGGTACAACCAGAAGAGTTGTGTGTTTTAAGATGCCTTGAGATTTAAGAAACGCAATAGTCGCAATCATTTGAACAGTTTTGCCAAGACCCATGTCGTCAGCCAGAATACACTAAGGAAAGGGAATAACAAATGGTTCGTGAAAAACAAAAAGCATACAAAATCTCAAAAACATTGCTAAAACTAGACTTTAAGGAAGTTTTTAATTTTGTTGATAAATAAAGTTAGGAATTCAAGGTCGTTTTCGTTGAAGATGTAATAATCGGACAAGCCTTCGTAGATCATTGCATTGATTACAGAGAAAAATTAAACTTCGATAAGTTTAGGTAATCATATGATAGCGAGTGCAATTAAGGATTTACAACGAGTGATATTTGAAAATTTGCCAAAATTGCACGAGCCGTTAGGCGAGTGTAATTAGGAAAATTTTCAAATATCACGAGTAGTGTAAATCCTTAATTGCACTCGCTATCATATGATTACTTATTTATTATTTCCATGACAAAATTACGTTAATTAAATAATTGCACTCTCATTTACTGCACTCGAGTGCAATTAATGATTTATTGCACTCCTCTCAGCCAATCAGAATCCAGTAATTTTGTCATGTATATAAAAGTAAGAAAACAGTCACCAACATGGTCTGTAGACCTACCCCAAAACCATTGATCAAATTTGATACGAGCCATCTGAAGCCCTTCACTTGATATTCCCTTAATGTGCAGTTCAGGTTTGTAGGAATCTGGAGGAGAGAAAATGATTGAGGTCAGAGACGGATTTAATATTTTGTGGCCCTCGCGCAAGAGTAATTTGTGAGCCCCTCTCCTAAAATTCGAACAATGGGTCGACGTGACGTACACTATCACCATGGCTAAAAGATATAGACCACAAATATACAAAAAAATAACTTACTTAGCTTGAAATAAAATTAATATGTACACAACAACAGAGTTTGATGTAATTACCATATGGTTCGTTACGTTTAACTTGTTTTTGATGAAACTATCGACATCAGAATCCATCATAAATATGGAGTTTTCTCGAAGCGTCTGAAAAATAATTTTAAAAAATTCAATTTCGCCATCCGAACTCAATGCCCTCAAATAAATAAACCTTCACATGCAAAAATGCCAGTAAAGTACGAATATATTTGAACAAAACCTGGCAAGGTGACCCACATGACCCACATACGGCGACCCACTATCTATACCTCTCTTACTATAGTGCCTCTCTTTTACCGTCTCTCTCTTCAGCTCAAATCTTTCTAGCTCCTTTCTCTACTTGCTTCCACCCTCGCTCCCTCCCATCATATTTTGTATTTATATTCCTCACATTTGAGCCATTGCATACTGAAAGTGCACCTAACCCCATTGTTTTGGTTTAGAATAAAAGCACTCCTAAAATTAGGGAGGATGTTCTTTTAAATTGTTTTTGTTGTTTGGGACGAAACAAAAATTAAAAGAATGTGATAATTTTGAAATAAATATATGTGGGAAATCCATGGATCGGGAAAGTTTTGAATATTTGGGAGTCATCTTAGACGAAAGCATAAGTTGGAAAGAACACATTGAAAATCTCAGTGAAAAAGTAAACAAACGATTGAACATGTTCCATCGTATACGACCATGTTTAACCATCAAGGCGGCACAATGTATCGTAGTTTAATACATTGGTTCAACCTCTCTTGGACTATACAGACACTGTTTGGGGCAACTTGGGTTCAGTTGCTTCTCAAGGACTTCAACGCTTACAAAATCGGGGAGTTAGGATTGTGCTTCAAGTGGAAACATCTGAAAACACATTTAAAAAATTAAACTGGATCAAATTGAAAAACAGGCGAATTATTCACCAATCTTAGTTTATAAATGTATAAATAATTATACGGCAGACTATCTTCAACAATATTTCTTAAAAAAAACTCACAGGTATAATACCAGACGTATAGGGATGATATAATGCTGCCCAAGCCGAAACTTTTAAAAAAAATCATTTTATTATTCAGGACCGTTTTGTTTTAATTCTCTTCCGGACAACATCAAGAACGCGGCATCATTAAACAAGGTTAAGATTTTTAATAATTTCCTTGTACGTTAATATAGACGAATTTTTATATTATTTTTAATTGAATATTGTAGTATAGAACTTAGTATAAACTTGCTTAAATAAAGTTCTTCTATTCTATTCTATTCTTAAGTTATTCCAGTTTTTGTAATATGCAAATAAGGCGTATGATGACGTAAGATAAGGAAAGCAGAATTGTCGAAGATCTATTTTCAAGTATATCTACCCAGTGTTTCCACTTTGGAAGGAAATTTCCTTCCACAGATGCGTCACTAGGGAGGAGAGGTTTCGAGGAATGAGGGACACAAAGAACTTTTGTAAAGAAGGCTAATAATATCTTACCCCTCCCCCACTAGTGACGCATCTGTAGAAGGAAATTTCCTTCCAAAGTGGAAACACTGTTCTACCATTCATCAAACTTTCTCCAAACTTTGCATGTATTTACAGATAAATAAACTAAAAAAGACAGTTCAAGTTATGTAATCGTCATGGTAACCGATAAGTTTCCAGACAAAACTATTTGTTTTCTCTCAAGTGCTGATCATTTTGGAGTTGGTAATATTGAAGGAAGATGCTACAAACTTAACTAATATTATACTAAAGTGTGAAGTTGTAGTAAACTCTGCTATGGCAGAAAACAAAGATTTTCTGAGCCTGAATTTAGAGGTCTGGAAACAAATTGGTTACCATGACGACTACATAACTTGAACTGCCTATTTTAGTTTATTTGTCTGTAAATACATGCAAAGTTTGGAGAAAGTTTGATGAATGGTTTTGAAAATATACTCGAAAATAGATCTTCGACAATTCTGCTTTCCTTATCTTACGTCATCAAATGCCTTATTTGCATATTATAAAAACTTGAATAACTTAAGAACAAAAACAGCTATCGCCAAAATTTAAAAGAACATCCTTCCTAACTGAGTGCTTTTATTCTAAACCAAAAAAATGGGGTTAGGGGCACTTTAACAAACCTCTTTCAAAAGATCCAATCCAGACAGAATGGGTGGTTGTTTATTTACAGAGCTAAGGATATTCTTCATTTCTTCGGCAGATATGGCAACATACCTAACGAATACAGATGCCACGTTAACAACGACAAATCCCAATAAAGTAGAAATTTGCACAAAAAAACAAAGAAATTGAATAATTTGTAGTGCCGGGAGTATTCTTCCCGCAATAGTTGTTCAATCTACAACGTTGCCAGCCAGGAACATTTTCAAGTTTTCACAACAACGGTAGCACTTAGAAAGCTTTCCACTGTGCTTATCAACATCAACATCAACGCATTTTAGAGGAAGAAAAGAACCATACAAGAACAAAACACAAAAATAAAAGTCACATGACTCGTATAAACATGTTTTACGGTGAACGCTAAAATGGATGACTCAAAAGGAGCTTCACATTTTGTAGAACTTCTAATCCTAACCCTCGCCTAGATTTTAATCTAATTTAACCTTTAATTTATCCTCCACCCATAGACCTCTTTCATAATGGCACCCAAATTAAATGTTCTTTTATATTCATTAAAATTAGCCTTTCTGACCTCGTTCGTGTGTCTGTAATTCCAAAGAATCTTTGCTTTGTAACGAGGCCAGAAAGGCTAATTTGCATGCATATAAAAGAATATTTAGACTGGCCGCCATTATGAAAGAGGTCTATTGACAATGCTTAAACCTATAGATTAACGTAATACATAACGCTTGTGGGATTAATTTAGCCATGGACATGCGCACTGCATAATTGATTTGCGTGGTTGAAGACCATATTTCGGTCACTATAACACAGTGGTTTAACTGTACCAGTAGACACAAAAAGGACTGAAACTCAGAACCACTAAACATATCTTTTGTTTTGGATCACGAAACACGTAAAACATGCGGGTGGCTAAAGGGGATGATTCAAAAGGACCTTTCTGTTTTTGTCTAGGGTTAGGTTTAAGGTTGGATCAAGGTTAGGGTTAGGGATTGCTAAAATTAACTTAAGTCATCGCGCTTGTGTGATTAATTTAACCCTGGACGTGCGCACTCCGTGGTTGATTTACATGGTTAAAGACCATATTTCGGTCACTATAATAGCTACGAATTGAGTATTTGTTTGTTCGCTAGCTTGTCTATTTACTGAACGCAGCTTCCCAAGCTTACATTGTGAGAACACAGAAACAAAGCTTCATGCCTGTTTACCGAACACACAAGCCAAGCTTTCCGGAGAAACACGTATGCACTGCGTACCTATTTTATTCAAGACGTAAATTTGGCAAATTTCTTGAGAGAGAGGCAGCACACAAATCTTGGGTTGCTGATTAATCGGGGGGGGGGGGGGCACTCACGAAGCGGGCGCGAAACAGGTAGCAAGCTCAACTGTGCATGTTCCACTACATGTGCCATCTTTGAGAAACCTTGCCTTCGTTCTGAGCGCACTGAAAATTTACGGTCAGAACAATCAGTTTACTCGTTTACGTCATGTCTCTACTTGCTTGTGGGAGTATTCATGAAGGTCATGAATGTTTTAGTGACGAGTCTTGAGGGAAACAGTGTTCCTTTGTGAGTTTATCGGCGTTTTTAAACGCACAGAACATTCCTGCTATCGAGTGGAACACGGCAACAAACGACAATGCCTTAATTCAAGGAGATATTATGACCTTAATGTTTTTGAGAACGGTGACATCCCGCATGATTACCGTATGTTCTTTTAATATCAGAAGGCTATATGATCGCCTTGATACGATGGTTTAGATTCTTCATTTTATTTATTTGATCTTCATGCTGGCATGCCTGATCCTGAACACTGCTCCAACCTCCCACCCACTGCTCCTGTGTCAATCACGAGGGAGCATTTCACTTCTGATAAGAACTCCTAGTTTACAAATTGATTAAGCCAATCAATCTTGTTGAAAAACATACTAAATCTCCTAAATGATCCTAAATTTCCCTCTGCCTTATACGATTACCTATGTAGCTACAGCACTATGCACTAATTAACATTACTAAATGAACTTCCACTGCTAAACTTACTTGTCTTTAAATTTGAACAGTTGTTTCCCATTCTGAACTAACGCTCGGAATTCACCGACGGTAATCTTCTCGTCTCCAATACATATCTATAAATACACAAATTTCATCAATTTTTACACAACATTTTCTCATGATCACACATTATTTTAAACCGTTGTTCGCCTTTTGCAATTATTCAGCTCCTTTCGAACCAAATATTTAGTTCAAATATCTCTAACCACTTCAATGGTGCGCACACTTTTGGCGGTACGTCACAATACTCTTAAATTTACAAGAATAAAGTCTTAAATTCGGCACAGTAAAAACCCGCTAACAAGAACCTACATTTTACCCAGTCAGCCTTGGATAGGTTCTTATATTCTTATATGTTCTTATATAAACAAATTCTTAATTTCAGCCTGTGGTTCTTAATAATGGTAGGTTCTTGTTAGCGGGTTTTTACTGGGGCAAAATCTGGAAAAATTCCCGAAAAGAAATCTTGAAGAGAGATTAACAAAACCTTGGCAAGGCTATTTATGGAAGGTGAGAGAAGAAGACGCACAGATTGACCCAAGTTGGATTGAATGAATGTCCCGGTGGAGCTGATATGGTCGGAGACGCTCGGGCGCAGGAAGGTAGAACACTTCACAATCTGCCGAGGTGCTGGTCGTTCCGATTGGCATACTTTTTCATTCAATGTTTACTTCAATGGTTAGTTCAGTTTTCTATTAGGGTTAGTGTTAGTTTAGGTTTGGTGAATGATGAAATTTTCGGCTGACAATATATGTTATTATTTTGCTCAGGAAGATCCAAATATTATACGGATATGTAAAATACCCAAACGTGAGATAGTCCTGATTACGCTGTGCCTGTCCTGATTACACCGTGCCTGTCGTGATTACGCTGTGCCTGTCCTGATTACGCTGTGCCTGTCCTGATTACGCCGTGCCTGTCCTGATTACGCCGTGCCTGTCCTGATTACGCTGTGCCTGTTCTGATTACGCTGTGCCTGGCACTTTAAGTATTAAACTTTTGAGTCTCGAACTTGAACTAAACACATAGTGGAACGATGATATTGACATTTGTGTCTGATTCTAGGATTTGTCATTTTAGTGTCCGTGCATGGGATTTTATTTTTGTGATATCTTGAAAACTATAGCAGCCATTTACACATTTTCACTGTGTATTTATATATCGTAGAGTTGTGCAAGGAACTAGGAATTTTTATTTTAGACTATGCTAACATAAGTTATAAACGTTTTAGTCTAATTACCTGGAACTTTTTCTCCCTCTTTATTCAGGATTGAACAAATATATGAAGACATTGTCTTACCTATACTTAACAGTTTAATTTAACAAATGTGCACCAAACGTTTTTTGATGAATGTATCGAGAACCTTACTTCTACCCATAAAATTAAAAAGCTATCAAAAATGGTATTTTTCCTATCGAGCCATCTTAACCTCAAAATTAACCCTGTTTTCTTTTGTTACTTGCTACAAAAATGCCTCTTGTGACATCACATCCGATAACTTTAACAGCGAAAAACTTCATGAAGATGAAATTTTCGGCTGACAAGATATATTATATGATTTTGCTCAGGAAGACCCAAATATTACGAATATGTAAAATCCCCAAACGTGAGATAGGCACTTTAAATGATTGGTGTTGTTTCGCACGTCAGTTTGATATAGATGGAAACTAGTGTTTACCGCATTTGAATCTTTGGGCATAACCAAAAATGCTCTATACATAACCAAACTCAGTGCAGTGCTGCAGGAGGCTTAATACATTCACAATTTTCTTTTTGAAAATTTTTTGCTACATTGGAGTACTATTTTGCTACATTGGAGTACGTTTCTACGTCAAAGATAACACCGTTATCTCACAACTTACCATCCAATCATAACAAAGTAGTTCATCCAGTCTAAGAAAACTTTTTTGGGTATCGTTTTCGTCTACAGTTGGTAAACAAAAGACAATGAAACGTTAATTAGCAATAAAAATCGTTATCTGACCTGAAGAAGAACACATCGTCCGAAACGTCGTCCGTGAATATACGTAAGTACTCTTACTTAAGTACTTTTCGACATATTGACGTTTATCTGAGAACTCAGATGCTTTCATATTTATTATTAATATATACATGTACACTGATGTAATGAATGTGGGAGAGCTTGGAGTAGACAGATGATACATGGACGATCGTCAAGTTCATATCCACAAAAAAATTATTCTGAGTCCCGGACAGGGATCGGACCTATAACCTTCGTCTCACGGTTGTGGGGCTTTGGAGGGCTCCACTCTATAATTTCATTTCTGGTTGTGAATGTGTCTTTGTTTTTCTGGTAACAAACCGATAAGACCTTCCATGTTCTGTTTAGGGGCACAGTTCGATCTGTGATTTAAATTCCTATATCTAAATTTTCCAGGAATAGATTTTCCTACCGAAACAACGACCATTTCTTGTGCAGATGCCCCCTATTTCTGCCACGTATGAGATCAATAGCCAAGATCTTATCTCACAACAGGTCACAAATAAAAGGAAATGGATGAGAATACCCCAATTAATTTCGCCATTAATTTATAAATGCATTTTACGTAACACAAAACATAGCAAAGTGTAGTGTTAATGGGTTTTAAAGACTATTGGTGAATGTCGGTGCACATATTCTGTCTCGTACTTCTATTATAGTTTGTGCCGTACTCAGAAACTTTTACAGGGGGGGTGTAAGCTCACTTCAACTGACTGACGCACGAGCTTGTAGCTACTACATCCTATCGATCAAAGCTTGTCAAAATATTGTCTTTCCGTTGGGTGCCTACTAAAATGACCCTAGGACTAATTAACCATTTCACCATCTGATTACGTTAATAACGCTCTCTCAATACGAAATGAAAACATGATGACATTTTAATAAATTTATGTCTTTGGTGTTCTCTCGTTGATTACATTTACATATAAACAAAACATTTAACATCAACATTAGATTTGTGAGTCTTAAATTTGGTAGTTTGAAATTAATTTAAACTGATAAGTGCTAAAAGTTAATGATTCTACCTGTCTAAAATATAAAATATAACTTCTGCCGACTAAAATATAACTTCTGCCGACTAAAATATAACTTCTGCCGACTAAAATATAACTTCTGCCGACTAAAATATAACTTCTGCCGACTAAAATATAACTCAATCACCAAATATATATACCTAATGGTGATTTACTCCGAGTTCTCACGACAGCTCTAGGTTTGAGTGTTTTTCTAAAATAAATAAAATAAAAGATCAAAGTTACGTTTCAATCTCTGAAAGGCCTTCCGACGGTCAAAACCACGCCAAAGACCAAACAATCAAACAAACGAGCTACTGGAAATAAAGTGGTACTTTACTTAAGTTCCCGTGGCAATACAATTTGAACGCCCAAATTCGCAAATAACTTTGCGGTCTGTAAGAGAACGATCTCGAGATCACCAGAAGACAACGGGATCTCATCTTGTATTAAAAATTGTTCCACGTTGTTTAAATAAGGCGACAACGTCGAGAGAAACTTGAGCACCTAGAAAAGCACAAGGAAGTATTCGTTTATCGCGCATGTTGATGTAATAGATCAAACACGAGTTTGAGTGTTTCATCAGGGGTTCCAAACACGAGAAAACAAATGAAAACCGAGGGCGTAGCCCGAGGTTTTTATTGTTTTCGAGTGTTTGGAGTCCCCTGATGAAACACGACAAACGAGTGTTTGATCCAGCTTCTCAAACGAGTATTCCTTTAGCGATTTGCTCACATAGCGATTTTATTTTAATATGTAGATTAAGAAATGTGATCCAGTTCACTAGGAAGTTTCCTACAGGTTTTCATTGGGTATCAAAACTCATGCATGTGATGCGGTATACGTTCATGGATTGGCTATGATAATTCATGAATTATTAATGAGTTTGAGAAGTACTGTTTAATAAACGAGCAGCAGTGTTTTATCAGATTTAAAATACGAAGGCGTAGCCCGAGTGTTTTAGATCTGATAAAACACGTGTTGCGAGTTTATTAAACGGCTTCAAAAACGACCCATTTGATGTTCATTTGTGTTGTAATTTTGCAAATCAATGTTGTCTAAGCCGAGAAAATCAAAGATAAAGTTTCTGTAAATTAGGAGAAATCTTTATCACATATAAAACCTACGACACGGTAGTAATTTCCTTTGTGTTTTCCTATTGTAACTGTTGTAAAAATATATTTATAAAAGTCACGAGTGAAGAAATTTTCTTTAGTTTCAGTAGATGACTACGTTGTTTGAAAACGTTTGTTTTTACATCGTTTCAATTGAAAAAAAAATTTTTTAGTCCGCAAAAATCTAAAACGTATTAGGCCTGTTTCAAACGTCAAACTTCTCATGTGCCGAACCTAATGCAAATGAGCTTGAACTTAACTTTGGTACATGAAAAGTTGTTAAAGTTCGACGTGTGAAACGGGCCTAAACTAACATGAACTTAGAAACTCAACAAAATATATGGAAATATGATCAACTAACTTGATTTCTATCCGATGGAAACGTTTGCAAATAGCTTCTTAAAGAAACAGCATCGTACGCACCAGAACCAGATTTGTTCAACCACAACCCAATTTTAAATGTTTCTTCGCGAAGAGACATTGGAGCAGGAACGCCAAAAGGAATGGCAAGGTCGCACGAATCTTTCTTGATGTGAATTGCCACTTTAAAATCAGTCTTCATGAGATGAAAAACACCAAAGTACTGAAGTATAAAAAATACAATAAACAAATCAATGTCGACACGTTTAAGTATGTGTACCATGATATATATTTAAACGTAGGAAGTTGTCCGGAAACGTAGGAAGTTGTAGGAAGTTGTCGGAATAAGAAATATTGAAATTAATTAATATTTAAAATATCTATAGTTAATATCAAACGAGGCCAAAATTGTGGCTGTTATTTTTCCTTAATATCCTGGCTTATTTTTTTGGTCGTCGTCAGTATTTCTAGTGGCCAAAAAGAAAAAGTCTGTGCTTTTTCTTCGTCAAAGCAAATTGAGAGTTAAGTCTCTTTTCGGATAAATAAATCACTTATATGTCTTTCAATATGTTCAATCTCGTTTGAGTTCATTTTCGTATGAGCTCATAGGAGCGCTCGTTAGCCAATCAGAAAGCAGGGTTTGGCAGGATAAAGACCGGAACAAATAAATCAAAATATCTTATATCATATAATAATTAGCCATATTTGAAATAAATTAAACATATTTATTGTAAATCATTCTAATTGTGAGCCCACCAAATACAAACAACATATCGTTCACTCACACACCCGCCCAACCCTCCACCCATCTATCAATTCAGCTAGATATACAATAGCCTCCTCCGCAGGTAACTCTGTGGCAGCCGAAAAGGTGATTTAGCTACACGCGTGCCATATCACGCGGGAAACTTTATAGGCTCGCGTTCAGTCTCCCGCGTGAACTTGGTCAATATGGTGCGCGTGTAGATAAATCACCTTTTCGGATGCCACAGAGTTGCATGCGGAGGAGGCTAGTTATACAAGTACATTATTAAATTCAAAACAAAAAGTAAAATAACAAATTGTTATTTCGGTCACTTGATGTAGTAAAATCTAATGAAGGGCCCAAGCTCGAATGGTAGGATTTCCTCTCTTGGACATTTACATTTCACTTAGGGGATAGCTTTTTAAATGACAACTCAGTAATGATAATTCAGTAATGATAACTGCTAACTTAGTAATTCCTAAGGTTAAACATTTTTTGCCCAAAAATCTTTCCACTTTAAAGGCGTAACTTTGTGGAACTCCTTACCCTCTGAAATTAAATTCATTTAACAACTCGGACTGTATAAATGATCGTTAAGATCATATTTAGCAAATGCTAGTTAACTTCTGTAACTTTTGAGAGTTAACATAACTGACATGTATGTAATAGATCAAATCATCAAACACGAGAAAGAGTGTCTCATCCGATATCCAGTCCCCGAGAAATAGGTTGAAAAACGAGGCGATAGCCGAGTTTTTTAACCGAATTCGAGGTGACTGGATAGAGGATGGAACACTCTTTCGAGTGTTTGATATTACATCTCGAACGAATCAGTATTTTAAGAGAAATTTGAGGTGGAAATTGTCAAAATCCTATGCCAATTAATACCAGGTATCCAGTTGTCCGTCTTGGTACTGATTTCCTTTGTTTTCGGCTCATGAATTATTAATGAGTTTAAGATGTATAATGTAACATGTATATCATTGCACAAACAGTCGCTTTATTCTGTAATAGCACTGTGTCTGCAGGTTGCTATTAATAGCTCAAAATGCGGACAAACAAACCAAATTTGACTCACAAATGATTGCAAATGAGCTATTTCTTTTGTTATGGCCGCAAAAATTATGGGTAAATGCGGAGAAACAGGACTACTGACGTCATCTCCTGAAAGTGCTAAAATCCTGTATTATCAGTCTATTCTAAATGGCCACAGAATATTAACCTGCATGTGACACGTGTTACCCTTTTCAAATAAAGTTTCCATTCATTCATTTAGTTACTGGAAGTAGTTACGAAGCAGTGGTCACCCAGCACCTACCTTTGTGATTGCTTTTGGGATATTGTGTTCAGCTAATGAAATAATATGAAATACCTAAAAGAACAAACTTCTCGTTTACACTCCGTTGCAAAAATAAATACTGCGCACTTGAGTTTCGCCGATTTAAGACCGACTTCCACCCGACACATTTCTCGTTGTTTTTACGCAAAGGTGTTGGAAACTGTGGGTAATAAGTTCATGTCCAATATATAATATATGCACAAATAACTTCATGAGTTGCGGGGGGCCCTAATACTAGGGTTAGGGTTAGTATTACGGTCATTATTAGGAATAGTATTAACTACGTATAGGAAAGCCAAAAACAAATAACCCTAATACTAACCCTAATACTAACACTAACCCTAATACTAACCCTAATACTAACCCTAACTTTAATACTAACCCTAAATTGTAAGGGTTTCCGCATGTACATTTCTAATATTTTCGGTACAAAGAACAAAACAACTTAAGAGACATAAGAGATATTATTAAGCATTTTCCACTCGATTTTGATTGGTTGTTAGCATACAGATAATATACGATATCTGCACCTTTGACGTCACACCTACAGATAATAGTTTGCTCGTCATATGGTCTCCCGAAAATAAACATGGCGGTGGAAGAACAAGAAAACTCTTTCACGGGACGTATATGGACAATTTGTCGCGTATTTATCGAATTTTCAGTTTGATTATCGTCCTGAAATATACTTAGTTTAGTTCATTAGATTTTATCACTCGTAGGTGAACGGAATACCCCAACAGGCTAGAAGCCCAATTATAGGGGGTCCGAGGGCCTACGATTTAAGGACCTGAAAGTCTTACCATTTACTGATATTATTGCAAAGGTAGCACTTTCTCCTCAATTATTGTTAAGACCCTGAGTTGGAGGTCCGACCCAGGATATGAACCTTTGTCTCCCAGCTCATAGACATGTGTGGTAACCACTAGACCACAACAGCTGTAAAGCGTATTCTGTACATTGTTTGCGATCGTTTCGTCGTTTGTGAATGAATATGTCCTTCACCGGCTTAAAGTGCCCATAACCTCAAAAAATTTTATTGTCTTGTTTGGAAGAACTTTTAAAATGATAAAGTAACTTCTTTTGAAGATTTTCGTTTCTTTGCTTTCTTTTTGAGATATATCAGTTTGTTTGATAAGAAAAT
This sequence comes from Chrysogorgia sp. JL179-B06, assembly GCA_035772405.1. NCBI lineage: Eukaryota > Metazoa > Cnidaria > Anthozoa > Scleralcyonacea > Chrysogorgiidae > Chrysogorgia > Chrysogorgia sp. JL179-B06. The sequence goes on along the minus strand of JAYKKM010000437.1, from coordinate 932,833 downwards.
GTCTGGAATTTCGTCACACATGCATAACTTATTGGAGAAATGTGTATATCTCTTTCATTCTCGAACGAAATCCTTTAAAACCAAGAAGTTTGGTGTTGTGGGAGAAACGCACACACGTGTTATTCACACTTTAGTGTTTTTATTTCATGAACGCAAAGATATATAACATTCTCTGATAACTCATTATGCATGTGTGACGAAATTCCAGATATTTGCATATCAAACAAACTGATATATTTCAAAAAGAAAGCGAAGAAGTGAAAATCTTCAAAAGAAGTTACTTTATCATTTTATAAGTTCTTCCAAATAAGACAATAAAAAATTTTGAGGTTAGGGGCACTTTAACTATTTTGTTCAATGATATAGAATACACATTAAATGCATAATAAAACAATTATTCAGGGCGAGTATACGACTCGTAGTTGTTCTCGCTAGCTCAAATCTAAAGTTTCCAATATTTAAATTACCTGGCCAAAGAAAAAAGCTTGTGATTCTTTCGGTGGATTATTTTTGAGCTTTTTATGGCAGAACTCGAGCTTCTTGATTAAGTTAGTTAACACAGCCGTAAGCATATGCAACGTGCCAGAATTTCCATCCAGTGATTTTTCACCTAGCACTGTAACACTTTCAAAGTTCCATTCTTCTGTTTGGGGTGGAAACACGTTGTTTAGATTGTTAAGCTGATCCGACACAATTGAGCAGGAAAAGAGAGGTTTCCAGATTATCTGAAAGAGTAGTTATATGGTTGTTGGATATATCAAGAGTTAATTTAATGGACAGAACATAACCTAACCGTTAATGATTTAAAAACTCATATATTCAAGTAATCAAATATGATGGAAAACCGTTTCTGGGGTCCTGACGGTGAGTCTAATAGTCCAGTCAATTTACGGTTTAACATCAAACAAATTGCAACAGAAATTATTTTATCTTTTTCATTACCTTGATACATTCGGAAATAACATACCAAAAGTCCCTAGAAATCAACCAAGTGGAAAGTTTAAAAAATCAAGTTTTTCTTACAATTTACTTACAAAAGCACTATTCTTTAAAAAAGTGAAAGTTCACGTTTAGCAAATATCACCTATGTCTTTAGAAAGTTCTCAAAAAGCTATATTAATGACATTTAAGCGGATAATACAATTTTCTAAGCCAATTTTGAGTTATTCGCTCAAGAAAAGTGGAAAATAAAACAAAATTCTGTTTTTTAGCAGGTTTAACCTTACATGTACGTAACTCGAAATAGGCCTGGAAAATTGTACTACCCGCATAAATGTCCTTCGTATGTTTTTTTGAGAACTCTATTACGACATAGGTGATATTTGGTAAAAGTGAACTTGAAATTTCACTTTTTTTAAAGGATGGTGCTTTTGTAGTTAAATTGTAAGAAAAATCGGATTTTCTGAACTTTCCACTAGGATGATTTCTATAAGGACTTTTGATATGTGATTTCTGAATGTATCAATGTACTGAGAAAGCTAAAACTATTTCTGTTGCAATTTGTTTGAAGTTGTACCTATATTTCAGGTAGATTGACTGGACTATAACTTCACCTTCCACGTAAAGTTCCTCAAACTTGTATTATTTTAAACGAATAAAACAACTTATACGTATTCAAACTTATACGTATTCAAATCCCATCGTTAATTTAATTGATATTAATTCATTACTAATTACTATGTTTGCCATAAACTACGCAACAAGAAAAATAAGTTTACAAATCCAATTAACTATTTCTTTTCCGGCTGAAAAACTTCCAAAATTGAACCACCTCTTTGTTCTATTGATATAACTGTTGCGAAAGCTATACATTTTCTGACTCAGGACTCTATTTAAACTAGCTGTATTTAGCTAAATTAGATGTTCCTGTTTAAATATTCATTAAACAAACAAACAAACAAATAAACGGGCTTTTACCAATGTTTTTAAATTTCCCGAACAAGAAACATTGTGTTAATATAAATTAGCATTAATTATCATAAATTAGGTTGAAAAACATTTTCCTAGAGAAACCCATTTTGCACGCAAGCGTAGCATCCTGGCAATTCAAAATGGCACCAATCGCAGAGTTGTTTATAAAATAAAATCAAACTTGGCGTGTGAGTGGATCTCATGTGCCTGGCACTTGTCGATTTTCAATTGTCAATATTTCGTTACCGTGTGCCGTGTTTTTGACTCGATTTTGATTCGGCCGGAAGGGAAAGAGTTAATAATAATAAAAACATTAAAAAATGGAAATGGCAGAAGAGAGTAACACTTCGCTGTACTCCTTCATTGACATAAAACAAATAGTTTCCTAAGCATGTATATTTAAATTAAAAAGCAGTTCCGCTAATGAGAATAAGCTAAGAATTATTAGTTTGCTTGAGTTGTGCAGGTTTCACTCGTGTACATTAAACATCGGCGTCCAAATTGACCAAAACAACGCCAGGGCTCTTTGGTTCCACTGAAATATTTTGTTCCATTGCCAGGTCGAAGTGTTGCTGCCATGTTGCAAAACAAATCTCCAAATTAACTACGTTATATAAACTGAATAAATATGAAAGCTGCTAAGTTCTCAAAAGAACTGGATATAATATGAAAAGGAGAAATAAGAGAACTTCAATGTGTTGAAAAATACTAAAGTAAGAATACTTGTGTCATTAACTTCCGAAACTTAGTCCTTGAAGATACATGAGTACTTTTACTTTAGTATTTTTCGACACAATGAAGTTCTCTTATTTCTCCTTTTCATACGTTATATAAACTAACGTGAGTCTTTAATGGTCAATATAGTCTGGAACATAACTTTACACTGTAAAAACAGATTGGTTGAAACAACTAATTTGATAGGTTGTCTTAGACTCATAACCAATTTGAAGTTAAATTAACCAAAAATGACCTTAGTTTGGTTGTTTCAACCAATAAAATTGGCTGTTTCAACCCATAAAAAATGGTCAGTTGATGAGTCTGAGACAACCGAAGCAAATTGGTTGTCTTAACCAATCTGTTTTTACTGCATTGTAATCTCGATATCTTCATGTCCATTGCAAATTTATTGCTATCACAGGAAGATACTTCCCTCAAAACATTGAATGTAACCGATCTTCTATCCAGTAATTATCCATTTCAATTGACAGTTCCAAAAGCTATACCGTAACAACCCCCGAAGTACGGCAAAGTTACGACAAGCTTCTTCTACGAAAAGCTTCTTTTCATAGCATTTGTATTCGATTTTAACAATTTTCATTCTAGTACCTTTCCTTATTGCATAGCAGTCCTTTTCATACCAGATTATCGTTTTACTTACCTTAAACGAAGCTACTTTTCCATTTGCTTGAGCATAGGAGATTGGAAGAAGGTCCGGCACAAACGCTTGACTATTGATAAGCAACAGTGCAACACGGAAGGCATAGTAGAAATAACGATAGCTGCTGGTTCCAAAATCCGACGTACATCTCAAAAACACCTTGAAACAAATACAAAATCGGCCAGGTCGTTTTTTACTCAATAAGTAGAGATGACAAGACACAAAAATCTGCGTGCATTTTCTCCCCGCGTCCATCCCTACCGGGCCGGAACAACTCGGTTCAGTGGAGCGCGGTGATAAATAGGAATATTTTATTTAAAGTAGATGACGTGAGGAGTGGCTAATGTAACATCATGTTACAAACGTTCGACTAAAGCTATACATTTCTTAAATTTATAAAGCTATACATTTATAAAGCTATACATTATAAAGCTATACATTTATAAAGCTATACATTTATAAAGCTTACAAAGCTATACATTTATAAAGCTATACATTTCTTAACTCATGCGACTTATCATTTAAGATTTCTCGGAAATTTTTTTTTACAAATATGTAAACACCGACTCTTAAGCGTTATTAAATGGGCTAAGTCTAGAGACTCATCGCACGACGAATTAGGGTATATAATTATAATACTCAATGCCCTCTTTTGTATCCATTCGAGCTGATTACATAGATATACTCTGGTAAACTAAAGTGGTATATCTCACAAGTATATTCTAACAACGATCTAACACATGCATGCAATATAAAAAGAGCACAGTTCGTTCTCACAAACTTTGGCTCGCTTAAAGGGGAACTGTACCCAAAAAGTAAATTACTTTTAAATAAAAGGCCTTTAAGTATAATGTTTAGTTTAATAGTTAATAGTTTAATAGTTAAAAGTTAATAGTTTTACGATATCTGCTCTTGTACTCGAGAAATAACATTTTCATTCTTGTATATTATGCTTCTGGACGCCGCCATTTTCGAGTTTGTTCGACGGCTCAAGATTGATGTACAGCGGTGGCTTTCTTTTCAATTTTGACGTCATTGAGTGCTTGTCTTTTGCTCGTGCACTCAAGTGACGTCAAAATTGAAAAGAAACACCCGCTGGACCTCAAGTCTGAGCCGTCGAGCAAACTCGAAAATGGCGGCGTCCAGAAGCATAAAATACGAGAATGAAAACGTTATTTCTCGAGTACAAGAGCAGATACCGTAAAACTATTAACATTTCTAAACATACTTAAAGGCCTTTTATTTAAAAGTAATTTACTTTTTGGGTACAGTTCCCCTTTAACCGAATTGAAAATTACATTCGCTTGGAAACCTTTAACACAACATGTGTGCAAAATGATCGTTGCACTTCAAATCAGATCTAATTATCACGGCTAAAAGTTGAACATTATCTACGCTCTCCAGAATTTTCCCGCATATCACAAGGACCATCTCTCCAAAACTCCGAAAATCGACATGATATGGAAATCACTGCACGATGTCGATGAGTCAAAGTGTTTTGGGTTTGCATTCCAAAAAATCAGTTTGCTGGGAAAACGGAAGTAGTCTTACCTGAAACGCAGTAAAAATATCCATAACAACAAGTCTTTCAGTGGTTTCCTCTCCTGGTTGTTTGACAAGAAAAGAAAACCGATATACATTAGTACTGCTGTAAAAAGAACCCCATCAATTCCAATTTTAATCCCCTCTCAAGACATTATGGATTGAGATTTGACTGGTGGACCGTTGCACAAAAAGTAAAACCGCTAATCTTATTCATATACTTATCATAAAGTGACATATATATTGGCAGTATTTATGATGTTAAAGCTGTCTAGACTCTAGATACATTTAACGTAAAGCGGTAAAGAACCATGTCCCCAGCCCTTTCTGGTGCTAATCAAGTACCCGTCCCAATTTACTGCGTCTCGACATTTTACTAGATGGCTATAACCTCTGTTAAGTGCGTCTAAAAGCTAGACCACGCGTTAAAGACGTCTTAGAAACGCACTTTACAAACAACGTTAGAGTTGTCTTCCATATTTCCCGTACTTACAGTACTATAGATTTCTTGGATGGCTTTAAGTCTTGTAGCATAAATAGGGCTGTTGTATTATAAATAATTATTACGAAAAACAAGAAAAAACAGAAACAAAGACACACTGTTGTCAAAGTATTTTAGAAAAGGCAAGGACGGAAAGACAAGTGCATATAATATTAGATGGTTTTTATCATTTCATTCTATCATGAGGCCCGGGGTATTATTCTTCTCCACTCCTGCATTCTTTTAAATTTCCCTGTGACGTGTTCTTTGTTTCATCTTAGCATAAAGCTATTTCTCTTCTTTCATGTCATCTAACATCATAGTGCTCGCTTTCTTCCTCGAGGGCGATTTATTTCTATTCTTCCTTGGATAATTTCTTTCAAAAGTCCATTTCCTCTCAAAACATGCCCGACCAATTTCTTTTTGCTACTTCTTATTACGTCTATTAGCGTCCTCTTTTCCTTCACTGTTTCTAATACCTCATGTTCATTTGTCATCTTGTCTTTCCAACTTACTTTCTCCATTCTTATGCACATTTCAAATCATTTCAATCTATCCGAATTTCATCTTGCCTCATTGTCCACGTTTCCGAACCATATCTACACTCCACACAACTGCTTTAATAATTCTATTTTTCAATTTTATGTCCATTCTTGTGTCGATAGTATTTCGCCATTCTAATTCTTGTTTCTATTTCCATATCACATCTACTGCCTAACTGCACCTTCTGTTATCATAGATCCTAAATATCTGAATTTTTTCACTTGTTCCATTCTTTCTACCCTATTGTTCTGGAGAAATTCGACTCCAATTTAGTATCAGCCTCCACCAGAGCCTCCACTGTTGATTGAGGATGGCGATGCAATCGTCCATTTTGTAAACGGTCTTTGCTATCCCGAACGGGTTTTTCCATCCTAAACATGACCCGAACCCCCCTGAATCCTAACCATAACACCCGGACTTTCAATTAGAAGTATATCCCAGATGTCTCTTAGGTAACATTTTCTTACAAAGCGAACAAACGATGTATCATACGTTATAAAAGCAGTACAGACAAACAGTTGTGAATAACGAAGTATCTTACTTGAAATTGTCGACTCGATACAACTCTCTTCGCAAAATATAGGAACATGTAACAAGACGCCCGCTAGGCGTTAACTCGGGCCTAGTTTTGGGATGGCAGTGTGGCATACTGTATATATCTCTTTTTCGCAAAATTTGTCAGTTGTCAGACGTTTTCGGTTATAATTGTTCAGCTAAACTGGTCCCAGCTCTTGTGTAAAAGGTGCTTACCCCAATCATAACCCTAACACCCTAGAGTTTCATCCTAACCCCCTGCTGGATTTTCCCCATTCATGTCCCCAGACCTCGCACGCCATGTGTTTGTTGATCACAAATCGGAAGATGCATGTTTAATCGTATAGATTTTGAACGTTATCTCGGGCAATATTTAACCTATTTCAATTCTGAAAACAGATTTGGAATTACCGAGTCCACATACATAACATAAGTGCCTTCCGATAATATCAACACAGCATGTTTACCTGTCCCTTGCAAGTTGACTTCACCAACGTTCTTTGTGCTTGTATTTACAAGATTTGACAGGTGGTCGCTCATTCCAGGTACATTTTAACCACAAACCGTCCGTGCCAGCAGAATAAGTGGTCGTAAAAAAAACCCACCAAAACTTATACTCAGCTACCACAGGTAGCCCGAGTAATTACGGAGCTTTCGGTCCCAAAGTAACTCGTCTTTAATTATTGGGCATATAACAAGCATGGTTCTCCATAATGTGGTACATTAATAAGCGCATGAAGTGAAAACCAATATCGGGCTCACTCATGCGTAGCTCATAAATCCAACAACAACATCCCACCCCAAAAAATTTCGTCGGTAATTATATAGTATTCACTAATGCCATAACATGTCCAGAAATTAGTGATTAAACGTCCTCAAGCGTCGGGAGGATTTGTGAAAGTCCCTCGCTTGTGAAACTTTCACAATTACTTCATCGGCTCTCGGGAAGTTTAATCACTAATTACTCGGGCTACTGTGGTAACCAGAGCCTAGGTTTCGGCTTCGATTTTTATGGGGTTTATTTCTCTGGGTGTCACAAATATGCAAAATTGTGCAATATTTCCCATTAAGCCTTGAGAAACTTCGAGGCATTACAGAGCTTTGGACGAGTGACTTACCATGCATCGATTATTCGTATATATACGCTTATAATTCTTCCAAGTGCACACGCTGATCGCGGTAGACCTACACTGAAAGATGAAGAGCGATTTCGGCACGGGTTTGTCCGCGATCTCAAAAAGAAACTGAAAGTAAACGCAAGTACATTCGGAACTTGAAAACAATCCTATATACGAATGAATTGCACTGAAAAGTGTTACTGAAATTCTGCATGTAAACCTGCAAACTATTGCAAATGTACTCCGAGATGAGAGAAACATAAAGAACGTTGGTAGAATGGACAACTTGCAAAGCCAAAGGACAAGAAAATATGCTGTGTTGACATTTATACCTGAGGAGATCCAAGAAACAAACGCTGCATCGAGAAACGTTAAGTTTATTCAGGTGACTTTAATATTTGTAATTTTTTTTTGCCTGGTTTCCCCGGCTTCGCCACGTTGCGCTTTACGCCGTAACCAATCATAGTAGCCCGAGTTAATGCTTCCCCAGCGTCTTGTTTCCCTCATGGTATTACTTACATGTTACTTATAATATTTATTAATGTACAGAGGGTAAACAGTGTATGTATGTATGTATGTATGTATGTATGTATGTATGTATGTATGTATGTAATATGTATGTATGTATGTATCTATATATATATCTATATATATATATATATATATATATATATATATATATATATATCTATATATATATATATAGAAATATATATATATATAGTCATCAAGGGTGACTGTAAATAGCAGTCATCTTCATCCTGCTCATCAGCACTACACTGATGAGGCCCAAAAGGCCGAAACGGTACCGTCTGTAGTTATATCTATATATGATATATCTATATATATATCTATATATATATATATATATATATATCTATATATATATATCTATATATATATCTATATATATATCTATATATCTATATATCTATATATCTATATATCTATATATCTATATATCTATCTATATATCTATATATCTATATATCTATATATCTATATATCTATATATCTATATATCTATATATCTATATATCTATTGGGGGCTGGCTGTGGAAGTGGAAGCCCCTGGATGTCCCAGGCACCCATCCTCCACAAGCGAGGCAGTTGTTAATATCTATATATCTATATATCTATCTATCTATCTATCTATCTATCTATCTATCTATCTATCTATCTATCTATCTATCTATCTGTCTATCTATCTGTCTGTCTGTCTGTCTGTCTGTCTGTCTGTCTGTCTGTCTGTCTGTCTGTCTGTCTGTCTGTCTGTCTGTCTGTCTGTCTGTCTGTCTGTCTGTCTGTCTGTCTGTCTGTCTGTCTGTCTGTCTGTCTGTCTGTCTATCTATCTATCTATCTATCTATCTATCTATCTATCTATCTATATATATATATATATAGAAGTATGTTGATAAAAATTATCAGGTTCAAAGTCATATGCATAGGATAGAGTGCTCAATGCGTAAACGCAGAGCGAAATAACAAACAAAGTGAAAACACTGATTACTTCATTGAAGTTTACTCACAACAAACTTGTTTCGTATGACAATCCGAAGCTTGCCACACTCATCAGGTGAATGATATATAGCTATATATCATTCACCTGATGAGTGTGGCAAGCTTCGGATTGTCATACGAAACAAGTTTGTTGTGAATAAACTTCAATGAAGTAATCAGTGTTTTCACTTTGTTTGTTATATATATATATATATATATATATATATATATATATATATATATATATATATATATATATATATATATATATATATATATATAATAACCCTCGCCTTCGGTGCCGGACGAGGGAGATAGTATAAATGTTATCATCACCTATACTTACCACTTATAAATTGTACAGACTTTGGTATTGTATTGAGTAGATTATCAATATCTAGGCCAGAGTTAAATACTTCATTCTTAATCCAAAGGGTCGACGTGGAAAAGTTCTCCGAAAGATGGAGTTGAAAGCTGCTATTGGACCACACTCTTTGGAATAAATCAGCATCAATATTGTCAAAAGGATCTCCTTTAGGAAAAGAAGCTATGACTTGGCTACTCTTTTTAGCAGCAAATCTTAAGAAAAAGATAAATTTAAAATAACTGAGTAATTATAACCTTGTCAACAAGAAAACTTATTGTCAACAACTATATCCAACACGTACAAAATAGATTTATGATTATCGTTTATAAAATAACATTTTTGGCAAAATTTGCGTTCTGATTTTCTAACAGCCGATTTTCTATAAAGAATTAGATTATGATCTCGAGATTTCTATGAGGGGATAGTAACGAGGACTAAGCACAAGTTATTTCTTCAAAATGATTTCGAACAACGAAACATATATGTGCGGTGTAGGCTAAAAGGGATGACCCAAAAGGACCTTGCTAGATTTTTATTAGGTTTTAAGATGGCACTCCATCGGTTTCTTGGGAGTGTATATGGGCTTTTAGGATCAGGGTTTAGGGTTAGGGTTAGGATCCCAGTTTTGTCAGGGTCAGTTTCCATTAAAATTGAGTAAAGATTTGGGTAAGGGTCCTTTTGAGTCATCCCTTTTAGCTTCCACCTATATGTGCATCGGTGGTTAATAAGGTGGTTAATCCTAACCAATAACTGTGTTGGGACACAAAAATCGGCATCCTTGAAGTAGTCACCGGATTTTGGTAAACCGAACTCAGCTTTATTATATAATAGACAATGTTTTATTGATGGTTCCGCCACTAATAAAACTGATAATCACACATGTGCGATTATTTATGGTAATCACACATGTGTTGATTATCGAAAATAAAATGTTTGTAAAATCGCATTACACTCTTGTGCTCTATTTTTCTCTATTATTCAGAATATCATAACACAAAGATGTTTCTTCGCACGTAAACAGTCAAAAGGTTGCTGTCCAATATGTTGCTGTACTACATCGTAAAATATTAGACTGTCACGTGATGCTAATAGCGACAATTGATTGGACGATTATATGTGAGGGTATAATAAGAGCTGATATCTGTGGCATGCTAGTATAAGAACAATCAGATTACAGAATGGTCCATATCTAGTGAATGGCCACAATATACTACAAGACAATTATATAGCAAGTAGCGTAGATAATCAGAGTGCAGTAGACTACTTAACTTGTAAGAAGTTACACTAACTTGTAAGACGTTACGCTAACTTGTAAGACGTTACACTAACTTGTAAGACGTTACACTAACTTGTAAGACGTTACACTAACTTGTAAGACGTTACACTACGTTGTAGTAGGTTACGCTACGTTGTAAGATGTTACGCTAACTTGTGAGATGTTACGCTAACTTGTGAGACGTTACACTAACTTGTAAGACGTTACGCTAACTTGTAAGACGTTACACTGCGTTGTAGTAGGTTACGCTACGTCGTGAGATGTTACGCTAACTTGTGAGACGTTACACTAACTTGTAAGACGTTACACTACGTTGTAGTAGGTTACGCCACGTTGAGAGAAGTTACACTAACTTGTAAGACGTTACGCTAACTTGTAAGACGTTACACTAACTTGTAAGACGTTACGCTAACTTGTAAGACGTTACACTACGTTGTAGTAGGTTACGCCACGTTGAGAGATGTTACGCTAACTTGTAAGACGTTACACTAACTTGTAAGACGTTACGCTAACTCAGTGGCGCCGGCAGGATTTATTTTTGGGGGGGCAAAATTGGTAAAATTGGTAACCGTACACTTGACAACCAAATATTTACACACCGCCCCCCCCCCCCCCTACGATACCGGATTTGGACGAATAAAAAAACCCACTCTGGAGAATGTTGGGGGGGCGGCTGCCCCCCCTCGCCCCCCCTTGCCGGCGCCACTGCGCTAACTTGTAAGACGTTACACTACGTTGTAGTAGGTTACGCCACGTTGAAAGATGTTACGCTAACTTGTAAGACGTTACGCTAACTTGTAAGATGTTACACTAACTTGTAAGACGTTACGCTAACTTGTAAGACGTTACACTACGTTGTAGTAGGTTACGCCACGTTGAGAGATGTTACGCTAACTTGTAAGACGTTACACTAACTTGTAAGACGTTACGCTAACTTGTAAGACGTTACACTACGTTGTAGTAGGTTACGCCACGTTGAAAGATGTTACGCTAACTTGTAAGACGTTACGCTAACTTGTAAGATGTTACACTAGGTTGTAAGATGTTGCGCCATGTCGTAAAACGTTACACTACGTTGTAGGTTACGCTACGTTGTAAGATGTTACGCTAATGTAATTAACGTACAACAGCTAGGATAATCAATGCTTTAATCAAACTACGTTATAAGACACCGTTCACAGTACTCAAAACAACATCTTCGCCTGCGTTCACTGTAACCCCTGACACCCGACCCCTGGTATTGTTATTAGCTTCAATTCGCATATCCTACACTACCCTCCCCTCAAGCCAGGGGCGGATTTAGGGTACGTCAAACCAGGGCGCTATAAAACACGGGCGTGGAAACGGCCTATAAGCGCGTGATCCATGTGTGATGCGGAGGACTGGCGCGAGCGTGCTGTAGAAGAAAAAAATTATAAACAATGGCCGAAAAATATATACGAGTGCCCGAAAAATATGGCAATACTAAGGTAGTGTGTTAACAAAATCAATGTTTTCTTGAAGTTAACAATACGAAGCTTTCTTCAACTTTAGATTTACCTCGTTACCTTTTCAATAAATCTACTTGGAAAGCTAAAATTACGAAATTGTTCAATGGTTGATCGCCGTTCTTTTCAAAATTCAGGACGTTTTATCAAGCATTGACGCTTTGAATTGACGATTACTACTCCACTAGGTAACCAAAAGTTAATTTGACCACATCAAACGCTTGGTAATTTTATAAGCTTTACAATGTATACTGTGAGGAGACCGGCTTTTACCGGCTTTTTTATATTTTGTGTTTTCGTTGCCTTGTTTTGACCTCGCGTTTCAGTCGCGTAGTCAAAAACACTGGAACCGCGGAAAAATTATATTTTCTTTCTTTTCTTCTTCCCTTAAATGGTGTTTTGAATACACCAATCTCTTTCCCAAGTTATCAGCTTTCGAAAGGATGCTGCGAGAAAACCGGCTTTTTTGATATTTTGTATTTTTAAAGCCTTGTTTTCGACCAGTTCGTAGACAAAATCTTGTGCAGTTGTACTGTTTTAAATGTAATAGGAACCGCGGAAAAATTAGGTTTTTCTTGTTTTTTTTTGCACTAGGTACTTAAAATCTATTTTGAATACATCAATCTCTTGCCCAAGTGATCAGCTTTCGAGTGGATACTATGAGAAAACCGGCTTTTTTGATATTTTCTATTTTTAAAACAATACCTTGTGCAGTTGTACAATCGAAAGACTCGAAATAGACAAGATTGGGAACCGTGGGTCGAAAACCATACACAAAATATCAAAAAAGCCGGTTTTCTCACAGTATCCACTCGAAAGCTGATCACTTGGGCAAGAGATTGGTGTATTCAAAATAAACTTTAAGTACCTAGTGCAGAAAAAAACAAGAAAAACCTAATTTTTCCGCGGTTCCTATTACATTTACAACAGTACAACTGCACAAGATTTTGTCTACGAACTGGTCGAAAACAAGGCTTTAAAAATACAAAATATCAAAAAAGCCGGTTTTCTCACAGTATCCACTCGAAAGCTGATCACTTGGGCAAGAGATTGGTGTATTCAAAATAAACTTTAAGTACCTAGTGCAGAAAAAAACAAGAAAAACCTAATTTTTCCGCGGTTGCTAATATGGCATTGTTTTTGTCTACGAACGGGTCCAAAACAAGGCTTTAAAAATAGAAAATGTTAAAAAAGTCGGTTTTCTCACAGCATCCTTTCGAAAGCTGATAACTTGGGAAAGAGATTGGTGTATTCAAAACACCATTTAAGTACTAGGGAAGAAGAAAAGAAAGAAAATATAATTTTTCCGCGGTTCCAGTGTTTCTGACTACGCGACTGAAACGCGAGGTCAAAACAAGGCAGCGAAAACACAAAATATAAAAAAGCCGGTAAAAGCCGGTCTCCTCACAGTATACATTGTAAAGCTTATAAAATTACCAAGCGTTTGATGTGGTCAAATTAACTTTTGGTTACCTAGTGGAGTAGTAATCGTCAATTCAAAGCGTCAATGCTTGATAAAACGTCCTGAATTTTGAAAAGAACAGCGATCAACCATTGAACAATTTCGTAATTTTAGCTTTCCAAGTAGATTTATTGAAAAGGTAATGAGGTAAATCTAAAGTTGAAGAAAGCTTCGTATTGTTAACTTCAAGAAAACATTGATTTTGTTAACACACTACCTTAGTATTGCCATATTTTTCGGGCACTCGTATATATTTTTCGGCCATTGTTTATAATTTTTTTCTTCTACAGCACGCTCGCGCCAGTCCTCCGCATCACACATGGATCACGCGCTTATAGGCCGTTTCCACGCCCGTGTTTTATAGCGCCCTGGTCAAACACGGCAAGCGACGTACACTAAACTTCGAGACTAATTTATTCACGAATTAATTAGTTTGAATTTTCAAAAAAAACTTCTAAAAATGTTTTAAAAATTTGAAAAATAAATATTCAAACTTTTAAAAATTTTATATAAATTTCGAAATTTTCATTTTGCCCGTAATTAGCGCGCTAAAAATAATAAATTTTTGGCTGAGAAGACTTTGTCTACTTCATGTAGTCTGAACGAAACTGTTCATATGATAGGGTTATTGAGGGACCTCCTTTCTTCCATTTACAATTGAGGATAATTCGAGTACGGCAAAATGGCCGATGTACGGCAAAATGGCCGCAAACACGAGCACTGATTGGTCAAAAGCAGTAAAAAATGGCCAGTGTACGTCGGAAGTAAATGCAGTGTACGTCGGAAGTAAATGCAGTGTACGTCGGAAGTGAGAAAAAGTATAACTCGGCTAGTCGGCTGTCTTAGTCAGCAGTAAATTGACTCGAATTCAAACTTCGGCTTGAGAGTTGAGACTGCGGATGTTACGGCCGAACTTGTAGAGAACGCTCTACAGAATGAAAACGTTGATTTGTTAAAGAGGATCTGTTGTGATTTGACAAAGAAACTCCAATCGTGTGATTTTCTCGACATTGTACCGGGATTTTGACGCGGAGTCATATTCCTCAATCCTCAGTGTGCAAGAGCTGTTAATGGAAAGAAAGTTGTGTTGCTTTTAATAAGTGAGTGGAAACTATCTTAGCTTTAGTAGTTTAGTTCCTAAAACTTGTGTAACCTTGAAAAGCGTAAATTATTTAAATTAGATAAGATAGGTGATGTGTATTATGTTCGACTATAGAGTATGAATAATACATCATAATTATTGAGATAATGAGATGTGTTTAGCCAACCATCGCCAATTTTTACTTCAATAATCTGATCAACAGCGTTAAATATTGAATTCCAATACCTCTTCTCGAACAGTCTGCTGTTTATTTTTTCTTTAATATTCGATTGGTTTGGATTGTGTTTTGACTTTGTATCTGGCTTTTAAATATAGATCTCCTAGTATAGATTCTGGATGTTCTGCGAATCAGCTTGTTAAAAAAGAAGCTATTTTAAACTGTTGTGATAACACATGATCTAGTTTCTTATGTATTCTTGGTTTGGCTTCTGTTACAAACAGAAATATTTTTTGTTATTACCCTGACTGTGGGGAACAGAAATTTAAATTACTTTTTAATTGTAAAGTAGAACCGTGTCCACCTTTGAGAGGTATGTCAGATTTACATATCCTATTTTGTTTTCAAGGCATTGTTGAATCAGGTAACGTATTTCAACCATATCATTTTGTCCCTCTCATGTTTTATGCTGAGCCAACAAGAGGAGAAAAAAGGATGTTTCACAAAAAATCTCCTCCAACCTGTCAGTCTAAATAAAATTCCAGTGGAAATTTGGTTCAATCTAAAATTTATTTTCCTTTTATAACTACACCAGACCCCAAACCTTGCCATACTATCAAACACACCAATTGCTTTTGTTCCATCGTCAGAATTAAGTGGCAAAACAGCTGCAAAACAGCTGCAACCAACTCACCTGCTCCTTCTGCAACCACTTCACCATCTACAAGTTCAACTATCACTACCAGCACTTCCCAAATATATTTTATTCATGAGTATGATATATACATATATCATATCACCTAGTTATATACATACATCAAGTGTCTTTCAGCTTGATAAGTTAAAGGAAAACTAATTAGTTACTCAAGCTTTTGCAAACTCAGAATTAATATGACCAAGATGATGTGAGGCCACAGTGAGTGTGAGCTCCTCTCCGTCGGTACCCATGAAATGTCTTATATGGTCTATTTACTTTATTTCTTCTAATCAGAGAAGGAATTTGGCAGCTAAGGCTAGGTGTGGAGCCTTGGCTGTCCATGTCTGTCCATGTCTAGGCATGCTGATGAGCTCTGACAGAGCGAAACAGTCCAAAACAAGCTCTCCAATAACGATTGAAAAAAGTGCAAAAGCATTTTTTTTAAAAATAAATCGCAAAATGTGGCCATAAAAACGCAAATCAGCACTGTAAGATTTTTCTAAAAAAATCTTGTCAGAATGCAGGAAATGCCATTTCAGAGAGGCAAATTTTAAAAAAATTCTGGGAGGGCATGCCCCCGCACCCCCTAGATTGCGCAATTTCTGTGTTTTGACGTACACTGAAACATTCCTAGATCCGCCCCTGCCTCAAGCTAGAGCGTCCTCGATCTCAATTTCGTCCAAATTAAAGTCTTGGTAGCGGTCAGGTGGCTTGCGTTGACGCGTAGACCTTCGTAGAGTCACCGTGTTCGTAGTTTCCGCTTGCTGCTGGATTACCGCTGGTTCGTCGTGTCGTTGCTCCTGGACCGCATCACTTTCTATTTGCACGGCTGGTTTGTCTTCCTGATGGTGGTTCTGGACACGTTTCAGTCGGTTGCGATGTACGCAAGCCGTCCTTCCCTTTCCTGTTTGTGGTCTGATCATGTAGTTTACGCTCCCTTGCCGATAGAGTACGACAAACGAACCTGTCCAGGGCTTATGGAATTTCCTGCTCCGGCCTTTCGGTACTGATGGTGTTAAATCTGCTGTTAAAGAGCTGTGGAGTCCCGCAAGGATCAGTTCTTGGCTCTATACTGTATTTGTTATATACTTCGCCCCATGGTGATATTATTAGACGTCATGGACTTGACTTTCACTTTTATGCGGATGACTCAGAACTATATCTAGCTTTTGAGCCAACTACAGATGAACAATCAGGAGCGCTAGTGCGAATATAGAAGCGTGTGTGAGAGAGATCGACTCGTGGATGGTCAGTAATAAACTAAAATTAAATGGAGACAAGACGGAGCTGCTAGTAATAAATGCACGCCATCGTCCACGCCCTGCTTTTGAACATATGAATGTATCTAATTCCAGGATTCAACCGACTACTTCAGCTTGTAACATTGGTGTAACTTTTGATCAACATATGACTGTAGATCAACATATCACTAACACTTGCAAAGCATGTTTTTTCCATCTGCGTAATATAGCAAGAATAAGAGATTACCTATCTACGTCTGACACTGAAACTCTAGTTCACGCCTTTATTACATCTAAACTAGATAGTTGTAATACTCTACTATATGGACTGCGTAAATCCCTTACAGATCGATTACAAAAAGTGCAAAACTGTGCTGCCCGTTTGGTAACAAGAAGTAGAAAATTTGATCATATCACTCCTGTCATGAAACAGTTTCATTGGCTCCCCGTCAGTCAACGTATCATCTATAAAATGCTTCTCATTACCTACAAAGCACTTAATGGTCTAGCACCATGTTACATTAGGGATATGTTAAAACCATTTACATCATCAGTAAATTTGCGTTCATCGTCGAAAAGACTTCTTACAGTACCTCCAGCAAAACTAGTGAACTATGGTGAACGTTCGTTTTCATATGCTGCGCCTAAGTTGTGGAATGAATTACCAGACTCCATTCGTAACAGTGAATCATTATCTACTTTTAAAATAAGATTAAAGACATATTTGTTTAAACAGTTTTATGACTACAGGCCTAAGTGGTTTAAATGTTATAGTTGTTATTATATAGTAGTTTTATAGTACCCTATTACCCCGCATATAAGCGCACTGCAGATAAAGGCGCATGCGCTTATATCCGAATATAAGCGTATGCGCCTTTAAACCATCAAAATTTGCGAGTTAGACAGACATGAACATAATACCTTTTTTAATGATACAAATACTTTTCATGTTTTAAATTATCAACATTGTCTATTATAAATTGTAGTTATATGGTTAATGATAATAGTTATTGTTTTTGGTATTCTTTTATTACACACTCAGTTTGAATCGCCTTTGATCTTGGTACTTTTGCATTTGCATTTACCGTTTATAATACCATTGATATGTTGCACTATTAAAAAGGATGCGCCAATTCTCGTACCCAGACCCCATGCGCGTAGGTCTGGGTACGAGAGTCGCCTATAAGCGACATTTTATAGGCGCATGCGCCTATAAAACGTCAGTTTTTATTCCAAAATTTTTCCAAAATTCGCTTATAGGCGCTGCGCTTATATGCGGGGTAATAAGGTAGTTGTAGTTTTATAGTAGTTATAATATTTATAAATTGATGGTTTTGTACTTTTGTTAATAGTCTAACACCAAGTATAAAACTCTGTATTAGTTTAAAACTTTGTAACGCATTGTAAAGCGCCATTGAGCTATAGGAAACGGCGCTATAGAAATAAATTATTATTATTACTGCAGTGCTGTGCAACCACACAATGTCACCAGAATTCAGTGGTTTAGTTTTCGTAACGCCGTTACGCTCGTCGTACTTCTGTTTTCTTGATATTCTCGGCCATCGTTGCATGGACTTCTTTGAGAGTGTGCTCCAGCTCATCACAATAATTAGAGATCAGCTTGGTTTCGCGCTCGCCATAGTTGCCCAATAACACAAGTGGCGCGAAGCTTCTCGCCCATAAACTGCTTTAAAGGGGGACACATGCGTCGAGGAATGGACACTGGAACGATAAGCAAATAAAGCCAAGGGTAGATGTAAATCCCAGTCGTTGTGGTCACTGTTGACATATGATGAAATAATTGCTTTGAGAGTCCGATTGAATCTTTCAACTTGGCCGTCGGTCTGGGGATGGTATGCAGATGTTCGTAACTTATACCTCTTAATATAAATACCTCTTTCATGAGCTCCGACTCAACGTTTAGCCCTTGATCAGTGACCGTGTCCAGCGACCACGTTGTCCACAAATGCACGAGCTACTGTCTCTACCTTCTGGTCGACCATCGGAGCCGCTTCGACCCACTTTGTAAAGTGGTCACTCGTTACCAAGACATACTGGTGCCCTCCTACGATGTCCATCGCCCACTCTCCATTGGTTGAGAAACTCTGATATTTTCCATCGGGGCTAGATGAGATGCTGACAGGGGTTTCCGCTGACTACATACAGCACACTCTGCAACCCATAACTGCACTTCGCTTGCCATTCCTGGCCAGTAGTACCAAAGGTGCAATCTCTCAAGACAGCGATTAATGCCCATGTAGCCAGAGCTCGGGTCGTTGTGGGATAATCTGAGTAGGCCCGCACGCATTTTTCGAGGGACGACAGATTAAGACGAGGCCATCCTTCCCACCACTTGTTGCAACTCGTCGATGTAACACTCCCTCCACGATTTCCAGCTGTTTCCATAATTGTCGATAACGACGAAGTTCGCTATTATCGGTCCAATCATTTGGTGGCTCTTGTTATTCAGTGGCTGTCAGTCGTGCCTGAAGGACGAGTGAAATGGCGGGATCTTCTTGTTGAGATTGACGGATTTCCTCCGTGGACCAAGTTGACTCGACAACGGTGGCCCCAACGCCCGTGACTACAGTCTCGTCATGTGCATTAGTGTGCGAAGGGCGTCGGCGTTAGTGTTCTCACGACCAGGTCGGTGTGCGATGTCAAAGTCATATTCTTGCAGCGACAGGATCCACCGCGCCAAACAGCCTTTATATAGGCTCACGCAGTCCTGTAGCCATGCACGTTAAACTTTGATGATCAGTTGCCACATGAACTTTTTTTCCCAACAGGTACACAATGGCCAAACATTCTTTTTCTGTCGTGGAGTAGTTCTTCTCGGCCGATGTCAACGATCGACTAGCATAGGAAACCACGTGTTCCGTGGGTCCGCGTCACTCGCATCGGTATATACGGTGAATGGGACTGTAAAATTTTGCAAGGAAAGGTGGGTGCAGTAGATAATCGGTTCTTGAGTTCCGTGAAGGCTGCCTCTGCCTACGGTGTCCAACAACTTGTTTGTGTTGGTGTCCAACAATCTTCAGCCTCGCCTCTTGGATGCAGTGAAGGATTTTCTCCAAGATGTTCTTGTGTTCATCCCAATTATCTGCAAAAATGATGATATTATCGATGAATACCATGCAGCCGTTGATCCCGTGCAGAAGTCTTGTCATCATACGCTGAAAGGTTGCTGGGGCATTTGTCAGGCCAAAGGGCATAACCGTAAACTCGTAATGGTTGGAGCCGACAGAGAATGTCTTCGCGGTATCTTCTTCTCTCAGAGGCACCTGCCAGTACCCCGACGCTAAAGTAGCGAGCACCCCCGAGTTTGTCGAGTATCTCATCTACTCGTGGCATCGGATATGAATCCTTTCTCGTGACTGTATTTAGGCGTCGGAAATCGACGCAAAATCGATGATCACCGTCCTTTTTAGGGGCCTGTACGATTGGCGATGACCACGGGCTGTTGCTCGGCCTAATGAGGCCTCGAGCAAGCATCTCTTGTACTTGCTGTTCCACTACTTTGTTTAAATGAACAGGAATCCTGTATGGCCGTTGTTTAACTGCTCGATTATCCCCAGTGTACCAATTGAATGTTCAGCGTCACTGGTTCTTCCAAAGGGTCCTCCGGTCCATTTAAAAATACTTCTGAATATTGTTCCAACAGAACAGTTAATTTGTGAATAGTTGATGCTGCTGCTTCAATTAACAATGGCGTCTCTCTGGAATTCCATGATAATTTCTTATGTCTCACATCTACGACCATCCCCATTGTTTTCAAGAAGTCAGCTCCAAGAATGCACTGATTTTCCATGTCTACTACCACGAATGTGTGGACGACGTTCAGGCCGCCTATTCGTAAAGGAATATCCGTCATTCCAATCACGTGAAGACTCTGGCCACCCACCCCTCGCGCTCTCATCTTGCATGTTGTTATTGGTCCACGGACAATATCTTTGTTTACCAGCGACACACTTGCTCCAGTATCGACGAGGCATCGTTGTTGATGTTCACACAGCGTGGCTTTGATAAAAACTGCTGTTGGTGAAACACTATGGAGTATGGATAGATATGGCACGGTCTTCATGGGCTGACTCCTGGCCTAGTAGCGGGCCAGCCCTCGGTAGTTTTCCGGATTAGGTTGTTGTGGAGCCTGGAAACGATACTGGCAGTCTCGAGGCCACAGACGAAATAGTAGTTTGCATTTCGACGTTGCCCGCGGCCACGGCCATTTCTTGGCTTGCTTTGGTGACATTCTCGCGATATGGCCCAATCGACCGAAGCTGTAACACTCGCCTTGTCTTCCTCGGCGGGGGTTCTCCGCCCTTACTGCTGTCACTTCTGCCACTGCGTTCACTGATTTTGAAAGCTGGTCGATTTTCTCGGTAAGGGCTTGGATTTTTTTTTCAGCTGGCTAATCACGGTGGACTCCCTGTTGGATATTTGTAATGTTTGAACCGTCGTCTGGTTTATGTTAGGATCGGTGTTCGGTGATGACAGCTCAGGTGTCAAATCAAGCTGTTGAGCCATTCTCACCGTCTCCTCGTATGTCAGAGTTGGCCTCTGCAACAATTCTCTTTCTAGCGCCGCCGGAGATCCTTCAATGAACTACTGCTTGAGAAGGTTATCTCTTACGTCGTTCCCGATGTTGGTCATCGCTCGCCTAAGCAGTGTTTCCAATTAGCCATAGGCGAAAACTTGGATATCCTCTCCAGGTCTTCGCGCGCGTCAACGGAACTCCATCATAGCAATATGTCTTGCTTGTCGCGTCGCCACCGAAGACTTCTTTGATAGCTTCTGTTAAGGCTTTATAGCTTTCTTTTTTTGTCCTCTGCAAGACGCTCGAACACGGCAAAAACTTTTCCCGATAGCAGCGTCGGTAAACGCCTCAACATCGCATCCTCCTTCCATGCGTTCGCTGTTGAACATAGTTCGAACTTGCGCAACCAAAGGCCGAACTTCTGGAATAGCGTGGAGGCTTGCTTTTGTTGTACCTGTAGTCATCCTGGTCACGGCACCAAATGTAATATAACGTACAACAGCTAGGATAATCAATGCTTTAATAAACTACGTTATAAGACATGCACCGTTCACAGTTCTAAAAACAACATCTTCGCCTGTGTTCACTGTAACCCTATATCCCCTGACACCCGACCCCTGGTATTGTTATTAGCTTCAATTCGCGTATCCTACATTACCCTCCCCTCAAGCATATTCTACATTATCTTACACTAACTTGTAAGACGTTACACTACATTGTAGTTATGAGATGTTGCACTACGTTGTAAGACGTTTAACGCTCCGTTATGAGACGTTACACTTACACTACGTTGTAAAACGTTACGCTACGTTATGAGATATTACCCTACTACGCTACATTGTAAGACGTTACTGTATGCTACACTGTAAGACGTTACGCTACACTGTAAGACGTTACGCTAAATTCTAAGACGTTACACTACATTGTAAGACGTTATACTACGTTGTAAAACGTTACATTGCGTTGTAAAACGTCACACTGTGTTATAAGACGTTACGCTATATTTTAAGACGTTACTGTACGCTAAATTGTAAGACGTTACACTACATTGTAAGACGTTACGCTAAATTGTAAGACGTTAAACTACATTGTAAGACGTTATACTACACTGAGTTATAAGAGTCACGTTAATACGCTCTACAATATGCTGCGTTGCGAGATGTTACATTATCATGTAAGGCGTTATAATACGCTACGTTGTAAAAAGTCAAGGTTACTATGCGGGTTAATTTTAGGCCTTGCCGAAAATTGCACTTATAAAAACGCATAATACGTAACTTTTTAGTCAAAACATAGAACCCAAAATTTATGTGGCATTTAGTTGATTTTGGCAATTGTAAAACCAGAAATGTATTTCTCGTTTTATTTCTCGTTATTGCGTCATGCTTTGGAAGTAACACTATTAGGCCGGGTTATTCTAGAATGAAATGTACAGTACATATAAAAGATTCTAAACTTACCGATAAAATTCCATCATCACATCCTTGTAATCTAACTGCAATGAAAAGGCTGGGTTAGGACTTAAACAATCCAGTATGAAGTCAGCCATTGCTGGGATTTTAACCAGTTCACAACTGTTATGCAATTCTTTTTCAACTTTTGCAGCTGCAGATAATTCAGTCACTGGTAATGGATAGGAAGGCTCGATCTCAGAATTTTTCACATTGAAGTATTGTTTCAGATCGACTCCTCTAAGGAGGAATAGTGTGAATGGATTCTTGTCTATCTCAGATGTAACCAAGAAATATACAGCTGCCATGTGCTTGCATGGATTTCCATCATCTGGGCAAGTGCATCGTCCATGAATTTCATACCATGATATTGGAAGTAAACTAACATTGGCCTATAACATTTAAATCAAAATCTTCAAAAGGTTTAACAAATAATGGTAAGAACATCAACATTAACACTGTATTACTACAACAAATAATAAATACAAATAATAAAAACTAATAAATCAGTTAATTTTCCTATAACCTGCCGTTTTCTTTTTTTTATTTCTTGGATATATATTATACACAGTATACTGTACATATATACATACATACACACATGACATATCATGAGTATGAGCATAAAAATTATTTATTTAGAGTCGATCACGCAGGATAAGGTTACCCTATTTATCCGAGCCAGAGGCTCATGTTTTAAGCACTCAACTATTCAGTTTATCACTCTTAGGTGATTGGAAAACCCGACTGATAGGGAATTCCAAGATCCTACAATTTAAGGTCATTTTCTGAGAAGGAAAATCATAGAAAACATAGAAAACTTGGGTTCAATACATAGAGTAGTTAACTAAAGTACAGTATAATATTGATTGAACATGCAGTAAAATGAAAAATATGAGCAATTTATTAAGTGAAAATCAAATTATTTACTTAGGGTAGTCTGTACCTTCAATGCTTACACAGTACACACTACACAGTACCTTATCTAATGCAACCAGTAGCTCATCAGGTAATTCACCATTAAGGATATGAGCAAGTAGAATAGGGCTCTGCTCCACAATAGCAAAGACAGTTTGCTTCTGCTTCACAGAAAAATCTTGAAATTTCACCAAGACATCATAAACTCCATAATTGCCTTGAACTTTTGCTATTACCTATCATTAAATTATACACTATTGTGATTTATGAAAAGCTTTTGGGCTACTGAAGTACACAAACTATATACATGAGTACTATAGCAAAATGGAGAAATTATTATTTATATATTAAAGCTACAACTGATATATGTATGTACAGTACCTTGGATCCTTGCACACTAATTGACAAGACTTTCCCAGTGTTAGCATAACTTTTACCACGAGCAAGTCGCTTGTTTGTATCAAGCCGCCTGTTTGACAAATAAAACCATGGAATTTATATTATTAATTTATCAATATATAATTAATTTATCATTTAAAATTTATTGCAGCTTGATCTGTGTAACTTGTTACAGTAAGTTGTTGCTCAGTACAAGCTGTAAATGCTCATGTCCTCAGATGTAACTGCCACAGGTAGCCTTTGGATTACTAGACAGACAATCTAAATAACCACAGAGCTTAGGACTAATACTGGAGAGTAAGGTTTAATGGCAGACTAGAACTATAGGAATTTTCCACTTTGCAGGGCACTGGCCAGGAGCTTATGGATCCTTAAAAATAAATTGTTTGTTGCTGCACATCCAATTACAGTTAATAGTGATGATGATGATGATGTATACCAGTATACAATACCTGCAATGATCTTTTCCATGCAGTTGACAAATGAAACACTTAACAACACAATCTGCCTCATATATTGTAAGCCAAATATTGACTTTAAGCAAGATGGAATTAAGAAAGCCCAAAATTGAGGATGTGCACCTCTTTCAAAAAGTTTACAATTGGAAGAATGTGATGTTTAGAATTCAACAAATATAATACATGTACAAATGTTGAAATCACATTTTTTGTAACAGTCCTCAAATCCCATGAAGATATTTATTAAGGAGCCAGTGACTTGCATATCTACAGTATTTCCTGGCCCTGTTTTGAGAACCATACTGCCCCTGGTGGGGAGAAATGGATCTCCATAATTCTATCTTCCTTGCAATACAGTATGTGAATGTTCATCAACTAAGCTGCTAACATACACACGTTTATCTCAGATATTTCTCAGATGCCTGAACCGTGGTGAGAATGAGATGATTAAACCATTGATTTATAATACTATCAATTAGTTATAAATTATTTGTATATATAGTGACAATTGTGGAAGCTTTATGATGCAGTTTATATATGAATGTGCATATTGCCATATACAGTACTCCTCAATTAGCCTTCGATTTCAGCATGCACTCATATTTCTATGTTGTTAACTTCAATGGGAGTTTACTGCCCAGGATTTGATCATGCATATTTTTATGCATTACCCACATTGTCTTTCAAGACATATTGATGCCATGTCACATACATGTAATGTACATGTGCATGTGTTTGTATATTGGCAAATGTGGTGCTTTTAACCTTCAGACGATGCACGTATGTACATTACAAACACATGCAGGCATCAATATGTCCTGAAAGACAATGTAGATAATGCATAAAAATATGCATGATCAAATCCTGGGCAGTGAATTCCCATTGAACAACATAGAAATGTATTACTGGTACAATGCAATGATAAATTGCATTGGCAGCTCATGTGACTGAGGGGAGAGATTGGGAGGGGTGGATCATGGGGCAAAGGTGGTGAGTGGAAATCCCATGCATAATGTTGGATCGCTTTTTCGTATATATTATTTTGTCATATTATTGTTGTAATGGAACCTCAGCAATTGGCAATTGCTGTTGTGGTTTTACAAGCCTCATTACAAGCATTCATTACATATATATATATATATATAGAGGATCTTTTTAAATGTAAATTTCACTACATAAACCACATAATCAAGGCAAAGTTAAATAAAATAAAACACATCATGCTTTATGGGTGGGCTATGTGAACATTCTGCTCCGCAGACCATATCAATAAAGTTTTCAAATTACAGAATGTGCCACCCGAGTGATCTTCAGATACTGACAAACAGTGTGCAGCTTTTTAGGAACGAAATTGAATCTTATTTTATGACAATTAAGGATTTCTTTGCAAAGTTATATTAGAAAGAAAAATTCATAAAGACTTTTAGGAAAGCTCGTTTCCAATATGTTTTACATAGTAAAATCTAGTCCTCTTAGTGAACATTATTAACCATATACATAATTGTACTTCCTTTAGTTTATTTCAATGTAATATATACTTCCTGTAGTTTCACACTGTATTTTAGAATTTGTTGGAGGGCCACAAGTTGTTTCACTGTTAGGTGCTACCTACCCTTATTAATAAAGTTGATTATTATTATGGAGGGTCTGAGATATCCATGTATCAGATCCATTTCTCAACCTTCTTTGTCATTACAGGACATCTATATGGAATTTTCAGGGTTCAGAATTTGCACGGTTCCTGATGGGCCTTCAAAGCTACTGTAATGGCCCAGGGAATACATGATCCCCACCATACTTCGCCCCATCAAGCAATGTCCTATTTCCAACAAGCCAAGTAGTATTGCAAGGCAAGGATACTTTAACCTGAGGTTATCTTGTGACAGAACATACTTGTAATGCAATGTGCATGTGATATTGCACTTGAATATGTGACATGTTGAGACTTGCAGACTAGCAGTACACATGAAGGCAGTACATATTGTAACCTTTGCTCTACTGTACCATCCAAGTTTGTGCAGCTCAATGGTTCAATAACCTCAGAAATGATGGACTCAGAAATGATGGAAATGTTCTGAGATTTAAAGCTTGAACACTATAAGTACATTCAAAAACATCACCAAGGTTAACATACACCACATTCACCAAGATACACATACTAGTTGTCACAATTAACCAGTAACTATCACTGCAACCTTCACTCTACCATTTGAGGCTGTGAATGGTTAGAGCAATGAGAGCTTGGAGGATTTGAGCCTCATTCCTTTTGGGCAACACCAAAAGGTAGCCCCCCATAGCATTGCTACAGCCTACAAAACGAGTTGTTGTTCAAGTGTGATTCGATCATGGAGTTTAAGCCTTAAGTCTACAGCCTACAGTAGACAAATTTAGCAGAAGTGACATACCTAGGAGGTAAACGGTTAACACCTATCCCTTTATACTCATCCGTATTTTTTTTGAATATTATAATTTGATATTTGAAAACACTGAAATAACCGTTTGTTCTCTATGTGAACCAGGCTGAAAAATTATCTCACCTAAGCAAGCATTGCTAGCCATGCTGACTAAGGCCCTAGGCCATTAATTAAATAATTGCACTCTCATTTATTTTATTGCACTCAAGTGCAATTAATGATATATTGCACTCCTCTCAGCCAATCAGAATCCAGTTTTGTCATGTATATAATAAAGCATATTATAATGAATACACTGTCTTAATGACTGTTGCATGCCATTGTGCTACACTGTCTTGACTGTTGCATACCTGTCTACATTGTTGCATGCCATTGTGTATAAATGATAAAAGGAATAGGATTAAGGATTGCCTAAACATGAAGGCTCGACATATAACAACATTTCTTTCTTGTTTTGGAAAGTCGCCTACTTATAATATTAACCGTGCATTGCCATTGAGGTGAAACCACCACTCACCAGACAAGAAAATTTGCATTTGTTTAGACACACAGTTGGATAAACTATATTAATATAAATAAATACGATCATAATGCTTATACACTAATCCATGACAAAACGATCAATGGCATCTTTTTGTTTACATAATAGAGCCTTTGTCGTCTACTGTCGAAGTAGCCAGTAGGCACCTGGTAGGCACAGTCGCACAGATTCACGTTTTCACGTGCTCGGCCTAAACTTACCCCAAAGCGTCAAGAAAAGCTTTGCCCCAAGTCGTCTTCCCATACTCATTTCTCACCATGGCAAAGCCTCCAATTGATCTTGAAGAGCAGATATCGTTCAAATAGACGCTTTTAAATCTCCACGCGCAGTTTTGACTTTGACTGCTTGTAATGGCGCTGGCAAGTTGGCACGTTGCGCTAATATTCCCGCCGTATTGATATTTTCACTTCCGGTGGTGTAGCGCCCTTTCAGCCAATCATTTTCATCATTCCACATAAGTATTTTCAGCTAATTTCCGGCAAAACAAAAGTTGAGATTTCGAGCCGGGTGATGACAGTTTCTGAAACTATAAACAAGACCTAAACTTGATTTCTTTTGTCTGGTATACTGCTATGAGAGGATTAGATGTTGGTATTATTGTCCTGAAGCAATTGATTGATCAGGAGAGATGGATGGAAGTTCTTAATAAAATTGGCGAACAGTGTTCAGACGTGCCACAGTTCCCGGTCAACTCCAACGACTATCGCTCGTTTACACTACAGGATTTAGCGGTTCTAAAAATTACAGAGAAATTTAATTTTCGAGGTTGGTAATGTATATAATATATACAAATCCAAAATCTGATATGCTTATATATAATATGTTATAAATAACTCAATAATTAAAGTTGTCATTTTGTTTACCATTATCCGTTTTACCACAATGGTTTTACCTGTTACCTCTGGGATATAATATTAACCTCATTATAGTGCCTGTTATTTTAGAAATATTACGTATAATACCCGAGTTAATAACTGAGTTCTGACGTATTAAATACCTTTAAAATATATATGATAATAAAATAACAATAATTAAATCATTAACGTCACTCCGTTAATTAGCCTAAAATCACTTAAAACCAGTCCCCGCGCGGTTTTCCATAATATACTATAAGTATGCTAAGAAAACTATGTTTGCAGTATTTGTAAATGTTCTTGGACAGCGATACATTATGTTAATTGGTTTAAGATATCGATCATCGCCGACGCGCAGAAGTTATTTCCAACCCTTCCTTCGTGTTCGACACATTTTCTTGGACGCAGCTTTTTAAAAGCGAAATAATTGTAAGGAAGTCACCCGAAAAAAAGGGTTTACAAGACGTCTTGTTACTAAAGTGTAAGATTTCAAACTACAACGTCATAATAACATCTAAATCTTACAAATCCGACTTCTGAACAAAGTTTGTTTGCAATTGATCGACACACCAGACGGAAAGCGAAGTCTTGTAACTAAGGAAGATAATTGCCCAGATTTAAAAAAACAATTGTATTACTAACGTTTAGTCACTATTCAAGTAATATCTTCAGAGTGAGTGGTGATAAAATTACATAACTTAATTGATACCAAAATTATTCCTTTATAATTGTCTTTGAGATCCCACGTTGTATATATATATATATATATATACAAATTCACGTACCAATGCTGCAACGCATTGTATCTAGGCGAAAGTTTTAACGCGGATCTCTATGAACCATAGACATATATAGGGGGTAGTCAGTCAATCGGCTTATTCAGGGAAACCACTTTCAATTTCCCAGCTAACAGCTTTCTAGACGAGGGTGAGTTGTCTAATTGCTTTAGTATCAACCAAATATCAACCATAAACAACCTTTCTTTAACGTAAAAAGTCTTATCAAACATTGTTCCAAATTTTAAGATACTAGTTTCACCTTTTTGTTCGTAGTCGTGTAGAAGTATCCCCATTCAAAATCGCTCACAAAAAACGAGATTGTAATTACTTTGCTTCAAATTTGGTGTAGATATACTCCATAGGTATAAGCGAATTCATTTTCTTATTCGAAAATGTCAAACTGAACAATATTCCATTACTTTCGGGCCAATGTTTTCATACATCATATATGATTTCATCACTTAGTCGTATCTAAATTTTAGCTGACGCCATGTTTGCCTAGATTTCAGGTTTTGCTTGCAGCGTGAATGTCGTGGCTTCTGATTGGTCAGGGTAGGAATATTCCAGTTATAAGAAGCTGTGTTGTGATTGGATAACGCTACTAGTGGTCTATCACCAATAGACCACTAGTAGCTCAGCCAATCAGAATGCCGACTTTGTAATAGACCACAAGTTGCTTGATACTAATAGCCCATAGTATAGGCAAACTGATCACCCCGTATCTTTTTCGGATTTTTCTGTTTTAGCTTCGGGTAATTCCCAACATGATAGTGTACTTATCGCTTAATTTCGTGAAATCTCCCCTCTTAAACTAAATGTTAGTTATTACTGATCAAATGTCCTTTTAATAATTTGTATTTTGTAAACCTCCACAGTTCGTAGGAGATGTGTCGACTCATAGGCGTAAGGGCCGGGGGGGGACTGTTTGTCGAAAAATTAACTCTATTCGGGCAAAAATGGTCAAATGTGAATCGGGCAAAAAGGGTCACTTAATTAATGACATTATAACGGGATTTTTATTGAGAATTTTATGCGTCGACTGACCAAACTAAATTAAGCTAAAACATTGCTTGAGTTATTTGTTATGAGTACGAGTTCTTTATTTACTTTTTATTATCACTTTTCTTCTTTCCCATAAATCTGAGGGGGGAGAAACATTGTCTACCAAAATTGGCTAATAAATTTTACCGTGTTATGGAAGAAAACTTATAACATACAAAATTTACTTCTGACGTATCTGGAGCAGATTAAGTTGGTCATAGCAACTGGTCATGCTATGCAAATTTTGAAACGATTTACATATTCAGATCTAGTTTTATAGAAATATATTGTTTTCAAAATATGCAGATGTTTATAAATTAGCATAGCATGACCAGTTGCTACGGCCAGCTTCGCCACTGCATCTTAATTTCACGATTCAGCTTAATACGAAGTTCCTCCATTTCTTCCTGTTTTCTAACCTCTGCCTGCTGATCATCGCCATATAGAACCATATAGGGCGAAGGGCAATACCTTCTTTATAACGCAGAAGAAACGTCTTCATCAAAAGTTTTTAAACGTTTTAACATTCAATGGAACTTATTTTTAATTTTTATGAATTTACATGGTTTAACATGACCTTTGTTGACTTTTAATATTTGTAATAGCTTATAGTACTTAACATTTGTATTTCACATTGTAAATTAGATAATTTAATTTTGTAATTTAAACCTGAAAAGCCCTTCGGGGAGGTTCAATAAACAATAACTACTCGTGCTACTGCTGCTGAGTGCTGCTGCTTCCTTTACTGCTGCTGCTGCTTCCTTTACTGCTGCTACTGTTCTACGTGTTCCTGGTTTAACGTCATACATCAGCTAGACATTGCTACACTGCTGCTGCTGCTGCTGCTACTGTTTCCTTTACTACTGCTACTGTTTCCTTTACTGCTGCTACTGTTCTACGTGTTCCTGGTTTAACGTCATACATCAGCTAGACCATTGCTACTGCTACTGCTACTCAAGGGCGGCGGAAGGGGGGGCTAGGCCCCCCCAATATTTCAGACGAGGGGGCTAAGCCCCCCCCCAATATTTTCAGAAAGAGCGTTGCCAATGTCTTTTAAATATCCGTCCACCATTGGGCCAACCAACTCCAATTTTAATAATCCCCACAACTTCTTCTAGAAACCCGTCCATTTTGTGATTTTGTCCATCCCTTAATTCCCCTTTGTATTGACTTTATCCAAACATTGGGAAAAACATCTCAAATTGAAACTTCGCTGCTTTAACTGTCCCTATTCAGTTGGCAGCCATTGTAAAAGTTTGCTTCTCTTAGTTAATAGTTACTTGAAGTACTGTAATTAAACGCACCCACCGCTGACCGCTCACAATCTGCGCCCGCACAAGTGGGAGAAAATCGAGCAAATTTGACCACTCAACGCATGTAATGACATTTTATTCTATGTTATACATTTACTTATTAATAAAATGAACGATCTAAAATTTCACTTAATTTTTTTAACTCTCTGAAATTTTGCAGGAAGGTCAGAATGCCACGCCCCTGCCACGATTTTCTTTGTGAATTAGCCCCCCCCCCCCCCCCCCCCCCCCCCCCCACACCCCCCCCCCCCCCCCCCCCCCCCCCCCCCCCCCCCCCCCCCCCCCCCAATATAAAACATCTTCCCCCGCCACTGCTGCTACTGCTACACTTCCGCTGTTACACTGCTGCTGCTACTGTTTCCTTTACTACTGCTACTGTTTCCTTTACTACTGCTACTGTTTCCTTTACTGCTGCTACTGTTCTACGTGTTCCTGGTTTAACGTCATACATCAGCTAGACCATTGCTACTGCTACTGCTACTGCTACACTGCCGCTGCTACACTGCTGCTGCTGTTTCCTTTACTACTGCTACTGTTTCCTTAACTGCTGCTACTGTTCTACGTGTTCCTGGTTTAACGTCATTACTGCTACACTGCCGCTGCTACACTGCCGCTGCTACACTGCTGCTGCTGCTACTGTTTTTCCTTTACTAACTGTTTCCTTTACTACTGCTACTGTTCTACGTGTTCCTAGTTTAAGTAACGTCATACGTCAGCTAGATCATTATCGTTTCTGCTCCGTTATGGGACAAACAGAAGTGAATTTTCCTTAAACTTTTGCAGTGCATAGAAAATCGAAAAAAAGTCCAAAAGTAAAGTCACAGTCCACCTAACTATAAGAGGGGTGCAAATGATCAAATAAAAAAGCTCATGTAATGCTTAAAATACTGTTTTGCGTTAACGCTTTCTTCAAATCAGTGAGTTAGGGATTTTTAAAACAGACATTTTAAATTTAAAAAACCACTGTTTTAAAAACTCTGGAGTGTTCATTAGGGTTGGGGTAATTGCAGTTTCTGTAAACTTTTGAATTATTACAGGTACAATAACAAAACAAAAGTTGTAGTTTATATTTAATTATTTCCAACTCAATTGGTGCCAGACCAGTGTAAGCCATTAAAAATTGCTTTCCAAAATCACTCTATCATGATTTTCTTCTGCTGCACCTCCTTCTCCGCCAGTGAGGCCAATCCACCCACCCTGCTGCTCCTCTATCCTTTCCCCATCTCCTTTACCTCCAAATTATTATTATTCTCGCACTTCATCTTCTTAGTACCCTTCTATTAAGTTTATCCTATTTAAACTGCACTCTGTTTCAAATTAATATTTCCTATTACCATGCAGGTGAACATATGTTTAGTGGCTGGCTTTGCGATCCTGCATATACCATAACACCATCAAACCACAGAAAACAGGTGGCCAGAAGGACTTACTTTGAAAGACTAATATCAACTTGTTCTTACCCTCCCATTGCATATTTTTTTGACATTGGTGGGTTTCTATGTTTTCCAGTGTTCTGCAAGCATTTTAAGGTAACTATATATTAAACAATTGCACCTTGAACTTTAGTTGAATATAGGAAGCTCTCGGCAACGGCTTCCTCCTTCCAGTTCCGAAATCGCATAAATCGCATTCAAGAGAAAATACATTTCCTGACGAGCAAATACATTGCCATAGTTACCCTTAAACTCCAAATAACCCTAATCTTAAGCTATAAACCTAACCCCATGGAGATTTCTCACCGCTAGCCAGCACCTGTAATAACGTAGGACATAATCCTTGTGGAATGCGCAAAGCATGTAAAAGTTGGGGAAATATATTTGCTCGTCAGGGCAATGTATTTGCGTCTCAACAATATATTTTTAGAACTTGCAAAATGATGCTCTACCATCTAATATGCTTCCATTTTAGTGCAAGCACCAAAATTATAATTGTATGAATTTTACATTTATCTGCTGCGATTACATAATGAAAATTTTAATGTAGTTTATTTTATAGTACAACTGGATTAACTGATTTTATTATTTCTGCTACATTTTAATCTCAACAGAGTCAAGTCATCAGAGTAACAGGAGACAGAGCAATGGTTCTAGAGGTTTTGGCGAAATGCTTCAACATCTTGCAGGAATATTTCCCTGACAATATTACATTCTTTCAAGAAACCACATCAAAAGATTATAATCATTGTCATGTGAAATGTCATCAACCCTGAAGGCTAAACTATGATCAACTATGATATAAATGATAGAATATTGTTAAGCTCTACATAGTTGCAGGGACTTTATCTATAGAAAAACGTCGATCATTGTAAAATCACCATCTCACTTTTAAGGAACAGCAAAAGTATAACAAACTTTGATACTACCAAGAAATCGACTCCTGGCTAATAGAAAGCAGCTAGCGTAGATTTGATCTTGGTGCAGTGGTAGGTACCTGTGCGCAATCTTGGTCTCCATGCAGGCGATGTTATACAGGGCAATTTATATAGCTAAGATATTTATGACGCACCATGCAACAAAATGTAGCTAAAATTTGCGTTCGCAAATGGTATATTACACCTAATAACTTTTTTGTGCAACAATATTGTTGTATTAAAAATCTGCATTTACTACAAGACTTGAATTACATATGGATACATGATGGACGATCGTCAAGCTC
Source organism: Chrysogorgia sp. JL179-B06 (assembly GCA_035772405.1). Lineage (NCBI taxonomy): Eukaryota > Metazoa > Cnidaria > Anthozoa > Scleralcyonacea > Chrysogorgiidae > Chrysogorgia > Chrysogorgia sp. JL179-B06. The sequence continues at coordinate 898,677 of JAYKKM010000437.1, read as the reverse complement.
AAATACTCATTGCAAAGATTTCCCAGACAGGGATCGAACCTGTAACCAGATTACTCGTGTAGAGCTCTCTCTTGACCAAGTGATCACAATATTTGCCCTATCCTATATATATATATATATATATACATAGTATATATATATATATATATATATACATAGTGGGTCCCAAGTCCACAGTTACCATAAAGCCATATGGTGATAGCCGGTAGGGCACATTTGTACACTTTCGTGTGTATATATATATATATATATATATATATATATATATATATATATATATATATATATATATATATATATATATATATATATATATATATATATATATATATATATATATATATATATATATATATATATATATATATATATATATATATATATATATATATATATATATATATATATATATATATATATATATATATATATATATATATATATTGCTTATACGGCAGTCACTATATATACCAGCAATGCTTGTGTGTGTTATCTATATACACAGATGTGGTGAATGTGGACTTGAGGTAGACAGTGCATCAGTAACCAGTACATCATTGTAACCATCATCAGTAGTTCAAGTTCAGTTGGCAATCAGAAGGTTACAGGGCCCGCACAGCGAGTTTTAAGGTTGGGGGGGGGGGGGGGGGGGGGGGGGGGGGGGGGGGGGGGGGGGGGGGGGGGGGCTAAATGTTCACAAATACTTGTTGGACTACAAGTCGTGTTGTGACAGTCAATTTCATTTGACTGGAAATTAACTGTCGCACCACGACTTTTGGTCCAACAAGTATTTGTGAACACGGCAAACTCATGCCAGGTTTAAATACCGTATTTAACCTTGCTCTGCCATCTGAGTTCTAGTGGCTCAATGGTTAGAGCGTCTGGCTAGCATTCAGAAGGTTGCGGGTTCGAGTCCTGTCTGGAGCTCAGAGTTTTTCTGAGTATTGACAACTTAACACAGCTTGCACAGCAAAACCTTTAAATTTTCCTGCCAAAACTTGTTACACGACTAGGTAGCCAATCAGTGTGCGTAATGTACAGACCGGAAAATGAAGCCAATTCAAATATTAAAAAAAAAATCCTTAATATAATTAAGGATTGTATAACATTTTTAATTTATTTTATTTACTAATAATCCTTATACTCAACAATCATTTGCGATTTGAAATCACGTCTCGGGTTCGAAAACTAAAACTAAATATTTGCAAAAACATCAACATTGACTATCCAACATAATCCTCGATGGGACGAACAAGTGGGGTCGTTTCGTCAGGATTGGTCGCATTTGTAACCTGGATGCTCTGTTCACGAATGATTGTCTGAGGAAAATAAATAACAAAATACGTTAAAGTGGTACTACGATCAAATTTTACCTATCAATATTTTACGTATTTATAAAGCAGAGCTGCTAAATATTACTCGGTCGAAACCGTTTTGCGATTCGACAACGGCAAGTATTATTTTTTGACTCCGAATCTGGAGTTGTTATATCCTCCATTAATCGTTCATGTTCCTGACGAGCGTAAGGAATGACGTCAGACTTAACGCAAAGACTCTGACGTCACAAACACTATTACCTTTTGAAATTGCGGGCTCACTTGGAACACGTTCTTAGTAATGGTGGCCTAAATAGTAGTGACCTCAGAGCTTAGAGTACTTCAAAATTTGTAGTTGTTTTTTTACATCAATGATCACTTTCGACCCTGAAATACTATTATATGCTAAAGAAAATCTAAAAAATGGGATTGAATTTTCATCGTAGTGCCACTTTAATCCGAATGTACAAGTAATTAACAATTTAACCATGAGAATTAAAGTCCGAGACTAATTGTCTACCCGTCTTCAATAATACCCGTCTTAATGTAACCTTAATGTAACCTTTTGATTGTCGGTGACAAAGGACCTAATTACTCCACATAAATTATCATATCAAAACATTCAGAAATTATAGGTGTCATGTGACCGGCTGAACCCATGACCATTTTCGCTGACACAATGACCTGGGTTGACGAAATATTGTTACATCCTGCAGTTCTTTTGAAAACTTAGCTGTTGACTTGTTTCTAATTAAGATCAAATGTCCTTTATTTGTTAAAAACATTCCTTTAGTAACACTGCCCGCTATGAATGTATATAATACCTAACCTGTTTCTTTCGACAGCGAAGCAACACCAATCCAGTGATCAACAGCAAACAGCCAAAACCAATTACGACATACTTTCCTATGTTTATGATATTCATTGGAAGATAGACAGATTTCTTGAATTCATCAGCATCATGTTCATCTATACAAAAACTCTAAAGGAGAATAAGAAGCAAATATTCACGATGGCATGCATGATTGAACGGACAAAGACATAGCTAGGCATATCGACGAACAAGCATATAGAACTTTTATCATAAAAATGTCAGCCGGCTCAGTTTGAAAAAAATAGTTTTCGCAGAGTTTGTTTGTTTTGACCCACGAGTCCCTCGTTTCTGTGCTGGCCGCAATCGTTATGAACAGGATCTATAAATAGCAAAACGAACGAACGAAAGAACGATTGCTTCCGGTTGGGTCCCAAGTAGTATATCATTCGACATTCGTAATTTACCACAACTTTTCCTTCATCTGATCCACCGAGTGCGAATGCCAAATATTAATTATAAGTAAACGCATGGCATTGAGGGATATTAGTGATTATTATACAATACTCATACAATCTAGATTGTGATTGGCTAAAACATAGAAAAACCTACAGATAATTCTTGATGTCTTACCTCCTACAAAATATCAAAAATTATCTGTAGGTGACGTAATGGTCTTTGCGTTTACTTTAATATACCATATTGCAGCACCGTCATTACCCCATTACCATATATACTGAACTTGTGAGGCTCACGGCAACGTCTTTTGTATAGCTCAGTCGATTAGAGCGCTGCAGGTCTAGAGATTCACGGTCGCGAGTTCAATTCCCAGCCGGAAGGCCTTGAAGTTGCATTTTTCGCAATTTGTCCTGGTCGGGTCTCAAAGTATACGACTCGACACTAGCAATTTACCACAACGTTTCCTTCATCTGATCCACCGAGTGTTAGCGCAAACCCGTAAGCCCCGCCCCATTTTTACCGCCTCACATCCTCTCGTGCCCCCATTATCCCTACAGAATCTCTGGCACACAGGGTAACCGAGTGTAAATGCCAAATATTAACATTAATAGACGAACAAACGTACGGATAGGAAAATGATACCTCGTTTACAAACATCACTGGAAGATATAGTTTTCTTAACTTCTTTAGTTTCCTGAGTGAAAAAACAAACAAAAAGTGAATATTTCTCAACGCGACTCTAGCGTATATCAATATAAATTCATATTAAATAAAGATATCCGTATGGAAAATGTGACGTACCATTTTACATTCGCTCGTTATTTATGTCTTAAATTCATGCACTCTCTCCTTTATGTCGGGGAAATAAACGAGGAATAAAGGAATAAACGAGGTACGAGAGACTCGTTTATTCCTTTTAAGACACAAACAACACGTACAAAGCACTTTCTCATGTTGTATTCTTTTTATTACATATACCACAAGAATCTTTTGACCATTTTTAAATGCAAAAGGACAAGTACCAAAAGTCTTTATCTACTGTATATAGGCAATGTTTATCTAGCATACTTACTTCAATTCAACTATTTTATCGACAGCTACGTTAATCTGAATCCTTTTGTTTGTTTTCATCGATATTCCAGTGTTCTATATAACAGGGACAGAACAATCACCAGTTAAACCATCCATGAGTTAAACCATTTTCTTAATACAGTCAAACGTGCATGTACTAAGTGGTCACCCTTGGGGATTGTAAAAGTACCTCATAGGCTCTTAATAGTTCAGGTTCGATACAAAACACACACCCTTCTGCTTATCTGTCATTAAAACGTTTAAGATATATTAAAATATCAACAATCAACTTATGTTCATAGAAAATGTCTTAATAGAAAATAGGAAAAAATTAAATAGAAAACATTTTGTGCTTGGTTTTTTATTTTTGTGGGCACGTAGATTGGATAGTAACAGAAGTGGCGAAATGTTCAGTCTGCTGAGCTGTTAAGTTAATATAAAGTCGCTAGATCCAATACGAGTCGCTAGATCCAATTTCGTCTTTAAATTTAAAAAATAATATTCGCAAAATTGTGTTATTTGTAGTTATTTTCTGGTAACCGTTTAAAAAATATTGGACTGTCGATATATAGACGATCGTCAAGCTCATATCCAGTCAGAAAAACGTTTCTGAGTCCCGGACAGGAGTCGAACCTGCAACCTGATTGCCGGTGAGACGCTCTAACCATTGAGCTACCGAGACTCAGATGGAGAGCGATGATGTACTGATTCGATTATAATTTAATTTATGAAATGTAACGCAACGATGTCGCGAAACGAGCTAAAGAAACATTTTGCTCGTATTATCAGCTTTGTTTATTCATTAATCTGGCAATTATATATATCACTGTCAAGACAATTTTCCAATCGATAACCTATTGCAAAGTGGTATTTTCACAAGTTTCCAGAACAGAGGGTAAACAAGTTAAAAGTATGGACGTTATTTAACGGTTTCAATAGGACATAGAAAATCGAGCATTTAACAAAACAAAAATATATTGCGCAAAAATACTCCGGAAAACAAAACAATTTATTTGATGAAAAAACGTTTTGGGGTTAGAGGCACTTTAAAGGGATATGGCAATAAAAATTATTTTTGCCTTTCTGATAAACAAACGGTCATACGAGGGTAATCCAAGTGAAAAAACTACTCTGCTGCAAAACATCATCACTAATTTCCACAAATACAAATCTTGTTATCCGCCATCTTGTTTTAATACCTTACCTAATTAACATGACGTCACAAGCAGGGTAAACATGATGAAACTTTCCTTTCTGGTACCTGAATTTATGTGGTATACTTTTAAAAGTATTGTGGTTCAATTGAGAAAGAAAAACATCCACAAAAATAAAGTTTTAGACCTATATACGTGAAATTATGGCTGACTAAAGTTTTCACTTTACCCTGCTTGTGACGTTACACGCATATCGAAAAATTATCCAAGATGGCGGATCATGGTGGAAAACAGGAATGTTTTTTTGTCGAAATTAGTGATGTTGTTTTGCACAAGAGTCGTTTTGTTTACTTGGATTACCCTGTGAAGGCAATTTGCCAATCAGAAAGGCAAAAAAAATGTATTGCCATATCCCTTTAACAGTGTAAGAGATAGGCTGAGTGAAGAATAGTAGACGAGGAGTAGGGCCGTGTACCAACCGTAAGTTGGATCATGGTTAGATCACTGTTGAACGATTGACCTCATGCAAATATATTTTAACATAATAAGTAGAAGTCTTACAGGTTCGACAGAAATAAACGTGGCGTGATCTTCTTTGTTCGGATGCAATCCTATAACATCGTCTCTTACTGATTTATTGGCAAACAGGAAATGAGGAAGGGAAGCAACTATGGGAACATCTAAAACCAGCAAAAAATACAGTAAGCATATCAAAGCAAGAATGTTCGGACAAATACTACTTCAAATATATATAACTGAGAGCCACGAGTTAATCAGTGCAAACTGTTGGGTATTACCCTCTTGAAATAAAGTTTATTAATATTATTATATTTTGTGTTTATTACCTCCGCCAGGAGGTTATGTTTTTACCTCTCTCTGTCTGTCTGTCTGTCTGTCTGTCTGTCTGTCTGTCTGTCTGTCTGTCTGTCTGTCTGTAAGCAGGTTATCTCAAAAATTAATGAACAGATTTTCATGAGGGGATGGTCATATAGATAGGATATATTTGTAGAAGGGATGGTCATATGCCGAGGATCAGTCCATTAAATTTTGGTTAAATTTGGATGACAATTGGATGAAATATTGATAAAAATCTGTCTGTAAGCTATCTCCGTGTCGAAGAAATGAATAAAAAAACGCTTGATTGCGCTCATTATATTATCCTTATAGTATGCAAATATTTACTAGTAATATTCACAAACAAGCTGAATTCTCAAAACAACGAGCTCGTCAGTTTCATTGTTTATACAAAAGCCAAAAGGTGCACTCAACGGAACAAATGCAATCAAACATTTTATTCATTCAAGAGAGACCAGATTATAGCAATATTTATAGCGGAGATATGCAGTCTCTGAATGTCTTCTAGTTATTATTATTATTAGTATTGCAGTGTAAACTTCTGTATGCTATATTACAGTTAAAATAACTCCATAGGGCGTAAAGTGTAACCTATGAGGAGTATATAAAAATTCTACTTTAAAACTATCAAAATGCTAAAATTATTAAAAATGTTAAAATATTCTAACAATAAATACAAACAAATGCTTTGTTTTTCGTTCCTTCTAAAAACAGTCACTAGACTTCTTATCTCTAAGTAACGACTTTAAAGGTACGTGCAATGTTCACAAAGTACTAGAGATCATCTTCATAGACTCTTTTGCTGTTAAAGTTTACGGAAGTGACGTCAACCCAGGAATCTGCATGTCTATATGAAACCTCTTTACAGATCCCTTGTTTGACGTCACTTTCGTCAACTTTAACAACAAAAAAGTCTATGAAGATGAAATTTTTGGCCGACAAGATATATTACATTTTTTTCAGGAGAATTCAAAGATTACAAATATATAAAATTCCCACAGAGATTATAGCAACCTCGTACCCAGGCTTTGCAATCGCCTCGCCAGACTCACCGGAAGTGAAAAGCCTGGGTACGAGGTTGAGGTTCTATACTTTAAATATACAAATACTTGTTTAAAAACACGAATATATTTGCTATTAAATTCGTAAAAGAACTACTCGAAGCTCGAGTCGATCCCATAAACCATTACGTTGACCGCGCAATTCCCAAGGGCCTCGGCACCGGCAACTCACAATTACAATAATATTTAATTATGATAAAGGATTGTTCTTACGCATTGGTTGACAAACACTGATGTCCATGAGACCGTCTGGTACGCATGTATGATTGTTTGTTACGCAAAACCCAGCTTTAATATCTGGATAATATTTGAAGAGCTCAGGAGGTGTTATATATCTGTACAATTTGATATCTCTAACGGTAATTGCAGAGTCGTAGGTTAGAAAAAGAGATCTAGAAAAGCAGCAAAATGTTTATTAGAAATAGAACTATATAACATTGATTAATTATACGTACGTACATACTTCTAAATCAAGAGCGCGAGGTCTCATGTGCCTAAGGTTTTACTACAGACCGAGCAAACGAGGAAAACATAAAATAATATATTATATGGCTTTTCCTCTTCTCTACGTGGCACTTGGCAAAATCTAAAGGCCACAGCCAATGCAATGAAAAATTCAGTTGTAAAATAACTCTTTTGTTTGAAAGAACTCTTGAAACTATAAAAACTAACCATTTACAACTTTTCCATATCTCACTTCACTCTTGAGATATTAAGATTTGTTTGATATGTAAATGATCATACTTATGACATCACACTGCATAATAACTTCTTGAAAACGCTTATATATCCTTGAGAGTTGAGATTATGTAAGGAAATCATTTGAAATGCAGGTGCATGTGCGTGGATGTATCCAATGACATCAAATATGCAAATCATCAAACGATTCCGTGTGATAAATGGTAAAGATATGCAGAATTTTTCACTAAGTCATTATGCATTGTGATGTCATAAGTATGATCATTTTCATATCAAGATTTTACATATCAGAGTTATTTTACAACTGAATTTTTCATTGCATAGGCACTTTAAGCATTCATATACCTTACTTTAATAATAATAAATAAATAATGTACCAGCATTCTAGCTGGTGACAGCACATTTTTCTTCGGTATTTTCCAACGAAGATACCTATATAGTTCTTTTTTAGTTTCATTCAAATCAACACAGCAATCTTCCCGCCAAAACGTACCGATCCTGATCATAGAGATCATAAATAAAACTAGAGGGGGCATTGGAGCCTGATTTCAGTCAATTGAAGGCTGCCATTTTGGATAAATTGGGGGGCAATTTTATACTTTTACTCGGCAGAAAATGGTCCAAGTAACAATAGAACAGGTGTAATCGCCAAATAGAGAAATAGTGAAAAAGAAACGCAAAAATTGTAGAATTTACGTTTGTTTTGGACCGCGAGGTTCTCGAATTGCAGAAAAAGGCCTGGAACCAAGAAGTTTGCCCTCCAATTTGCATAATTATGGACTTTTAGTAGAAATTGACAGGTGACTATAGAGTTTCTCGTGCCGTGATTGGTCGAGATGGACGGCCTATTTTGTGATAGTCACCTCGCGCGAGGTGACTATAACATTTTCAGCGATTGAAAAATGGCGGCTTCTCGATTTATCGATATTACGTACGAAAAAGTGAATAAAATTAAAGAAAATGCTAATCAAAAACAAACTAAAGAAACAACCAAATATAGAGTTAAACGATTTCGAGGTAAGATATAAGAATTTCCCAAATTTCATAGCTAAACTCTTTGTGGTGGTGTCAACGGCAGTCGGCGACGCAATTTTCCGTTTCGTAAACGGTCGTTGCCACCAGTTACGGTCGATGCCACCATTTCACTGGCGTTAACGCGTCACACCACGCGTTTGAAAATTTCACGCAACGACGAATACACGGAAACCTATCGCTTGTATTTAATAAATAAAGAAAGAATGGTTATGTCTTGAACTCATATGTTATAAATATTTTCGCACGATTTATATTACCGGGAGATTGAAGACGTATGAATTCAACACACGATCGAGAATCAGAAATATATTTTAATGCCACAATATGCTTAAAGCTATTCCATACTTACATGAGTGCTGAATAAAGTTTTACTTTCAAAAAGGTTCGAAGAACACTAAACACTAACCTTAAAACTAACCCTGCTTTAGAACGGAATAGCTTTAAGCGTACATTCTTGTTGTTTGTGGCTTTTAAATATATTTCTGATTCTCGATCGTGTGTTGAATTCATACGTCTTCGATCTCCCGGTAATATAAATCGTGCGAAAATATTTATAACATGAGTTCAACTGTTCAAGACATAATCCATTCATTATACAATCGATAGGTTTCCGAGTTTTAATTTTCCGTGTATTAACCGCCATTATTACACGATTGACTCGGTTTTCTTTGATGTACCGCGGGCTTTATCTAGCATAAAGACCATGAATACTAATTAGATAAGAAATGAAGGAAAAACTAAGGGAAATCTTTGTCCAAGGTGGATAAAATTGACAACATTTCGTTGGAAAACCTCCTCACTCGTGAAATAAGTCAGATAAAGCCCTCGAACGTCGGGCTTTACGCTTGTTGGTGTATGAAAATCAGTGATGAAAATGCGGTTTGCGTGGCGTGAAATTTTCATACGCATGTGCTATCATATCGTGTTTCTGGAGGACAGGATGTGACGCGTAACGCCAGTGCAATGGTGGCATCGACCGTAACTGGTGGCAACGACCGTTTACGAAACGGAAAATTGCGTCGGCGACACGATAGAAACAACAAGTAATTTTGTGAAAAAAATCTTTATTTAACAGAATAAATTGAACAACAAACATTTCAGACAACATTTGAAAGCTTATTAGCACGATTGTTGAAGAGATGAACAAATGCTTTTCGATATTTTACGACTCTGCCCGAAAAAAGACGGCAGTTTTTACAAAAAACAAGTTTGTTGTCAATCCGAGCTGCAGTCTTGACCGTCATCCTCGGCTCCGTACAACAAACAAATGTCAATCTGTGACAGTATTACTTATTCATTTCAGTGAGGCTAATAAAATACTAAGTTCCTACCTCGAGCTGCTCGTCAGTGAAGGAAAAATAGCGGTGAAACGGTTCAGAAAAAAAACATTGACAGCCGTGAAACAATCCAAAAATTGTACGAGACAGAATGCTGATACACAGAATTATCCCCGAGTTTTACTCGAAACAGCATGGTTCTGTATCTCCATCCATATCTACTTTGGAAATCGGGGACAGAGAATTAAACTAAAGTCTGTGAAAGAGTCATTGCTTCACCTGGTAAAACTCAGTCTTCCACTCTATAGTTCTGCTTGATCCGACAACAAAATCGCTTTTTGTTAAGCACATTTTGGCCTCCACTTGCAAGAGCATGTTCGTATGTTGTTCGTTTTAATATTATCATGTGATCTCACGTGCGCGACTTCCGGAAATAACAAATAAAATAATTAAAACATTTCCCCTTACTTTCTTTCAGTTGTTTCTCTCTGATAGTCACCTGTGAATTTCTACTAAAACAATTAGTCACCTAAAACAATGTATTTGCTTTAAGGCAGCCTACTGGATGTCGGATTGTTAACACATTACGATATGTTCGATTATCCGCTCTTTTTAAGAAAACCGGATAAGCTGTACGCATATTGTAAACAGATAATTTATCTTTGTTTTAATATATATTGTAGCTTTGGGAGTTGGTTATTTCTCAAGAAAACGTTCGTCGAAGACAGCCAAAAGTTCGTGTTTTTGTTTACAAGATGGTATCCGTAATACGAAAATTATATTTTTGGGCATGTTTGATTATCCGCTTTCAAAGAGAACTAAGTTAGCTATCAGGATAAGATGTATGTATGTTGTAAATAGATCATTTAACTTTCGTTGAATATATTCTATAGCTTTTGGGGAGGGTTAGGGCCGTTGTTGTTTTGGGGTCGGTTACAATCCAAATTATCCAATTAACTAGGAGGCTGGTACGAGGGCAATGTATTTGCTCGTCAGGGCAACGTCCCAGTCCCGTCCGATATGACCTTATATGGAATACGTACTATAAGTACCTATCCCAATTTGCCCCCAATTTTCCCAAGATGGCGCCGCCGCAATTTTCAGATTCGTAAACGGTCGTTGCCACCAGTTACGGTCGATGCCGCCATTTCACTGACGTTAACGCGTCACACCACGCGTTTGAAAATTTCACGCAACGCCACGCGTGCCGTCAAACAAAAATTGGGACTTGCGGAAGCAAGCTAATGGTTGACATGCGGTTAAATGCTGGAATTTCTCCGACCTGTCATTGGACGATAAAAATATTAACAACTGTGTCATTGGTGAATAATTAATTACTCTATCAAAACGACAACCGCTGTTTACATATTTATCTATATCTAAACAGACCAACGAATACACGGAAACCTATTGCTTGTATTTAATAAATAAAGAAATAATGGTTATGTCTTAAACTCATATGTTATAAATATTTTCGCACGATTTATATTACCGGGAGATTGAAGACGTACACTATGAATTCAACATACGATCGAGAATCAGAAATATATTTTAATGCCACAAACAACAAGAATGTATGATTAAAGCTATTCCGTACTTACATGAGTGCTGAATAAACTTTTACTTTCAAAAAGGTTCGAAGAACACTAAACACTAACCTTAAAACACTAACCTTAAAACTAACACTGCTTTTGTTGTTTGCATGTGCCGGTGTCACAGCGGATAGTGTCCCCCCGCGGATAGTGTCCCCCCGGATAAGGGCGGATAGTGTCCCCTTTAATTAGATTTCCGCGGATAGTGTCCCCCAAGTGAAACTCAAAAACTAAAGCTTTGTGCATTAAGCAAACACTTTTTATCAGACAAATTTTCCTAATTAATAAAACCAAAAAGAGAAGAACTAAACAATGGTACAAAATATAGTTTAAAAAGACAAATTGTTCAGAATGCTGGCGGAGTGCATTCGCGGCACAACCATGCTTCTTGATCGGACTCCAAACTCTCCACATTTACGCAATTAAAGTGAAACCAGTGGTCGCACGAATCGCACAAAATCATGTCATCGAACATTTCGGGCATGAGACAATGGCAAAACAGTTCGATTTCAAAAATGTTTGGATCATCTCTCCTCCTCCGCTTCTTGCTACTCTGACCTGGGAAAGACTCGAATTGGCCATTCTCGAGGCATCTGATCAAATGGTCTCGCATTTGTTGTTGTTCAAACTGTTTGCTTTGCATGCTGTGCTCATTCCCCGACGCTAACTCATAAGCAAACGCAATAGCAACCTCATCCGGGTATTTGACATTGGGCTTTTGTTTACGCGGAATGGCTTTGTGAGTCTGATCCATCCATTCAACCGAGTAAATAACGATTCTCGCTCAAAAACTTATAACTCATAAAATCGTTTCATGAAATGAACAAAAATCCTCGCCATCTACACGATATAACTTGATAAAAAAATTTACGTTAAGGGTTTTCCGATATTTTGTTTAACAATGCAATTTTAAAACAATATCAGTTTCTCAATTTGGTGGACACTATCCGCTAGCAGATAGAGTCTCCCCGGACAATATCCGCTAGCAGATATTGTCCCCACGGACACTATTCGCGACGCGGATAGTTTCCCCCCACGCGGATTCTGTCCCCCCAAAAGAAACACTGGGATAAGCTTTAGTTCTCGTGTTCTTTGGTCGAAATATAGAAATTTGGACTAATAATAAACCGAGGTTGGTGAAACGCCAATTACAGCTAAGGGGGAACACTTTCTACGGGGGACACTACCCGCTGTTACACCGGCGTGGCATTAAAATATATTTCTGATTCTCGATCGTGTGTTGAATTCATACGTCTTCAATCTCCCGGCCGGTAATATAAATCGTGCGAAAATATTTATAATATGAGTTCAACTGTTCAAGACATAGCCATTCTTTCTTTCTTTATTTATTAAATACAATCGATAGGTTTCCGTGTATTCATTTTCCGTGTATTAACCGCCATTGTTGGTGTATGAAAATCAGTGATGAAAATGCAGTTTGCGTGGCGTGAAATTTTCATACGCGTGTGCGATCATATCGTGTTTCAGAAGGACAGGATGTGACGCGTTAACGCCACCAGTGAAATGGTGGCAACGACCGTAACTGGTGGCAACGACCGTTTACGAAACGGAAAATTGCGGCGGCGCCCCCTCTAGTCTTATATATGATCTCTATGATCCGGATGGCAATATCGCAAGATTCTCGACTGCTCAGCAACCAATCAGCGCGCTTTATTTTACGTACGGATCGGGAAACGAGAATTACCGGGAAATTAATTAGAAAAAATATTTCGATATGTAAAACATTTTTACCTGCAAACATCACTGACAAAACAGTATAGTTTATCATCTTTACTAACAAATGGTGGGAACAATGATCCGTCTATAGAGTAAAGAAAAATATGAGGGCCATGAAGCTTCTGCAGTGACCTTATGGGTGTTCGGACGTATTCCGTTGCTAGACAACCGATTGTTAAGGACAGGTATACTTCGTGAGTGGATAATAAATTCAAGGTATAACCATATATTTTATGTATGAAATATGTAGGCTTCTTTCGTCTGGTGACGTCACGTTTACGTCATCAAAAAACACAAAAACTCTATATTTTTGACATTACGCTACATTTTTTAGTGTCATGTGAACCTAATAAAAAGTCATGAAAATTTTATTGTGTTTATTGACCTTGAAATTCGATATCTCGGCTACTTTTTAAAAATTCTTAAAATGCATATATATACGCACTTTGGCAGGTACGTCATGTATGCATAAAGCTGGTTACTTCATGTAAGAATCCTAACCAAAATTTTATCGGGACACAAAAATCGGCCTTTTGTGAAGTTTACCGTCCAGATTCTAATCGCCTGTGTTCAGTCGGTTAGACCGCTGGCCTAGAGTTCCAGGGTCACTGGTTCAATTCGCAGTCGGACGGCCTTGGAGTTACATTTTTCGCAACTGGTCCCAGTTGGATCTCGAAAGAGTGTCACTCGTAATTTGCCACAACTTTTCCTTCATCTGATACATTGATTTAAAATAGAGTTAAATGATAAACTTCCTCTTTCTATTTGAATACTTGCATTGTAACTCATACCTGATCCGTTAATCATATTCGCCCATTTTGTACCCCACCACGGCAGCTTTCTAAAATAAATAAGTGTATTCAAAATAACGTTTTAAATAACTCTAAGACGGATAAATGCAAACAATCTAATGAGAGACGAGGCTCGAGAAAACATCAAAATGGCCCGGCTGGGAAAATCTCAGTGTTTCTATTATGTGTTTCACTCTCTGACGAAGTGCCTTAAACATTAAACCTCCTAAACACTATTTCGGCAATACACCAATCTTTTAGAGTTCTCGATTTGTTTCGCAAAGGAGAGGTGATGGGGGTTCGAAATAGCAGCCGGCGATAGCCAGCAGTTATAGGACCTTACCGGCGATTTCTAATTTCAAAATATAACTCAACTTTGGGTTATTGGCGAAATTGCTTTTGCCAAGATCAAAATTATTCCGTTTCTGAATGGTAATATTTCTCTGTATATGTCATGATTGTCATCATAACTTTGTCCTGTGATTTTCCTTTGCAGAAATGCAGTGATCAAGCTGCAAGTTCAATGCCGAAAAGTAACGATCCGAATCGCTGTCCAGTTTTCCTGATCTTGCCATCTTTGTTATAAAAGCGAGTAGTTAATGTCGTACATTGACTGTTGTACGAGTTGACTGTTGTTCAAAGCCAGGATAATTTATATCCGGTGAATAAGTCCTATCCAACGGATAAAACCGCCATCAAAACAATAGGGCATGAGATATGAGTTATCCACCAGGTTTACTCACCAATGTTAAGGGTTACAACTACAGTGGAACGCGACCACCCCGTTAAATTACAACCACTTTGTTTTATCCCGAACAAAGGGTCGTAATAATTACTACGGTCTTACAGGATGTTGCAACACAACGACACAAAGAAACCCTTTACAATAGCATGACAATAACGTTTCTATTGTGAAGGATTTCTTTTCAAAGTGTTTCTATCACTCAATGACGTCAAAAATTAATGGAGCGACCGCATTCGCCCGCAATCAGAACAAAAATGGCGGCTTTCAATTTACAAAAATACGATAAACAAAACCAAATTTCTCTAAAACTAAAACGATTAGAACAAAACTAATACCAATTCTCCTGTAAGGCGACAAAGAACTTTCATTTAAGCAACACTTGTTCTGGGGGTGGAGTGTTCCTTTAATAATTCATGTGGAAAAATCAATATTGTAAATCGGCGAGAGTCGTTCTGAGGTTGATTTTCTCAGTTATAAAGCAGCCTATATCTTAAAGTGCATATAACGTCTATGGGGATTTAACATATTTGTAATCTATGGATTCTCCTGAGATAAATTGTAATATATTTTGTCAGCTGAAAATTGCATCTTGATAGACTTTTTTGCTGTTAAAGTTGACGGAAATGATATCATAGCAGACATCTGTCTACATGAAATCTGTCGTCTACATGAAAACCTCTTTACAGATTCCCGCTATGACGTCATTTCCGTCAATTTTAACAGCAACAAGGTCTATGAAGATGAAATTTTCAGCTGACAAGATATATTACAATTTTTCTCAGGAGAATCGATAGATTACATATATGTTAAATTCCGACAGACGTTATATGCACTTTAAGATACTTGATAGACATGTATACACTTAAAGTGTTTAGGAAATGAAAATTAAATTTGACTTATTTAAATGCACCCCGAACATGAATAGTAATTTATAGTTCTTTCATATATCACGTCGTTCTTGAGATATTAAGACTTTCGTGAAATGCAAATGAAATAACCTATGACGTCAAGATGTTTCTACATTTTTAGAAAATTAAGAAATTTTTTTAAACATTTTTGTTTAAACGAGCTTATAATGTTTAGTTATTTTAATAATGAACAATTCCTAGGAACATTTTATAACCACTATAAGTATTTTATTCTAGTCTTACATTAGGTTATATTATTCCGTAATTGTAGGAATGTAAGTTTTATCTCATTTATCATGTAAGCGCATTGAGATTTTTAAATGCGCGTAAGAACATTAAATTATTATTATTATTATTATTATTATTGACGATGGCCTTTTTAATTTCTAATAACGACCATCGAGATATTTTGACTTGTGTGATATGCAATCATGACGTCAAGATGCTTCTACATTTTTAGAAAATCAAGTATACCTTGAGATTATTCAACGAAATCACTGGAAACTTTGCACAGTGCGACACTTCGTGAAACTTAACATCATTACGTCGAAATAGCGATGCCAAATTAATTTACTATTTCTAATTTCTTGATTTTCTAAAAATGTAGAAATATCTTGACAAGTCTAAATATCTCAAGAACGACGTAAGATATGAAAGAGCTCTAAATCACCATGCATTCCTGATAATTTTCATTTCATAACTCGATTTTTCATTTCATAACTCGATTTTCATTTCATATGCACTTTAAGTAATATAGAACATTCGCTCGCCTTCGGCTCGGAGTTTGTATATCAGATAACGATCTGCTGCTCATATTTCATCTATTACATGTTTGTAATTATTAAATAACATTTTGAAAAGTTGCGCACTGATCGGCTAAGAGCCATCACTATAACACTGTATGTAAACATGAATTTTTCCCGCCATTTTTATAAAATGGACTGCAAGACGAACCTTTGCTCACAAACAGCTAAAATGTCGATAAATATGTTCTGTGACAGCCAACAAGAAGAAAAACGAGAAGATGGGATGCTTTTCTTCACAGTTAACTAAGAGTGTTTGTGTTCATTTGAGCAGCCGACGACGCTGTCTAGCGTGAGTAAGGAGAATGTATATTTTCATCATTTTAATAAGAGTCTTATTTCCTCAGTGTTATTTTATAAAATAAATAGAAAACATCTTTCCGTGTTTACATACAGTTATAGAAACACTCGTAAAAGTTTGGGAGAACTCGAAATAGCGTGGAAATACTCGCCCCCCACTAATTTCTCGTTCTCCCAAACTTCCACTCGTGTTTCTATAACTGTATGTAAACACGGAAAATGTTTTCTATTTCTTAAATATTACATAGTTATTAAAACCTACCGTAGGTTATTATATTCCACGTAATGACCAAGTCGATCAATGTTTCCAACTCCAGTATGAATCTCTGACGACACATTTGTGTTATTGGTCTAAGAAGGAAATTATACTATATTATTTTTCTTTCGAGATACAAGTATACCAGTAAGCGGTCATTAAAATAATTAAAAAACTATATAGACTATGTTGGTGAAATTGCTACAGCATGTTGGTAATACTGTAAGTAGTAGTACTGGGAATAGTACTGGGAATAGTACTGGGAATAGTACTGGGAATAGTACTGGGAATAGTACTGGGAATAGTACTGGGAATAGTATTGGGAATAGTACTGGGAATAGTACTAAAAATAGTACTAGAGGAGTAGTGGTACTTCAATACGTAGTTGTACTGGAGGTGGATGAGTATGAGTATTATTTGTGGGGTGCAAACGTGGTATAATTGAGTGAAAATGTCCTGTGGTAAATAAGTATAGGTAATCATATGATAGCGAGTGCAATTAAGGATTTACACTACGACTACGAGTGATATTTGAAAATTTGGCGAATTTTCAAATGTCACGAGTAGTGTAAATCCTTAATTGCACTCGCTACCATATGATTACTTGTCTATTATTTCCATGACAAAATTACGTTAATTAAATAATTGCACTCTCATTTATTGCACTCGAGTGTAATTAATGATTTATTGCACTCTTCTCAGCCAATCAGAATCCAGTAATTTTGTCATGTATATAATAAAGGGTGTTAGACAACCGGTTGCTAAGGACAGATAATTTAACGCCCAATATACTTCGTGATTAAACAATAAATTCAAGGTACATTTATAACCAAAATATTTTATGTGTGGAATATGTAGGCAAACCTTGTGACGTAGTTTGAATTAACGTCATCTACAAACACAAAAACTCTATAATTTTCGGCATGTTTGACATTATGCTACATTTGTTATGATGTTTATTCACCGGTTACATTTAATAAATTCTTAAAATCCAAACGTACTTTTTTGAAGATAATAGTCCAAATTCTAATAGCATGTGAAAAATTAATTTTACTTATAAACCCTCAAAGATTATAGGAATTTTAATTTCTCCGTGACGCCATGATGACGTCTCATCATAGGTAGCCCAGACACAAATTTCGAGTATGAATAGATATACATAGTTATATTATTATTTTTTTATAATTCATTTATTTACTGCATAAAAATGCATACTGTTGGCCTGTAATTGTTCATATCTTCTTTCATAACATCAATATATTCTATATGACTTGTTTATAGATCATAAAGCTTAGCAGTGTTTCAAAATATTCATCAAATACACTCCTGCGGTGTTCATCTCGCTTTACCGTCAGATAAACATTGTTATATTACTATTTTTACCGTAAAATATACAGGAAAATCAAATTTACTGCTAGGACTAACTGCCTACTTAATATACCATGCAAGAGGGAAAATTTACACATATACTTACGATTAGACGGCTTTAAATCACGTTTGAAGTCAACCAGGTTTTTTTCTTCCGCCACGTCGCCCGCAAAACCTGGTCGACTTCAAACGTGATTTAAAGCCGTCTAATCGTAAGTATATGTGTAAATTTTCCCTCTTGCATGGTATATTAAGTAGGCAGTCCTAGCAGTAAATTTGATTTTCCTGTATATTTTACGGTAAAAATAGTAATATAACAATGTTTATCTGACGGTAAAGCGAGATGAACACCGCAGGAGTGTATTTGATGAATATTTTGAAACACTGCTGAGCTTTATGATCTATAAACAAGTCATATAGAATATATTGATGTTATGAAAGAAGATATGAACAATTACAGGCCAACAGTATGCATTTTTATGCAGTAAATAAATGAATTATAAAAAAATAATAATATAACTATGTATATCTATTCATACTCGAAATTTGTGTCTGGGCTACCTATGGTCTCATATGACATTACCAAACGAAAGAATTTTGCCCACCTATAACACATACAAGAGTAGTAAAAAAGAGTGCTGCGTAGAAAGTGTTTTGGATATATAGCAAAGTGAAAAGGTGGTAAACTGCCAAGATTTTTAGTGACGAAATACTGACGTTTCGAGCGGAGCCCTTCATCAGAGTAACACGAGATGATTTTTTTTTCATCTCGTCTTACTCTGATGAAGGGCTCCCCTCGAAACACTAAAAATCTTGGCATGAGTTTACCACCTTTTCACTTTGCTATATAACACATACAGACTGTCTTGATAGATTCTTAAATCTGTGAAATTCTATGGCAAATTTGTTAATTCTACGTTTCCTTAGCAACGGATATAAGGTTTACCTGCAAATGAATGAGGGGATCGATATCAGGTATGTGTATGATGTGATTAAATCCAAAACTTTTGAAAAACTGATTTATTTTATTAATGATATTTTCTGCATCTGATAGAAGAGTATCGTTGTAACCCCAAAGAAGCTCGCGAACAGATTTCTCTTCAAAAACTGGCTCGTTTTTCAGGATATCATTATTTATGAAATCGAACATCAACTTAAGTAAAGATGTAGGGATGTAATCACCAATTTTCTGTAATTCATTTACAATTAACTGCGAGAGTTTCTATTAGAAAAGAAAAACAGAATAAAGAAAACATCAGAGCATATTCTTGTCTTCAAATTGTCATCGTTTCCCTGTGAGGCTAGAGTAAACAACGAAAATGTCATTGTTTCCCGCATCACCTGCATATTAAAACATGGGGAAAACAATATACAGTAAGGGAATGTTTATCAGATGGAGACACGTTACCCGGCTCAGAGAGTTACTCAGTTTGCGGAATGAAATTTATGGTTTGTTTATTATAAAAAGGGATGACTCAAAAGGACCTCATTTTCAAAAACTAGTCTAACCCTAATCCCAATAATAATCCTAATCCTAACCTTGATCCTAACCTTAAACCTAACCGTAGCTAACCCTAACCTACCCAAAAATAAAGACTCATCCTTTTTAGCCTAAACCGAGATGATTATCGTCAGTTATCATAATGGTCTTATTAACGGACACAACAGACGTGTGTCTTTACAAATTGTTTAGCACGAACGTGGCCGAGTCGAATGTATGTCAAATTAAGCGCCACCATACGACCCATGTCTGACCCCCGGAGCACAGCTAAGATCTAAATGTCGATTTTACTGAGGGAGGAAAACTGGAGACACCGGAGGAAAACCTGGAGGGCCTACAGACTTTCGTGTACATGGCCATTAACCATCGCTTGTAATGTTAAGATATAGTTCAAACACGAGTAAGTGTTCTTCCTCTGATTTGAAAACACCGACGATGTTTTTTAACGATCTTCGAAGTATTTTGAAATCAGAGGAACTCTTTACTAGTGTTTGAACTTGCTTCTCAAATGAACCTGTATTTTGAGAGAAAATAGATATGAAATTTGGCGAAATTTATGAAAAATCTTCCTCCAATTTCAAGCCCTCCGTCACGGAGCTGATTTTCTTTGTTTTTGGTTTATGACTTATAGAAACATTATATCATAATCGCGCGTATGACCATCAATATTTCTACAGGTAGAAAAATTACCCCATGTAACTTTCTCTGTTTCTGGCCGACACGACCGCTGAAACTTTGTCTTTTGACTCTCAAGATCAGGAATTGATTTCGAACTACAATGAATACCTTAAAAGGTATACATGCATGTTCGTATATATGTACAGTAAGACTGTTTCTATGATTAGAAGGGTGTTATTCTATGATTCTATGATTAAAAGGGTGTTATTCTATGATTAGAAGGGTGTTATTCTGTGATTATAGAAGGGTGTTATTCTATGATTAGAAGGGTGTTATTCTATGATTCTATGATTAGAAGGGTGTATTCTATGATTCTATGATTAGAAGGGTGTTATTCTATGATTCTATGATTAGAAGGGTGTTATTCTATGATTAGAATGGTGTTATTGAAATTCGTTTTTGTCAAACTTCCACTGATATGGCCAGCATGATGCAACGCGCAAACCATCAATTACATTTTTTATGTAACCTACAACGTATCGTTGAATCGTATCCTTGATCAAACGTATCCTTGATCAAACGAGAGCGAGTGTTTCATTTTTTCATTTGCATTTCATTTTTTCATTGCTCGGTCAAATGAGCACGAGAGTTGCATGAGAGTTGATGAGAGTTTAAAAACCGCGTGAAGCACAGCCTTAGCGCCTAGGCTCGAATTTAAAAATGTTATGTAAGAAAATAAGTGAAGGATTTCATCATTACTCCATTTTTTCCCGATTTTATAGCTCGTTGCTTCCACACTTCTTTTTCTTTGTTTTTTGACGCTTGTCAAGTTGCTGACAAGTCCGAGTCACTCAGTCACTATACTATTACTTGTCGATGATATGTAATAATATTTTCTTTTTTTCTTTTTCTTTTTATTATGGATAATGACTTCAACGTCGTTTGTTTCTGGTTTTTCCTGAGGCTGAGTTTCAGAACAACGCTCAGAAACATCAGCCATTTTGTTGAGCCTGCCACTGCAAAGTGCAAACCGTTTATAACTCTCATCGACTCTCGTGCGTCGGTCAAACGAACTGAAACTCTCATCGACTCTCATCAAAATTTGAAGCAGCTCAAAGTGGACGAGAGTTGACGAGAGTGCATGAGAGTTGATGAGAGTGCAGGAGAGTTGATGAGAGTTGGCGGTCAAACGCAAGCGTGAGTTTCAACTCTCATCAGGAGAGTTGATGAGAGTTGGCGGTCAAACGCAAGCGTGAGTTTCAACTCTCATCAACTCTCATCCACGTTTGACCAGGCCTTAAGACGGTTCTATAGTCTCTTGTATATAGAATTCTCGAATAAGGGAAAATCTGAGTAACCTTTACCGAAAGAGCAACACTTGGCACCTATATTTTTCTGTCCGTTCGTCCATCCGTCTGTGCACTGCCGTAATGTTCACATTTAGCATATAGACGTAGGAGGCGGGGGAATGCGCGTGAATTATTTTGAGCATTATCGCGCTAAGGGGAGCATGGATATAGTAAATAGACAATAGTAAATAATCTGTTTACTATCCATGGGGGGAGTGGGCGTCAAAATCAGTATATAGGCAAAATTCATATGTTGAACTATTTTTATCATAAATTGTTTTGCAGTACGATTGCTTGCAATTCCTTCAACATCGTCATGCTCTGTAGAGCGTTCATTCAGCGTGGATCTGGGTGCAGATTGGCGGAAAGGCAGAGAATTTTTTTCTGAAAGCTGATTACAACTAACGCAGTCGTTTAATCTTCGTATTGCTTTTTGTTTAATTCTGCCGATTGCCATGTCTGATCATCAACAGCCGTAACCTGCCAAACATCACATCACCATCTATTGTTTTCGGCGCCTTCAACAGCAGAAGCAGCTCCTGGAATCAACCCAAACGGTTCGTCTCTAGTCTGCTGGGCGGAGATCAAGAACCTCTACATGCTCATGTGTGATGCTAAAGACCAAGCCACATCCTACTCTGGGCGTCATAGGAAGTGGTCCAACCCAGATCTCTGCTTCATATCACCAGACATCGCGGCCAACTGCGAAAGAACTCCTCGACAGATTTCCGCGAAATCAGGCATTTGTCCCATCAGCATCAATTCAGCATAAAAAGCTTCAAAACACGTTGGAACTTTCGCCAAGGCGACTGGCAGAACTCTGAGATCAAAAGGGATCTCGCCAACCAACCCGTCCCTAGCCTACTCTCCAAAAGGTATCATCCGTGAAGAACTCTACGATGCGATGCTGATCAAAGCCCGCCAAAACTCCTGAAACACATGGGCTTCAAAGCCGTCGAATGGCTGCGCGGCTTCCTCTCCTGCAAGTAAAGGTCTGTGCAATTCTAAAAAATATTCGACACAAACCTGCTGACATGCCGGAAAGTTACCGACCCATCTCCCTGCTATGTACTGTATGTCCTACAAACTCAATTTTACTACATCCCGGGTGTTCTTCAGGGGCGTCGCCAACCCACTTTGATTGGGGGGGGGGGGGGGGGATTTGAAAATTGCCCGAATTTTATTTACTATTTAAATACTTTACAAGACCAAATTTTGCCCGAATTTAATGCTTAAAATTTCTTATTTTTGCCCGAAATATTGGGGGGGGGGGGGGTGACACCCCCACACCCCCCAGTAGCGACGCCCCTGGTGTTCTTTGTCAGCGCCCGCGAACAATCGTCTTCTGGACGATCCTTTTCATAGATAATCCTTTTATTATCGGCCATCTTTGTGCCGATTTTCTCCCCAACGAATATTGGCCGATTAAAACGGATCACGCAAAAGGCGTACTCTGTACGGCTTATATATACAAATACATATACAAACTTTTCGTGAGAAATGGATCCCTGCCGCGGCGAGATCATCACCCTCGCTTGAGGGGAATATATTTTATATTTCTTTTATAAATAAAATGCAGATTTTTTAAAAATGGCAGAAAATTTCATGTTTATAATCACTACCGCTAGTCGTGTTACGTCATTTGGGGAAATTATATAATATGTAACTTCACACGATTTTGACATGCTTCGAAAAAAGAATTGGATATAATATGAAAAGGAAATAAAAGAACTTCAATGTGTCGAAAAATATGACCTGAAGAAGGACACATCGTCCGAAAAGTCTCCATTAATATACGTATTAAGTACTCTTACAGACATGCCAACTCTCCCGATTTGCGCGGGAGACTCCCGCTTTTGTGGCTTGATTTTATCTCCCGCACGATTTCGGAAAATTACGTAAAACTCCCGATTTGTCTTCAATTCAGCATGTCAATGTTAAATACAATTTTATCTAAACGTTCATTTTCTATTTGAATCCGAGCATTCGCATTTCAAAATCCGCCATATTTGTTAGCGATAAATATAGCTCAAGGATGCGAAAATGCAGGAAATTCCATTATGCAAAAATGCAGGAAATGCCATTACAGAGCTCCAAAAATTTCCGGGGGGGGCATGCCCCCGGACCCCGCTAGGATCTCATCTCACTCTTTGCTTACTCCAAATGTTGGCATGTCTACTCTTACTTAAGTATTTTATATCTGATCGTTTTCATATTATATCCAGTTCTTTTAAGAACTTAGCAGCTTTCATATTTATTCTTATTATCGAAAAAAGAATTAACAATGCCTACTAGCAAAGGAATGTTGATGGTGAAAAACTTATCCACCAAAGGATCACACCCAGCACATGAAGTAGCAGAATCAAAAATATAAGTCTTCTGAAAAAAGTAGATAACAGTATCAGATGAACTATTGAAACCAACAGGAACATTTCGGCGAATTTCCCTACAAACAAAAAAGCAGACAATTAGACATTGAAAATGCATATTCCTGGCAAAAGACTTTTCCCTATATAATAAAAGCACTAATTTACCAAATGCCCAAACTTCAAAACATGCATAAATGATTTTAGAACAATACAGTATGTTGCATAAACATGCATTAATTAACAAAACTGAAGGAATATGGTCCAAATTTCGTAACATGCAAACAGCTTGCTGGTCATAAAGAAATATCTAATTGTTTCGTGTTTGGATGGCCTGATCCAAACACGCAGGATTTCGCAAGACTTGAGAAAAGTGTAAATAAACACGAGCCGCTAGGCGAGTGTTTTTTATAGCTTTTCGAAAGTCGAGCAACAGGCCATCCAAACACTTAAAGCATGCATTAGGTATTTCTTTTATAAAATAATTTTGTGTCGGAGACTTCTATATGTGATTAGAACACGGTTCTATTTCGCAAACAAGATCTCTGTTGGTATCCGACACAAAATGTTTCACAAAAATTTCAGCTATACTTGAAGATTTTGTGTCCAAGACTTCGGAAACAAAAGTCTCAGAGACCACGTAGCGTGTCACCCGCTTAAGACAGCACGCTCGACAGAAAGCAAAATAAAAATGTATTTAAAGTCGTTCGCTCATTAAATAACCGGCTGCCGGTCATATAACTTCGTCTGCCGTTAGCAAATCGCACATAGATTTTGAACATGATCTCGGCCAATACTTACTTGATTTCAATCCTGAAATCAGATTTGGAATTACCGAGTCTAAATACATAACACACGTACAGTACCTATTATATTACGCAAACATGTATACCCTTTGTAAAAACCTATTTATGTGTTCGTCAGATCACAAATCGCCAATGGCCGCTTTGGGAAAATATTGCCCAAATATTGTTCTATTCAAACGGATCACCCAAAACGACTTTTTACTTCCTTATAAGGAGTTGGTCCTACCATGCTCCGCTGAAATATATAAATATAAATATATATATATATATATATATTGTGTAGTTCCAGAAAAAATCCATAACCCCCCCCACGGAAGGCAATTTGTCTAGTACCCCCCGTACCCCCTGGAATTTCCTTTTTCCAGTCAAACATTGACGCCCCCCCCCACCCCCTGGAATTTCCGAAGATTCAATGTATTAAATTTAAAATGTGAATAGCATAGCACGGAATTGCATGCAGAAAAACGTCTTAAAATGCAGTGCAATGTAACAGAATAGGGTTCTTTCTGTATAGACACTAAGACACAGAATACATAAAGCTCAAGATATTCAGCGCAAGCGAAATATTAAAACGAGAGTACAGGCATATAAATTGATGCAACACTACCGCATATTCTGGAACAAGAAAGCGCCAAGCGGAGATTTGTAGTAGCAACGTGTGGAAAACATTCAAATCTGGTGAAATTCAAGCTATCAATGTTGCTTGGACTCTCGAGAAAACGAATCACCTTAAACAAGAGGAGAGAAACTAACCCACCTGATAGGCAAACATAAAACTCGCGAAATTTCGGTCGTACACAAATTAAAACTATGGAGACTGGAGAGAAACACTGTTCAACGCCACTTCGAATTTAAATAGAATTCAAAGTCAGCCTTAATACAAACGCGAAAAAGCCTGCCACTTCACAGCAAGAATAAGTTTGCGGTTTTTCTGAAAATTAATGCTCCCACGGTTTGTTGTGTAAACCGCCATTAATGGCGTCAACAATGCAATAATGAGTCGCGGTTTGAAGTCGACACTCAAGTAAACCGACTTAATCAACTGATATTTTACTCATATTTCTCAGAGCAAGTACAAGACAAAAGCAATTGTTGATCACCTTGAATCTTTTAATTCCTTCCAGTCGCTAACGTGGCGCAAACGCGGCGCAAACGCGGAGACTTTCTGCATATATATATTCGTCGCCAAGGACAAAGATTTAATAGTCGCATTGACGACTATTGGTAGCAATTACGGGCCGTAATATCTAAAATATAAAGTCTACAACACACCAAAACACGTTCTATCGTGTTACACTGCGTTAAATGGACAATCAAACTAAATATATTTTATCAAATGTGACTACTTCGATGACCATCTGGAAAATTAAGACGACTCTGACCCCCCCCCTCCTCGGAAATTTCAGTGTCCAACACCCCCCACCCCCCTCGGAAATTCCAGTGCCTTCCGTGGGAGGTTTATGGATTTTTTCTGGAACTACACATTATATGTAGAGAACATTTTTTAAGTTTTTACCTTAAATCTATTAAATTGCTCTATCTTTCAAGATATTGAGCACTCTCGGAACTTTGCCAGTTATTAAATACTGCCTATATATACAGTATTAAATACTGCCTATATATACTGCCTATATATATACAGTATATATATTGTACTATTACGCTCCTTCACTTCGGTGTTGTTGAGCACTCTGTGAAGTTGGTGTAGGTGTCCTTTAGCGATAATGCAACGCCCACTACCCTTGTGGTAGTTTGAGCACTCTGTCCCTATACCGCTTCACGCTCTCTGGATGTGCGCATGACCGCTGTTTATCCCACAAGCGGTTGTCACTGGCGATCGTTTGTGTATAATTAGTACTCATGCCCATGTCTAGATTGTACCAATTAGCTACACTGATGAGCTGTGGAACAGCGAAACACGTGTCTGTAGATATTGTACTATATATATATATATATATATATATATATATATATATATATATATATATTATATATATATATATATATATATATATATATATATATATATATATATATATATATATATATATATATATATATATATATATATATATATATACAAATTGTCCGTTTGAAATTGATCCCTGCCGCGGCGAGATTATCACCCTCGCTTCGCTTGGTCGCTTTGCAACCTCGCTTGCGTGGGGATTATTTGAGTACAATTGGAGTTATAATATTGAACATTGATTAACAAACCTGTAGGAATATGGTCCAAATTGCTTAACAATTGGCTTGCTGCCATTTTCCACAGTCACGGAATTGGTCACATTGAATAAGAAATACTGCATGTACACAGGTGATGATGGCGATTGCCAATTCTTAAAACGTTCAGAACCTGGCTTGAGTTTCACATCCTAAAAGCAATGATAATATATACAGTACATGATACAGTATACATGTACACATAAGAAATGTCATAATTGAGTGGAATAATTAATAAAGACACACTGTGGGCAAAACTTTGTCAAAGGTACTATATGTATATTTAAGCACAGTTATTCTTGACTTTTAGTGAAGCTCATTTATTTTCTCGTATTTTATATCTATTTATTGAGCTTCACCATGTCTATAAGACAATCACAAACATACAAGAGTGTATGTTAATCTACACATAAACACACACAGCATGGAAACGCAAGTTCATTTATGGGTTTTGTTACATATCGTTTGGTTAGTTCTATTGATTGTGGGGACTTCAGTCACAAGATTATGGTAGGATATTGCCAAGAATGTGGGCAGGATCTTGCCAAAATTGTATATAGCCTGTAGGATATTGCCAAGACAGTGACAGAATCTTTCCATGATTGTGACAGTATCTTGACAAGATTGTGACCAAATCTTTCCAAGATTGTGTCAGGATCCTTCCAAGATTGTGACAGGATCTTGCCAAGATTGTGACAGTTCTTGACATGATTGTAACATGATACCAAGGTTGTGACAGGATCTTTCCAAGTGAAGTTTGTGACAGGATCTTTCCAAGATTGTAACAGGGTCCAAAGATTGTGACAGTATCTTTCCAAGATTGTGACAGGAAGTTTCCAACATTGCATGTAACATTATAAAGTAAATGGTTTGAACCTAGGAGTATCATTAGACGTGTGAAGTTGATCTTCCAGGTTGTTGTAGTCTTGAGAAAGACTATTGTTGGTGACTGACGTTTCGACGTCATGCGTTAAGCGTGGGCCAATATTGGCCCACGCTTAACGCATGACGCAACACCCACCCACACTAATTATGACACAAACAAACTATGACGTAATGAACCAGACGTATATATATAGGCAAACCTGACAAACACGCTTTACTTGACTCCGAACTAAGATGACCGCCGCTGAGGCCGTCGAAACGTCAATCACCAACAATAGTATTCTCAAGACTACAACAACCTGGACGATAAACTTCACACATCTAATTGTGACAGAATCTTTCCAAAATTGTAACATGATCCCAAAATTGTGACAGAATCTTTTCAAGATTGTGACAGGATCTTTCCAAGATTGTGACAGTATGTTGCCAAGATTGCGAAAGGACCATGCCAAGATTGTAAGATGATCTCAAGATTGTAACAGGATCTTCCCAAGATTGTGACAGGCTGATCTTCCCAAGATTGTGACAGTATGTTGCCAATATTGCGAAAGGACCATGCCAAGATTGTAAGATGATCTCAAGATTGTAACAGGATCTTCCCAAGATTGTGACCGGATATATCCAAGATTGTGACAGGTACAGTATGTTGCTAAGATTGCAACAGGATCTTGCAAATATTGTGACAGGATCCCAAGTTTGTGACAGGATCCCAAGTTTCATGACAGGGTGTGGCACGATATGGAATTGGTCGACTTAATACAGTAAGAGACAGAAGTTGTGAGCGCATCACCATGAATTAATACAGTATATATCAAAATACAGTATCCAAGAACAATACACAGGTTTCACTGATTTTCCATGCTGTAAACTTGAGTGCTTAACAAAAGTAATGAGTCTCTCCAAGCTATATGGGAGCAGCAAGAACAGGGGCGTAAAATTAATATCCAGTTCGGAATACCATCAGGACCAGGTGATTTAGAGGTATGTATGTAAGTTAGTCTCTTGTAGACATCTTCTTCGCTAATATTATACCTAGATAAAATTTCAGTTCGATTTCTCACCGGATCATTAAATTCAGAATTAGCTTGGAGTGGTATAATGTCTTGTGTGACAGATGAAAAATAATTATTTATTTTATCTGCAAGAGCTTCTCCAGTAAACACTTTGTTGTCAATAAGACAAGTTAAGATTGTTGTTTGTTTGGGGTGTCCTGCAAGTCGCTTTACCGAATCCCACCATTTTTTTGGATTAGGATTGGATTTAAGCTGTTCCAATTTTCTTTCAAGTTAACTAGATTTCAATTTCTTTCCTTCCCTGTTCACCAAATTACGTAAGCGCCGATATAATAAATTATCTCCTTGGTTGAATCATACTCTTGAAATCAGCAGTTATCCATGGTTTATCACGGTCATGCAATTTAACAACCTTACTTGGAAGAAAAATATTCAAACCCGTTTCCAGGATTGACTGGAAAAGATCAAGTTTCTGATCACACGAATCTAGACGATATTGTATACTCCAGTTGAAATTCAAAAGCCACTTTTCGAGAGCATTCTTGTTGGTGGTATTACGTTGTCTAATCTGTACTTTAGTTGTTTCATTCTTAGAACTATAATTGACAGTCTTCCAAATAAATAAGGGATGGACCTGTGTATTGCTTGAAGATTTGTTTTTCAACATAGCCAACAAATAAATTAGCATAACTAGGGCCCATCTTGGTACCCATTGCTACACCACGTATTTGTTGGTAATGTTCACCATCAAATGAGGGTACTACTGAGGGTAAGCATAAATTGTGCCAAGCGAATTAATGTAACGGTAGATGGTTCAACAGTGTTCATCAAAGGGAAACATTAAAGTCTAATTGAGACCTTCATGATGAGGAATGATGGTGGACAATATAGGGACTTGATATTTTCATGGTGAAAATAAATTTATTGGAGCCACTGAAACATATCTTGTTGAAAATCTGCATGACATGTTTTGTATTAACTATTATATAGTAACTATTGTTTGCTACTCAAGCTTTATAATGCAAACTCAGAAAAATGTTTCTGAGCCCCAGACAGGACCCGAACCCACAACCTTCTGATCTCCAGTTAGACACTATAACCTGATCAAGCTACCAGAACTAGGGCCTGTGAAGTGAGTTTTAAAGTCGGCACTGAAAGGAGAACCTCTAGGGGGTAGCTGGGGCACAGCCCCCCCCCCCCCCAATGTTTTATTCTAACTCTGAAATGGCTATTTCCTGCATTTTGAAAGCAGTTTTAACAGAAAAATTAAGATCATGACAAACCATTTTTTTTTATTGCATCTCATTATTGAATTTAATATTAACCAAACTTTTGAATTTAATAACTATAACTTCAAATGTCAAAAGGAGTCAAAATGACTCTTTGAAGGTCACTTAATCTCACAGAGAAAAGAAAAACATTTGCACAACAAGCGCAATTCTAGGACATATGTTCAATAGCGTAAATCCACAGACCAACATAAACAATTCAAAAGCTAAACACAACAATCGGTTTTTCTAAACAGATTCTAACTTAACAATGCTTTTATAAACACTGCATGTATATAGTATAGGCTGTGGATGACTGTTAAAAATAACTAAGCCTATTATAGGCTAGCAATGTATGGTAGTCAGATTCTTTAACCTTTTAATTTAAAGATCTCAAAATTTTAAATATTTTTTTAACTCCCTCCCCCTCCACGGTCCCAGATAACTCAGATGGCTGAGAAAAGGCAACATTGTGTACTAGTTTGTACATGCGATATACATATACTGTATACTGCTAAATATGTAAGCAGTCTCATCTGTACATGTACATGTACAGTAGAACTGAACCTGAGTGTCGTAAATGGCAGTTAGTGATGTGACGTCATGCAAGTAATACTGGAAAACGCTATTGTTTACGACTCTATTCTGTGTTCGCTAGTCGACTAAAAGATGGCTTTATAATTTAAAACCAATATAATATTTCTTAATAAAGAAAGAAAATCAGAAAAAGTTCGGAAAATAGCACAGTTTGAACAGAGCTTGCTGGGCGATGTGCGCGCGGTGAAAGAAAACGCAATGTGACTACGACGTACTTCATCTTTGATCGCGAAAATATTTTATTTACAAACAACAATTTGATCTAAGAAACAGCCAGACTAAAATAGTAAGGAGCAACGATATATACTGATTCGTATCTAACTATGTTCATATGCACAAAGTTATTGGCGATCTTGCGTTATAAACAAGATGGCGGATACGAAAATGTAATTTACGAACGGCGAGGTTTTCGAACATTTTCAAGCGTTGTACTAAACATAAAAGCTCATACGATATATTAAATCAAAGAACGTTTAATGATCTACAACATGCGTAAACTATGTTAAGCTTTATGTTGTATTAGAAAAGTTATTTGCGATCTCGCACAACAAATTTTAACCCTGACAAGATGGCAGTAACAAACAAATATTGTCCGAGCTTTACGTCAATTTAGAAACGTTTCCCTCAACAATGTTAACGGTTTATTAAGAGCTTGGGATTGTCGCTAATAAGGATATTTATTATGTACTCTCAAAATGCGATCACTGGATAGTGGATGAGACCTTTTTCCTGTATTCGCGAGCTGTCAAAATTCTTGTATGTTTACTGCAAATGACGAACGCTTATCTCGTAAAAAGTCGCTCATGACAGGTTAAATTTCGTGTTTGGGACGCTAAAAAGTGGTCGCTGGTCGCGTTTGGCACGTGGTCGTTAATTGCAGGTACATTTTAATTACAAATCGTCCGTTCCAAAAAAAGTGGTCGTAAACGGCAGGTGGTCGTAAAACACGGGGTCGTAAAACTAGGTTCTACTGTATGTACCTTTTATCAGAATATATTAAATGTGACTTACAGCTTGGTTATTTCAATATAGTAAATTGTTTTGCTACGCAAGCTTTAAACAAACTCAGAATTTTTTTTCTGAACTCCAGACAGGAATTGAACCCATAATTAACCTTCTGGCTGAATCTGACAGTTAGACACACTAACAATTGAGTGACTAGAACTCAGATGGTAGAGCGAAGGCCACGTTGTGTACTAAATTGTACGTGTGACATACATATATATTGAAATAACCAAGCTGCATGTCACATTTAATGTTTTGTATTTTTGATATAAGGCAATATCTTAAGCAAAGCGGACATAATATATTTGTCTAAAAAGTTGGATATAAGTTTTGTTGGACAATTAGAAGTGGAAACAATTGACCTTCCAGGGTTGTTAGGTTTATGAATTTTGGGTAGGAAATATAGCAGACGTGTTATAGGGATGGTGAGTACACATAATTCTCTTAAAGTTTTTCTTAAATTATTTACTGCATGTTTACTGATTGATGTAAAAAATATACAATGATTTTCCTACTTTTACATCTCATTAATTATTTGTTATTGTTTTTCATACTTGATTGGCTAAGTGTTTTTGTCACATGATTATTTTGCATACAGTTTTCATTTTACAATGAGTTTTCATTTCACTTTACACTTCACTATCTGACAAAGGTCCTTTGCATGAAATGTTAGACCAGTCCTATACACTGTTTCAGCAGGACACAGATAATTTTCAGCAGGACACAGCTAGTTACAGATAATTAAATTTAAATCTAGTTACAGAGTTGTTACAGTATTTACATTATTTTATGTTCTGTAATTATATCTCTGCATACAGTATATAAGTTATACATAATATATGGGGAGCCATAATAATATATAATAATAATAATAATAATAATATGTTGGAGATTAAGTATGATATGAACATAATCCAGAAGTCAGTCCTGTTAGGAACAGCAAACATCCTTCGTAAATTTCTTTGCGTAGAGGGATAGGCA
The DNA here is from genome assembly GCA_035772405.1 of Chrysogorgia sp. JL179-B06. NCBI lineage: Eukaryota > Metazoa > Cnidaria > Anthozoa > Scleralcyonacea > Chrysogorgiidae > Chrysogorgia > Chrysogorgia sp. JL179-B06. The sequence continues at coordinate 865,827 of JAYKKM010000437.1, read as the reverse complement.
GAAGGAGATGGTGTGAAAGTGGAGATTAGAAGAAATTAATACGACAAGTTCCACATATCTTAAGTCGTAAGACCTGACATGGAGTCCTAAAGACCAGTATAAAGAACATCATACTGTGTTAAACTGAAAATAATAATAATGATAATAATAATAATAATAATAATAATAATAATAATAATAATAATAATGGTTTAATGGTAACATATCCACAGAGTGGCTCGATCATCCACCATACAAATAGCAGAAACAAAAAAAAACTAATTTAAAATCTAATATGAATATTACAATAAGAAATCTATAGGGGCAAACCAGTTTCAAAATTGAGGCATTGTCAATTTTATTTATTGTTTCTCTAACCAGGGTGTAGGAAGCTTTGTAAACTTGGGGGGTGGCGACCAAAGCAAAATTTTCGTTGTACCTGTCAGTGGCGAAGCTAGTCCCAAATGGGTGGTCATGATACTCTATTAATGCGAGTGCCATAGGCGTGAGGCTTTCTAGGAGGGTCCGGGGTATGCCCCCTGAAAATTTTTGAAATCTAGATTCCCGCAAATGGCATTTCCTGCATTCTGAGTGGTAATTTTTCAGCTCAAAGGTTTATAAAATTTCATATTTTGGACTGTGGTGGGCCCCAAACAATGACACACCCTGCTCTCCCGCTGTGAGCCCCAATCGAATAGTTTCCCGGGCCCTATTTAAGCCACGCCGCCCCTGGGAACCACTGACAACATATTAATGCAATGGTCAGCAAGTTCGACATGGACATTCAGGACGGAGTTTCAACCAGGGCTACCTTTTAGCCTCAATCATTCCGCGATTTCCACCATATCTGCTTAGTTAGAAAAGAAAGCCTACTAGAGTAGTGCTGCATAAACTAGAGAAATATTAGTACTTTAGTTTAGTAAAACACTCGGGTTAACATGCAAAGATATTGTGATATATTTTTTTGCTGCAATTTTTCTTTCAAATTTTGGGGGGGCCGAAAGCTATATCGGCCCCCCCTTTTATAATATTGGGGGCCCCGGCCCCCCTGCTTCCTATGCCCTGTCTTTAACCTAAAACAAATTTTAAACCTATGACAAATGTTTTCAAATGCTGTGAGAAATTCTGGTGTAAGAATTATAGCCCCCCAATAATATACAGGGTTCGTGCAGGTTATATATCAGGATATTCAAGGAGTGTGAAATCACAAAAAATGGATAACGCCACTTCACTGAATTTTAAACTACCTGAGAGATGAACATCATCAAGCAAGGGCTCACACAGATGCTGATAAATTCTCTCTTTCAGAAAATGAAGTTATGAAGGATTCCAGGATTTTCAAGCACTTTTTGAATTTCTTCATAAATTCAACTACTTTCAAGGATATATTGGTGATGGGACAGAAACACATATGCACATGCACTATGCACATACACTATGCACACACAAAGACACACATCAAAGCTACAATAGTACCAGGAACTGACTTCCAACACAATGACAATGATACCAAATATTTCTCGGAATTTAGAATACAAAATAAAAGCGAGATTTCCGAAGACAAAACTTAAATTTAAAAGGTAAAAACTGATGTTTGGAACTTCGAGAACCTCTTCTATTTGTTTGTAATTACTAATTGTCCTTAATACATATTCATAATCTTCAAACTGTTATCCATTCAATTGCCTACCTTATCGATGTTATGTCGTATCAGGGTATTGAATACACCAATCATGACACAAATTACAAACGACACAGCAACCAATATCCCGCTTATTATCAAAACAAACGAGCAACGTCTTTGTGTGCAACAATTTTTGGCCATGATTCACAAAATCCAACAAATACGCAACACTCTCCTCGGTTAGTTTCGTTATTTCGAACAGTGTTTAATAACATCTTACCCTTCCCCCCTAGTGACGCATCTGTGATTTCGTTCCAAGAGCATGCGTTCTTTCTGGTCAGCGGTGGCAAGAAGAAATGCAGTTAGGACTTTATCTGACCAATCTGACTCACATAGTATATCATATAATAATAACTAATGTAACCATGTATACTCTAGCCTTCCTTGTGCCTCCTACTTTCCTTAGATTTCCTTAGCCCTCCCTCTTACAGCTCCTTACAGCTCCTTAGACCTCCTTAGGGCCTTAGGCCTCCTTAGCCCTCCCTGCTTAGCCATCCACTATATGATATAGTCTATATCTGTAACATGGTTGAGTCCACTATATCTGTAACAGGGTTCCACTGTATCATGTAACAGGGTTCCACTATATCTGTAACGGAGTTCCACTATATCTGTAACAGGGTTCCACTAATCCACTATATCTGTAACAGGGTTCCACTAATCCACTATATCTGTAACAGGGTTCCACTATATCTGTAACAGGGTTCCACTATATCTGTAACAGGGTTCCACTATATCTGTAACAGGGTTCCACAGTATATGTAACAGAGTTCCACTATATCTGTAACAGGGTTCCACTATATCTGTAACAGGGTTCCACTGTATCTGTAAAAAGGTTCCACTATATCTGTAAAAGAGTTCCACAGTATATGTAACAGAGTTCCACTATATCTGTAACAGGGTTCCACTATATCTGTAACAGGGTTCCACTATATCTGTAACAGGGTTCCACTATATCTGTAAAAGAGTTCCACTATATCTGTAACAGGTTCCACTATATCTGTAACAGGGCTCCACTCTATCTGTAACAGGGTTCCACTATTCACTAATCCACTATATCTGTAACAGGGTTCCACTATATCTGTAACAAGGTTCCACTATGTCTGTTACGGGAGTTCCACTATATCTGTAACGGGGTTCCACTGTATCTGTAACAGGGTTCAACTATATCTGTAACAAGGTTCCACTATATCTGTAACAGGGTTCCACTGTATCTGTAACAGTGTTCCATTGTATCTGTAACAGGGTTCCCCTATATCTGTAACAGGGTTCCACTATATCTGTAACAGTGTTCCACTATATCTGTAACATGGTTCACTGTATCTGTAACAAGATTCCACTATGTCTGTTACGGGGGTTCCACTATATCTGTAACGGGGTTCCACTGTATCTGTAACAGGGTTCAACAGAACTATATCTGTAACAAGGTTCCACTATGTCTGTTACGGGGGTTCCACTATATCTGTAACGGGGTTCCACTATATCTGTAACAGGGTTCCCCTATATCTGTAACAGGGTTCCACTATATCTGTAACAGGGTTCTACTATATCTGTAACGGGGTTCCACTATATCTGTAACAGGGTTCCACTATATCTGTAACAGGGTTCCACTGTATCTGTAACAGGGTTCCCCTATATCTGTAACGGGGTTCCACTGTATCTGTAACAGGGTTCAACTATATCTGTAACAAGGTTCCACTATGTCTGTTACGGGGGTTCCACTATATCTGTAACAGGGTTCCACTACATCTGTAACAGGGTTCCCCTATATCTGTAACAGGGTTCCACTATATCTGTAACAGGGTTCCACTATATCTGTAACATGGTTCACTGTATCTGTAACAAGGTTCCACTATGTCTGTTACGGGGGTTCCACTGTATCTGTAATCGGGTGAAACTATATCTGTAACAAGGTTCCACTATGTCTGTTACGGGGGTTCCACTATATCTGTAACAGGGTTCCACTATATCTGTAACAGGGTTCCCCTATATCTGTAACAGGGTTCCACTATATCTGTAACAGGGTTCCACTATATCTGTAACATGGTTCACTGTATCTGTAACAAGGTTCCACTATGTCTGTTACGGGGGTTCCACTGTATCTGTAACGGGGTTCCACTATATATGCAATAGGGTTCCACTGTATCTGTAACAGGGTTCCACTGTATCTTTAACGGGGTTCCACTGTATCTGTACAGGCCATGAATCATTTTACCCAGTAATTTGAAAAATGTCTTCTGGTCCACTTTATTGTAAAATTATTTATTTTGTCGCTGGTAAGAGCACATAATCCAACGAAAAACCTCATAGGATCCTCAGTTGGTCCCTTAGTAATGGCGGATTTCCGGCTTCATTTTCTGAACAACAGTTGCTCGATCCAGTCTTCTTAGTGAATCACTGTATACCAATCACTTACAGAAAGTGTCGTAAAAAGGATGGCGTCAGCTGGAGTCTATTTTTTCACGCAAGTTTGTCCAACGACCAATCAAATTTGTTTTATACGATAACTATGGTCTATGGCATCGGCTGGAGTCCTTTTTCCCGTGTCGTGATATAAACGGCACCCTCTTCAAAAACGAGACTGGACAAAAAATACCTTGAAAGTGGAGATGTTCTTTATGACCAGAAAACTTTCCACTAAATTCTAAAAGCCGTCAACACTAGTTGTCAACACTCGGAGGACGTATGAAATTATTTTCGGTTGTATGACATTGACATTTAATCTCTTTTTAGACTTTTATCCTCCCTCAGGTGAGATATAAAGTGTTAAGTGCGAACTTGATGCTTTTGTTCTTGAAGGTTGTTTATCTATAGAAACTTTAGATTTACAGAAAAAGAATGCTGATTAGATATTGGATACGTGTTTACTATTTTTTAAAAAGCAAGCCGGCCGAAGAGCGGTCAAGCCGGAATAAACATTAAAACACAAATTATATCAGGAATTGCAAATTTCAAACTCGTTTATTTTGTATTGATAATGTCAAATGTCATCTGGTCAAAAAACGTTGCTTTAAAAACCTTAAAAGCATAAAACGAGAAAAATACTGTATATTTGTATTTAATTTTTCAAAGTAAAAAACATTTGCCTAATAATTCGCCAACAGACTGTTGTAAATACAGGTCAGTGGTCGCTACCATGAAAAAATGGACCCCAGCTGACGCCATCGTTTTTACGACAGTTTTTGGCGAGAGCAAGCAGTCCAGTTATGTATAGAGGACGTATAATTTGGCGTATCCTAATTAATTGGGCCTGGGTGCGAGCCTGGATCGAAATAAATAAGTTAGTTTTGGCAATAAATAATAGTTTCATTGGGAAAATTAAATTTTTTCAGTAAATATAAAGAAAAGAAAAGTAATAACTAGACATTTGGAAAATGGAGAAAAATTGAAAAGAACCCGCGCCGGTCAAGGATCGAACACGCGGATTAACCAGCCTCGTACCCAGGATTCTTGGGGAGCGCTGGGTATAAGGCTGCGTTTTACCACTACGCCACACTCACGCGTATGACACTTCAGTACATTCTCTTCTTTCATATGATGATTCCAACATGTCCTCCTAGTGCCTTTGAATTGCTAATAATTAGGGGAGAGGTTGGGTGGCGGCTAGGGATGGGGAAATCTTAGGCGGGGGGTTAGCATTAAACTCTTCATACTGATCTGTATTCTCTTGCAGATACTTCTCCATCATGATCTTGATGGTTTTAACAGCAGCCTTGCCATTTGACTGGTGGTATGCTGGGGATGATGTGATGAGTAATTCCCCAATGTTTGGTCAGGGGCGGACAAGCGAGCGCCACTTTGGGCAAGTGCCAGGTCCCCCGCACTTTTGTGGGGTCCCGCAGCTTTTTTGTGCCTCGCGTTTATTTAGGGCCTCGTGTTTCTAATTTAGACACCCCACGTTTTCTGGCTTCTTGTGGGACACGTGTAGTGGGGCCCCACGGCCCCCACCTACAACTAATGCAATGAATGGCCAAAGCAATTAAGATTACGTACATTACTACGCGCATATTTTTCGAACGATCGAACTCGTACAATTGTATGCGCACGCATACCTTAATTAGGTACCGCTGAACAATAACACAACATTCCTCTACCCTATTTTACTGATAAGGTTTTGAGTTTATAAATTATGATAAAATTAAACTTTCTCATAACATTAATCTGTCCGGTGGTTTCCTGTCTCGACTTGGGTTTCTTCTTAAAAGTTCCTTTGTTGGCTTTCCTTGGTCTGTTGTCTGCTGTGTTGCTCGTTGCTGAGGATTATTCTTTTCGCCATCTGATGTTGTATTTCTTGTACCTGTAGGTATCTCTTCTGTGGTTTCGTTTGTGGTGGCAGGATTTCCTTGTGGTCTTGGAGCGTCGTCCCATTCGTTGGGATCGGTGTTTCTTATATCTTTATGGTTTTGATTGGTACATCTTTCTTTCAGCTGATGGATATGGCGTTTCCACACTGTCGGAGTTGACTTTTACTTTATACAGCAGAGGTCCAACTTGCTCTTGGATGACAGCTTCTACCCACTTTCCCCTTCAGTAGTGTTTGTCCAACAGTTAACTTGCGTGTGTCCGTCTTGGTTTTGCTTTTGGCTTGGTTGAGTTGATTGTTTTGAACCTTTAGACGTATAATGTCGGGCTTCAAGAGATCCAGCTTCGTGCGTATGTTCCTGCCCATCAGCAGGGTGGCGGGTGTCTCTCCTGTGGTTGAATGTGGAGATGTTCTATACGCTAGTAGGAAATTTAATAATTTCTTTGACAGTGTTGCTTTATGTGGATCTTTGCTGGCTGATCGAAGGGCTTGTTTCATGCTCTGTACAAACTGTTCTGCCAGGCCATTTGTTGCTGGACTTGTTCCTCTGATATAAATTGAGGTTCGTTGTCGCTAACAAGTTGTGTGGGAATCCCGTATCTGCAGAATAGTGTTCTTAGTTATTCTATTGTTCTCGACGTGGTCGTTGATTTCATTTGGATTGCTTCGGGCCATTTGGAATACGCGTCAACCACGATCAGGAACATGTGTCCAGCAAAATTAATGTGGAGGCGTTGCCAAGCGCCTGTTGGCCACTCCCATGGATGTAGTGGTGCTGGAGAAGGGTTGTTCTGTACGTGTTGGCACCCAATGCATATCTTTGCTAGTTGCTCTACTTCTTTGTCGATATTTGGCCACCAAAACTTTAGCCAATGTAGGGTCGCGCTGTGTATCTCGTCGAATGGTCTATGCAGTGACTGGTATATAGTTGTTCCATGTCTGTAGCACTTGGCAAATTTCGGCATGGTCAGGTTTGTCGGGTGTGCTATCTTCTAGTGGAAGTCTAGAACCGTGCTGGTGGGTGGACTTGTACTCGATGGTGTTGTTAAATCCAATGAGGAATAGTGCATATCGTTGTAGCCGTGCTGTCAGGTATTCCTTTTTCGGGTTAAAAATTGATGTCAGTGGTTGATGGTCCGTGATTAGGGTGAAATGATGTCCAAACAAGTACTGGTAAAATTTCTTGACCCCCCATATTAATGCAAGTGCTTCCTTGTCGATTTGGGAGTAATTTCTCTCTGTTTTACTCAGTGTACGGGAGGCATAGGCGATGGGTCGTTCGGTGTTGTCTCCATCACATGGGATAGGACGGCCCCGATGCCGACAGGTGAGGCGTCACAGGCTAACTTAACTCGCAGTTTCGAATCATAATGTGTCAGCACAAGGTCGGACATTATGAGCTTTTTTACTTTGGCAAATGCTGTTCTAGTAGCTTGTTTAGGGGATTGACAACTGTAGCTAGGTTGGGTAGGAACTTGTAGTAATAGTTGACAAGGCCCAATAATTGAACGTAAGTCTTGCTTGTTTGTGGGTTGGGGTGCGTGTACAACAGCATCTGTCTTGTCTTGAGTCTTGTGGAGTCCGTTCTTAGTTTAGTTTAATGAATTTGTCACAATATAATTACAAGTTACTATTAATACAAAAAAAAACTACATACTATGATGTGTCCACAAAAGGTGACTTTCTCTTGGAACAACTGGCATTTCTTCTGATTGGCTCGCAACCCATTCTTGTAGTTTCTTCATGACCTCTTCCAGATGTTGAAGGTGTTCTTCATCATTCTTTCCCGTGATGATCATGTCAGCCATTATGCAGCTGGTTCCTTCAACTTTATCCAGAACTTGATCAATGGCTCTCTGCCAGATAGCTGGGGCTGACCGGTTATGCCAAAAACAAGGCGATTGTAACGATACAGTCCCTGGTGAGTGTTGATGGTGAGGTAGTCTTGGGAATCTTTTTCCATTTCGACTTGGTGGTAAGCTTGTCGCAGATCAACCTTGGTAAACTTTTGTCCTCCTGCTAGCCTGGCAAAGATGTCCTCAATGCATGGTAAAGGGTATATCACTAGATGGAGCTGGGGATTAACAGTTTCTTTGTAATCACCACAGATTCGTACATTACCATTTGGCTTGACCAGTGGGACAATTGGAGTTGCCCACTCACTAGATGTGACTTTATACAGGAATGGATTCCTTCTTTTTCTAGGCGTTTCAGCTCTGCTTCTACTTTGGGTGTTGTGGCGTATGGAACCGGTCGAGCTTTGCAGAATTTGGGTTGGCTTCCTTCTTTTAATGTGATCCGTGCTTTTGTCTCTTTTAAGGTGCCACTCTGTTCATCAAAAATCTCTTTGTACTTGTCTAAGAGCTCGGCTAACTTCTTTGGTTGTATCAGTCATCACCTCCTCTTTTGTTAACGCTTTAATGGCTCTCCAGTTTAGTGTAATATGTCGCAGCCATTCGATCTCTTCCGAATAATGGTGGGCCTTCTGTTGTTACCACATACAGATCAAGATTCTTCTTCTGGTTGTGGTGTTCTACTTTCACTCGTAGCTGGGATTATCTTTTCACCCGAATATGTTTTCAGAACAACGCTGGTCTTGGACAGTGGTTGGTTAGGAAAGAGCCTTGTATACTCATGCTTTGGTAATATAGATACAACCGATCCTTTATCTAGTTCCATCTTCAAGGTACAGTCATTTACCTTTGGTTCAATCCAGATTATATTGTTCGTGGATTTACTCATGTTATTGATGCTTATGGAACTAATCATTATTTCCTCTTCGTTGCTGGAGTTATCTTCATCAGTGTCGATTGCATTGATGTTTCGATTCCTCTCTGAGTTGTATTTTGATGGGGTTTTCTTGGAGCGGCATACTTTCTGGATATGCCCAGTTTTTCCACAGTTCCTACACTTTTCATGTTTAAATTTACAGTAAGTTCCTACCTAACCTAGCTACAGTTGTCAATCCCCTAAACAAACTACTAGAACAGAATCGTAAGAATACCTTAATTATAGGTACCGCTGAACAATAACACAATAGATAATTCATTCCTTCGATGGCAACCTTATTCCTGGGTCTTCGTTATGTGGTTTGTGTTGCTGATAACCTCACAGTTCCTCACAAGCTGACGAACCTTTGCTGATATTCCGGATCAAAATACTGTATCACGAGCACGTCTTATCATGCTGTCGTATCCTAGATGTGCAGATTGCGTTCTCTTCTTTGTGGTGTCACATAGCGATCTTGGGATGATAATTATTTCCCTTTTTAAAATAATACCATTTTGATCGCTCAAATACTGCCTCACTTCACTTGGTACGTCTTTCTTGTGCTCAGCCCAACTGTCATAAGCTATTGCATGCATTTATCTTTGGCGATTTCATATTGTACCTCTCTGATCCGTTCATATGCGACTTCCTTGAGTGCGTTGATATTCATTACCCTAACATTCAGGGACATCAAAATAAGCTCCGCTGAGAGTGTCCGCAAAAATAAGCTAGTTTGCACTGAGGGGTTTCTTCAGGATGGAGGTCAATGATTTGTGATCATTCTTTACGACGATGTTTCTGCCATATGTGTACTAGTGAAAACGCTCAAATACCACAGCTAAAGTTTCCTTTTTTCTAATTTCTTTTTGAAGATGTGAGTACTCTTGAGGCATATTCAATTGGTTTTCCATCTTGCATTAAGGCTACCAAAAAGCCGTCTTTGCTGCTGTCGACTTGTAACACTAATTCCTTGTCGGGATCAAAATATACAAGTATAGAGCACTGGTTGTGATCTTTCTTTTTATCTTCTGAAAGGCTGCTTTGCATTCATCTGTCCAGTCCAGTCCACATTCTTCTTTGTCAGCTCTCGAATGGGTTAAAACTATAACAAGGTTGGGAAGGAACTTTGATTCTATACAAGTCTCCTGACTATACTTGTATACATCGGTTGGAGCTGGCACTGGCAAGGATAGCATCCACTTTGGAGTTATCTACTTTGACTCCTTCGTTGGTGATCCGATGACCCATGAATTTTATCTTGGTCTACTTAAAGACTGATTTCTCAGTTTAGTTAGTTGATGTTTCTTTCCATCCATCTTCTCTGCATTTCCAGCGCCAATACTTGAACTGACCGACAGTAATTTTTAAGAAATGGAAACGTCAATTGCAAGTATATGGAAGCTAGTAGGAATAATAATAATCCACAGAAGCGACAAACAGCTATAATATTACGTTGTGCAGGACATCAAGTCCTCGAGGTTTATAATCACTTCGAATTTCACGAGGAAGATGTAGATAGCGCATCTGAGGAGTCTGATAAATTGGCTTGCAACTGTAAAAATGCCCCCAAAAGAACCGAGCTACTGTCCTGATGAAAGTAAAAGTTATAAGGATGTCAGATTTCATCTCGATACTGGTGCTGATGTAAACACCTTTGTCAAACGTTTATTTATTTATTTATTTATAAACGAATATTTATACAGGATAGATCACTTCAGTTCAATAAAGAACTGTTGTCAATGTGAGTCCTGTAAATATACTGTAAACTACAAAAAATTCCTAAATATCTAATGCAGCTAAAATATTAAAAATGTCAAAATGTTAAAAATGTTAAAAATATCCTTTTAAAAGCTTATTAAAAGAGTTGTAATCCTCTGCTTTTCGAATGTTTAAAGGCAAGTCATTGTAAAGTTTTGCCCCCATGTAGCAAAAGGATCCTCTACTGTATTCCAATCGGATTTTTGGAAGCTTCAGTTGGTATCCACTGTTTCGAGTTGACCTTTCATGTGCGTGTATCTCAAAGTAGTTCATAAAATTTGAACAGACATTTCCATCTAAACAATTTCGAACCAACTGACAGGCTTTCATTTGATTGATAATGAAAGGTGATTTGATATCGAATTCATAATTAGTTTTTGATGAAACAATATCCAATGCACGGTAGTGAAATGCTAGAAGTTTGTCCTCTCTCGTCTGGCTTAAATGCAAATTTAATAGCCCACAATAGGTCAGGATCGGTAGAACCATCCCTTGGTAAATCGCTTTTGCTGCCGCTGTGTTAAGAAAGGGTCTTATCTTCCGTAATAATCTCAATCGTCCACAGGCCTTCTTATATATGGTGTTAAAGTTGGAGTTCATGTTCAGTGAATGGTCGATATGAACACCTAAGTACTTGTATGCCGTTGTAGCGTTGATCAACTGATTTCTAAATATTATATTCAAAGATTTCGGTTGTTGTGCCAGGTTCTTTGTCAAACAAGCACAAGTAAAACCCTAGTTTATAGGAAATATGTTCTAAAACTTGACTTGCTTCCATATTATTATCTATATCCATATTATTATTATTATTATTATTATCCATATTATTTCTATTATCCATATTATTATTATCTATTTCCATATTATTATCTATACTGGAAACTATCTATAGCCAAGACTTTTACATCTCATTAATTATTTGTTATTAGTGTCAATCGTATTTGAATGGCTTATTTTTTGTCACATGATTATTTTGCGTATTTTTATTCACTTTCCATTTTACTCTCTGACTAAGAATTAGAGAATTTATACCAGACTAGTTCCTAGTCCTCTTTCTCTCGATCTTTCATTCTGGTGACGTCACAGAGTAGGGATCGTGGAAGAGGACTAGCGGAAAATGATCCATCATTATCCATAATGATCCTGCTCACATTTTCACTGAATTTGGGGTCAATTTTTTTCCAGAAAATATTTTCCACCAGGTCTCTTATGATTCCATATATACTTCTAGTACGTATTCCATATAAGGAAGTGGCCTACGAGCAAATACAAGGAATTGCACTGGATGTGGGATTGTTAACACGTTACGATATGTTCGATTATCCGCTATTTTTAAGAAAACTACGTTCGCTAGCCGGATAAGCTGTACGCATATTGTAAACAGATAATTTATCTTTGTTTTAATATATATTGTAGCTTTGGGAGTTGATTAATATTTCTCAAGAGAACGTTCGTCGAAGACAGCCGAAAGTTCGTGTTTTTGTTTACAAGATGGTATCCGTATTACGAAAATTATATTTTTGGGCATGTTCGATTATCCGCGCTTTTAAAGAGAACTAAGTTAGCTACCGGGATAAAGCTGTACGTATGTTGTAAATAGATCATTTAACTTTCCTTTGATATATTCTATAGCTTTGGGGGTGGTTTATTTCTCAAGAAAACGTTTGCCAAAGGGTTAGGACCTTTGTTGTTTTGGGGTCGGTTACAATGCAATTAACTAGGAGGCTGGTACGAGGGTTCAACGTGTCAGCTATTTGCTCGTTAATTCACTCTATTTGCTCGTCAATGCCTTCTATTTGCGCCTCCTTATAAGGAATACGTACTAGATACCTATCTATGATTCGGCCAACGCGATTTTGAGAAAAAGAGGCATGGGAACCAGGCTGAATTTATACACTGTCTATCAGCTAAGGTTGAATCATGGAGTGTCATAGGCGTAGCAGCCTAATTGTGTTTGGGGGACAAAATAATTTTTGCCCGAAAAATAAAGGACAAATGAACAAAATCGACTCTATATTTGTATGATTTTGCTTGAAATTTCCGAAATTGCCTGAAAAAAGTGCCAGGCATTTCCTGAAAAATTGTAATTGCCTCTTCCCTGATCCCCCGCCAAGAAGTATCAGTACTATTTAATATTTAAAGTCGATAATGTAGCTTCAAGAGATATCCCAGACTCCGACGTCGACGATCTACGAGTTAACGTCGTTATCCGAGAAGACACGAAAGTCTCACCATTGAAGGGGAAACAAAGGAAAAGAAGGCTCTAGGCTGTCTCTATAAATCACGTTGATTTACTTTCAACATTAACCTTCTTTGGGATTCACCTTCTTTGGGATTAATTTTTACATGTCATTTTGAAGTTATATAATATGCTGCCAGCCTGCCATCGTGACATCTCGATTGTGTTTGTATATTAAACGAACATCGCTTGAATTCCTCGTAATCGGAAATGCAAAATGTATACCTGAAACTATGCTCTGCTGCATGATTCGTCCAAAGCGAATGGGGGAAATAGAATACAATTAAAGGGTAATAAATATTAATTTCCCGACATGTCAGAGCAATAAGGGACGCCGGAAAAGGTGAAGGAAGTTTTCAGTGGTTTTCATAAAGCTTCTTAAATCTCTTGCCCACGAAACCGTGACTTTTGAATTATTATCTAATAATAACACCTGTTTGCTGTTCACATGTAGCTGTATCCAAATACGAAGTTTCCTCTCAGGATGTCGTGTAAGTGTTTTTCGCTCACTTGCTTCAACTATGAACTATACACATGAGTGTGGTTTCCGTGTGGGTCACATCCGTTTCAAGAAAGGTCTTGAGTATGATTTATTTACAGTCGATCACGCAGGATAAGGTTGCCCTATTTATCCGAGCCAGAGGCTCATGTTTTAAGCGCTCGACTATTCAGTTTATCACTCTTAGGTGGACGGAAAACCCAACTGATAGGGATTCCGAGGGCCTACGATTTAAGGTCGTTTTCCGAGAAGACCCGAAAGTCTTACCATTTGCTGATGTTATTGCAAAGGCAGCACCTTCTCCTCAATTATTTTAAGACCCGGGTCTCCCAGCTCACGATCGATAGACATGTGTAGTAACCACTAGACCACGACAGCTGGTGTGGTTTCCGTGTGGGTCACATCCGTTTCAAGAAAGGTCTTTTAATTCGTCTTTCATGCAAACATGATCCTATATAATTCATATATTATTAATGCTTTAATGAATCACTCCTAAATCAGTAATTACACCATCAACCAGGAGGTTTTTAGATATACAGCTATATATATATATATACATATGGATATATATTAATATAGAAAACTAATTAATTGAAATAATATATGTCACAAAAAGAGAAAAAATAAATACAATACTTTACATAGTTGGGCGAATGAGACAGAGTGATTTACTGTGTTTTGACATTTGGAATACAGTGTATAATTGGTGTATTATTAAATGCAATGTGATTCCATGTAACTTATAGTTCTAGGATAGAACGAATATTTATATAAATTTACGCTACTCTAAATCTGGCGAAAAGGGGAAGTGTTACTAGGCAACCTAGATACTCTATTTAATATACATACCTCGTCAGGAAAACTGATACCTACAAGACCTTGGTGAATCTTATAGAACTTAGGTCATATTTGAGTCGGTTTCCTTTGTTATTCACAGGTCTTTATTTTTAATAAACACTCTAAAAGCTGGGGGGCTTTGATATTCTTCAGGGAATTATGGAGGAAATGAATAGAATTGACTATCTCATTAAGAATTCAAAGTATCTAACTACATGGTGACCACAAAAACGAGGTCACTATGTAGTTAGAATTTTTAATAAGATAGTCAATTGAGTCCTAAAACACATTATAAAGCCTACCTCCTCCGCAGGCATTTTTGGGCGAGGGAGGGGCGTGGGCGGAAAAAAATTGCGGGCGAAGAGAGAATAAACGCCTGCCGACTAATGATGATTTCAAGATGGCGAAGCATTGACGTGATCGTACTCGAGATCGTTCATATTTATAGGCGTATTGAAAAGCAATTTATCGAGGAAACTGTTGGGCAGTAAATAGTTAAAACAGCTTCCTTTTTACAACCAAAGCGCTAAAATATTGAAAAACTATGGCCCATTTCTTAAAAACGAAGCGACAACTGGTAATTTGCTACTAAACACAAAGCATGAAGGCAAGCATATCAACTAAATAATGAATCATTAGCAAATATATTATTTAAAATACATGTTATGTAGCATGTCTAATAAAGCATATTCAGTTATACATACATACAAACAAACAAAAACAATGCAAAACACAACCTTTATTAGTATATAAAATATTGTACTTGAGACGCTAATATCACTTTAATATATCTTGTTTTAATCTATACATTGGGTTCAATTAAACACGTTCAAGCTGGTCTACATTTTGCGCTAAATCGTAGAATACCCGTCCAGCACTTTCGCTATTTGTATCTGTTGACAGTTAGTAAAAGCACGGTTAGTAAAAGTTATAAATTAAAAGGGTCAAATTACGCAAAGTTCATCATACACAATTCCTTCGTTCTATATTTTAAACCATTTAATTTGATAAATGTACAAGTACACACAAATATAAACCTTCGACATTATATTTAAAGAGATTTTAGAGCAACCTGGTTTGTATCTCTGCCTTTAAATGCGGTTTCAAAAATGGACGGGTATTCTATAATTGCTCCGACTATGAAATCTTCGAATTTCTGAATCTCTTCCTCGCTGCTATCCGCCATAACTATCCAGATATAACCAGAATGGCCCGATAAGACTTTACGAGGTGTTTCAAGTTTCGATGGGTCATATTTCAGCAGATATTTATGGGTAACCCGAAGATCGACACTGGCGTTTCTTCGTCTCTTCTCAAATTTCGCGCGCCCGCAATTTTTTCCGCCCGCGCCCCTCCCGCCATCGCCCAAAAAACGCCTGTCGGAGGATCGGAGGTAATTATAAAGCCAAAGCAAAGCGAAACAAAACAAATGTTTTTCAGCAAATTGAAGGACAATTTTAAATCTCACTCAACAAATTTTTATCAAAGTCAGTAATACCGTGATCAATAACAAGAACAAAATTTTACGTTCACAATTTTTAAATTCTTGCTCACGAGTCACGACCAATTTTTCCACTCCTTCCTTCACATTTCTTCTTCGCATCTGCCTCCACACACATGTCAACACTACCATCATTTAACTCCTTTCGTTAGTTTCGTATCATTCGTCAAATCCAAGAACGAAGGACCTCCACATTCAAACGACTTTGAAACAGCTTGCTTGAAAGAAACATCTGGCATTCAGAACTGTTTTCATCTTATACCTCGATCCTCAAATATGAACTAAGTCAGTTAGATACCTCGAACGTCGGCTCCCAGATGCAGCCTCGGGGTATACGGCCCATCGGGATGTATCTGGCTAAGAGCCTCCGTTCTCGGTATCTAACTCTTACATATAGTCGTCAAATATATGTATATGAAAATGTGACTGCCCCAACCAGAATCGAAATCAACGCATCGGCGCTCTAACCACTGTGCTATCGAGACACGGTCAGAACAGTCAAACATCATTACATATTTATACATCGCCCCGACTCTCAAATCTCATCTTCGACGAAATAGAGCGAAGCCTCTCGCAGGACTTCCTCAAGTAGCGAGCTTATCACCGGCTCTTGTATACAGGAGGCTTTAGAACAATGTTCTTTACACGAAGAGAGGATTTATTAATGCTCAAATATATGTATATGAAAATTTGACTACCCCCACCGGGAATCTTGATATAGTAACCTACGTTGATCGAGCAAATCCCAGCCTATAGGTAATCATATAGGAGAGACATGACTAGTTCTAGAGTAATTATTTACGGTGAAATCGTTGGATCTGCATCTCAATCTTATTGTTCCTTTTGGATTCCATACAGCGCAGAAGTTTGCTAAACCAATTTTATTACATCAAAGTTGTGCTCGGCGCAGGGATTAAAATAAGGATTTTTACAATTTTTTGCTCACTTTCACCATACACTAAAGTCTTCTGCTCAGCGTTTTCTGCGCCATTTCCAGTCAGGCATGCGCAGGAATGCCGAATTATGCATGACGGAATTATGAAGTCAAAATTTAGCATTCAATATTTCTATTTGCAGTTTAAAATGTTGACTTAATGAGTAATAAGTGATATTGGTGACCTTATGTTTGGTGATTTATGAATATGTCTGATTCATAATTACTAGTGATTACTAATATACGTACATGTATATATAATTGTGTCGTTATATTGAAAGAGTGGGGGTTTGTCTAAAGTACTCATTCATTAAATTGCTAAAAGCAAGAATGTTGAAAGAATTTTTAGCAAAATGTTTATTATATGTCTCTACTATAGACTATGAATGTTTAAATATACTTTCTACATGTACTCATGTACTGGTAGTAAACACTGATCATCCGTCAATCATTATATGTTATAAGTTAATGTAACTCAAAGCACAAATATAGTTTGATATCGGATCATGTACCAGTCCAATATCTTTCTCGATTCAGTGTTAAATGTTAACCAAATTATATTTATATAGTTAGCAAAAATCAGTAAAAAGGAGCGAAAAATGCCGAATCAGTTAAAAATCAGTTAAAAGAGGCGACAAATGCCGAATAATTACCGTTCCTTGTCAGGCCGTCGGCCAAAATTGCCGACAAAGCCCCGCACTTTTTAATCCATCCGGAAATTCCGATCGTCTCTCCAAAAGCACAAGATAATCTAATTAAACTATGGCTGTGTGACGCTACTAGAATTTGCATTAAAGCACGATCGTGCAAGTACACAACAGCTTCTAATATTTTGTGGGAAAATGCGCAATCAGTAATCACGTTTCCGGCATTGTAGCGGTAGCGCACATAACATTTAAGATGACTCGCGATAAAGCAAAGTTTACCTTAATCAGGTAGAGAGATCAACGGACAGCACGTAGGTTTATCGCGTAAGGTTGTACATTCTAGAGCGCCCTTTACCCGGCTAGCTACCCTTCATACATAAATACGAGTGAGATCGCAAATCTGTTTATAACAATGACACAATGTATAGAGTTGACTGAGTTGTAAAAAGTCAATCAAGAACAATTAGCTGAAACATTTTGAAATATATCGGATTAGAGAGTTATGGACAAGTCAACAACCAACTGAAACGCAAGTGGAAGAAAATTAAGCTGACATGTCTTGTTTGCAAGCAAACATTTGATGACGATTATCAGCAACAACACAACAAAAAGTACCATGGAGATTTATTGAAAAAAGGCAAGTTTTATATTGGATACGTGTTGATCAGGGGCGTAAATATAGGGGGGATGGGGTGTATTTATTCCCCCCAAATTTTGGAAAACAATGTTATCTACCCCAGATTTTGGAAGACAATGTTATCATTCCCCCATGCATGAGTTATGGAAGAAGAAAGTTATAATAAAAAAACTAAGAAAATACACATCTTAATTTGGGCTAGCCTGTCAACACACATCATCTGCGAACTGGCGTGTAAGGTTTAAAAATTATTAGAAACAGCCAAACACGGCATGTAGACGCAGAATTAACGTGCTGATATATAAATAAGTTTAGTTATAGGTAAGGATACCTGGACTACGACTGTAGTTATATAATATAGTATTAGATGTTCTTCACATTCTCTTTGCTAACATGATTGCTTGACAAAAAAACTCTTTACAATCTTCCCCAAAAATGCTGTATGTATGTTGTCAACATAAAAAAACAGTCGAAAATAAACTTCTGAACTGACCGAAAATCACCGCTCATAATGCAGGAAATGCCATTTGCGGGATTTTATATTTCAAAATTTTCCGGGGGTGCATGCCCTCCGACCCCCGTAGAAAGCCTCGCACATACGGCGCTCGAGATCATCCTACCTGCACCTCTCACAACAAATTTACAGCCCTGATGTTGATCCATCAGATCATATTCATATTGAAATCATCATGACCACGCCCAATTTGTCGGCAAAACTGGGCCATGCACCCCCCAAATGCACTGCCTTCGCTACGTCACTGGATGTGCTTTCTCTTCTCTCTTTGTTTCCTAACCAATACCTAACAGCGTGTCTTGCGACTGGTGAAAGATTGGAATCAATGAAGATGTAATTGTCAAGAGTACGTACTGGCATTTAACTAGTTCAGTCCCCCTCAACACCGGACACAGCTGCGAAGGAGGCCAGCATTTAACCTGCCCCTCTCAGCTGATTGTACTCTGATATCAATCTCTGCACGTCTGCTGAGTGAGGTTTCGCAGCAATTACGCATGTTAAAGCAATAGTTAATGGCTTCATTTCTTCCATGCCAACAATTTTCTTCAGCACGCACATGGGACCTTTATCCTGCTGTGCAACATGGGAATCTGTGCTGCTTCTCGGTAGCTTTGACAACCAGGCATTAGATCATCCACTCTCCAGTTTGAAGCCTTTCTGTTAGGAAGTTCTCTAAAGACAGAAATATCTCATTTCTCACAGTATGGATCGACCGCGTATCAAAAACATACAAATGGTATTTGCAGCCTCATTCCAAAACATTCGAATTCGCTTTCTGCTCCATCACCCTGATGTGAAATTTCTATCTTGCATACAACGTAACAACATCCAACATTATATGAAGAAGCAATACAAATGTAATTTGTCTTTCGGCACCCAATTTCGGAAATAGCCTTTCGCATCAGCATCCGGACTGTTTTACAGATGTATCAAAATGGCGCTGATACTAGCAAGAATTGAACGAAGCAGTTAACTTGTATACTGCGACCAACGTATTTCGAAATAGATGGGAAGCCCGGCCCCAGGACGTTGAGATGGTTGTCAACTGCAACTTTATGAAGTTCCCTTGTCCGGACACTTGAACCGGCAATGAAAATACGTTTCAAGTGCTGCAGCATCCATAATCAGACAGTTTACTTCGGCAACTGTATCGAGAGAACTGAATTCCAAGCAAGGGCACTACGGTGTACTGCGCACCAGATTGTAAGAAGTGGTACATCGCTTCCACTTTTCTGAAGTTGACGCATTATTTGAGTAAGCCGACTCCAAATCCCCGATTGACATCCTGAATTAAGATTAGTTCCATCAGATGATATAGATGAAACTTTTGGAAACAATTCATCCCATTTAACAGACTTTTCAACAGCATTTTTAACAACCTTTAGTGCTCCTTATGTACCTCGCTGCTTTGGCTCTTCAAATCCAAGGAAATAGAGATTTTCTTCCCCGTTTTGATTTACAGTCTTTTGAATCATTGTCTATTTGATTACTGTCTAAATAAAACCATCAAATCGTAAAGAAACTGTCAAGCCATTCTGAAAGGGGAACTGTACCCAAAAAATAAATGACTTTTAAATAAAAGGCCTTTAAGTATAATGTTTAGAAATGTTAATAGTTTTACGGTATCTACTCTTGTACTCGAGAAATAACGTTTTCATTATCGTATTTTATGCTCCTGGACGCCGCCATTTTCGAGTTTGTTCGACGGCTCAAGATTGATGTACAGCGGTGGTTTTCTTTTCAATGTCGACTTCATTTGAATGTTATCTTTTGTTCCTTGCACTCAAGTGACGTCAAATTGAAAAGAAACCCCCGCTGGACCTCGAGTCTGAGCCGTCGAGCAAACTCGAAAATGGCGGCGTCCAGAAGCATAAAATACAAGAATTAAAACGTTATTTCTCGAGTACAAGAGCAGATACCGTAAAACGGTAATTCCTCAGTAATTCTTTCCGAAATGAAAATTTGCTGAAACTTCCCAGTCTTAAAGTTATTGACATACTTATATTAAAACCAAAAAAAATGGTTGCCATATCTTCTAAACAATGTCGGTGACTCGCAGATCACCTCTTACTCACTATGGTGACGTCATTGTCACCAATTTACGAGTTGACTAAAAACCGGCATTGCACAACTTTTTCTTGAACCTTTTGACAAAGATTATTTTTTATTTTTCTCAACTAGTAATTTTATACAAGAAAACATGGTATTTTAGGGGAAAAGAAACAGCTAACAGGGTTTATTATGATAAAAAAGGTCGTTTCCCATATTCTTTGACATGTTATTTGAAGAAACATTCATCAAAAATGTAAAATATTGTAAAATAGTAAAAAGTTGTAGAAATTATTTTTCTCTAAGTTTCTGTTATAACACGTAAAAATGGTAGAAGAAAAGAATTATTAAGGAAGAGCCCTAGCTAGACTTGTGTAACCGTTCTCGGAAAAAAATTATTTAGTCCCTTAATAACTCTTCCCTACCAGTACATAAGCGGCCATTGTTAGATTTGGCATTAAGTTGTCCTAAAATGGTCGGAATTTTTTGAAAGTGTTGCATAATTTTCATAAAAACACTGATTATTGGATGTGCGCAGTAAATGTGCGCAATGCAAAACTGAGGAATCACCTTAAAGGACTTTTATTTAAAAGTCATTTATTTTTTGGGTACAGTTCCCCTTGAAGGATGCTTTTTAGGTTTTCCATTTCTGAGTTAACAATTACGTTTAAAAATTCGTTATGGCCGGCAGGGTTAACATAACGAAGGTTGCTTGGTTCATAAGTGAGTGAACTCGCGAGTGAATGTCAAATTTTTACCCAATATCACTGCATGGGAACAACTCTTGAAGACCACGAAAAGGTGCTAAGTGTTCCACGAGTCATTTTGCATCATTGTATGCCGTATCAATTTCGTTCCCCACGCATTTGGCAAGTTCTTTATCAGCTGCAACACATTGGGAGTTAATAGGAGCATTATAGCTTGCAGCTCATGTTTACTCAGCCTCCCTAATTTATCAGCTTTCACACATTCTTTATAAGGAACAACAGACTCAAGGTGGTTTTCAATGTGCTTTTTTTCGTGGAGCAATTCCATTTTCAGTCTCTGTACAATTGCAAGCAAATATGTTAACTGTATTATAGGGAATCTGAAGCAAACTTCACACCTCACAAGCTTTCGGTCAAAAACACGATCACAAGGACCTTTCTCATCAGTTCCATATTCGTATTTCTCACTATAGTCCCACATTTTTCAATCTCAGCTGGGAACCCAGGCGTCAAACAAAGGGGGCTGATGGGAAGGGGCACGCAAAGTGAGCCCTTCGGCCCATCGCCCCTTGCGTTTCCCCGCTCTTTTCCCAGCCAGGAATGAGTTGTTTCTGATACATATGAATCATTGATTTCAGTTGAGTTCCTGCAGAATTAATCACCTCTTTCAATATTCTCATTACTCTGTGTCCGTGAGTCTGAGTCAGTTAGATGTTCATCTTCATTTTCTTTGGAAGACTGAAAAGTCAAAGCTTACATCTTGGATCTTTTCAAATTATTAAACAAGAAATAACTCCTGTTGTGCAACTATAATCAACTTCGAAACCTGAACATAAAAGAATTAAAGAATCAATTTTATACATGATCCAAACTGGGCGGAGATGCCGATTATTGCATTTCAAACATACACTACGATTGTCTTATCATTGTAAAGTTGACAACTACACCATATACAGTTTATATTCGTGTACCTTCGTAATATAAATGTTAGATCACAAATTCCAAGTTTACCAAAAATTGCAGTGGATATAACATTGGGAATAAGATACTTAGTCATATTGCACTACGGTCGTATTTTTTATGTAGATCGCGTTGACTATGAAGCCATGAAGACATGAAGTTGAATGTCCTGGTGAATAATAATGAGACTATTTAGATCTTCAAACCGCTCGCAATTTATGTAAAATATTAAGACTAAACTGCTTAAGAATTGTAGTTCTACACGCATTGCGCGGTAAAATACAAACGGTCTTACTATCATAGAACAGTATACAAAAGTACAAACGCTCGACCGTCCTGCATGAGTAACCAGGCAGCAGCTTCATTCAGCAATCTCTGAACCTCGTATCCAGACCCCCAGAATCTTAAATATTCCTTTATGTGTATCTAAATTAGCTTTTATGGGCCTCGTTTGTGTGTTAGCAATTCAAAAGAATCTTTGCTTCCTAACGAGGTTGTGAAGGCTAATTTATATATGCACATAAAAGAATATTTAAAATGATAGCCATTATGAAAGAGGTCTATGTATTTGCGCTTCCTTATAAGGAATATACACATATCTTCAAACCAAAACAATTAAGGACGAAGCTTAATACCCACTCCTACACACACAGCTCCATACAGCAATTAATAATATGTGGCTCTTCATGATAATGACTTTCAGTCACCATCTAGTGGCTCAATGTAGCTCAATTGTTAAGAAAGCAGATATGCATGTATTTCATCGTCCAGTTTTGGAAGCTTGAGAAGTCTATCAGTATAAGTAACATCACTCAACTCCTAAATGCCACTGCCACATGTGTGTATGTACATGCAATTTGCCGACTGGAATTGCCTTTGTTGTGATTGATTATTGTTTGTGTTACTAAAGAAAAGGGAAACCACGCTCCATTGATGGTGTAATTGCTCGAGGAGCCAATTTCATCATACCTGCAAGCATATGCCCTGGCGTGTCTTTTTTAAAGTTAAATTGTTTACCATGTATTGTAGGCTAAAAATCCATGGTATATAGCAATACTAAACGTTGATCGACAGATGATTCAAAGCATAGTTAATATAACCAAGTCTCAGTAATTAAAGGATTAAATTTAACAAAGAACGGATTGCCATATGGGAAACGTTCACCGCAGTACCACGCAGAAAAATATTTTTAATATAATTGGATGCAGTCGCGCCACTAGGAATTTTATTGGGGGTAGATAGCTTGTGCCGGCCTTATAACCTCAGAGTCCTGCATTTACTCCGTGTCAGCCCTTGTTTGCATGAGGCCGGCCCTACAATCAGTCTTCAGCCTCACAATCTCATGTAACCTTGCCAAGAAAAATTCCCCCAAGTTTTTCTCATGAAAGGATTTCGAACAAACCAAAAATGTTTATGGAGATGAAGATGGGGGCGACCGCCTCCTCCCTCTCGGCACAACTGATTGGATGAATGTACACGTATTATATTTACACTTAAACTACAAAATAAAAATACGTATTAACTGTTTCCTGTCCGGCTGAAAAACATCCAAATTTGAACTACCTCTTTGTTCTATTGATATCTCGGGAAATATCCATAACTGTTGCGAAACCTATACCTTTTCTGAAAGCCCAATAAACCGGCTGTTACCAATGCTTTTGAATTTTCCGAACAAGACACATTATGTTAATATAAATTAGCATTAATTATCATAAATGAGGTTGAAAAACTTCCATTTTTCTAGAAAAGACCATCTTGCACGCCCGCGTAGCTGCATGAAAATTCAAAATGCCACCAATCGTAGAGTTGTTTATGAAATCAAATCTTGTTGATCAAATCAAAAATTTGGCGTGTGAGTGGAGCTCATGTCTCTGGCGCTTGTCGAATTTCAATTTTTAATCTTGCGTTAGCGTGTGCCGTGTTTTTCGATTGACGACTTCCGGGGTCTTCTATGACCCCTTTTGACTGGGCCGGACAGGAAAGAGTTAAGAACTATAACATTTAAAGTGACTATCCGGGAAGTTTACATATTTGTGATCCTTGGAATCTCTTGAGAAGAATTGTAAAATATCTTGTCGTGCGGAAATTTCATCTTCCTACCTTTTACACCTGTTAAAGTGATTTACTATTCACAGGAAATGACGTCAAAACAGGGACACTCAAAAACATTGAACGTTGATTCAGCAGTGAAATACAATGAAAGTTTGGGAATTGAGAGAATTTTGTCTAAACACTGAGGTGTGTTTAAAGTTCAGAGCCAAACTTTCTTTGTATTTCACTGTTGAATTAGTGTGCAATGACTTCGCGTGTCCATGCTTTGACGTCATTTCCTGTGAATAGTAAATCAACTTTAGAATTGATTTATACCTGTAATTCATAAACAGGAATATAATTATTCACTGACGAGAATGTAAAGATCGTTTTTGAATTGATTTACCAGCAATTCATAAACAGGAATATATGATGCGATTCACTGACGAGAATGTAAAGATCGTTTTTGAATTAATTTACCTGTAATTCATAAACAGGAATATAATATGATTCACTGACGAGAATGTAAAGGGCGTTTTTGAATTAATTTACCAGTAATTCATAAACAGGAATATAATATGATTCACTGACGAGAATGTAAAAGGCGTTTTTGAATTAATTTACCTGTAATTCATAAACAGGAATATAATATGATTCACTGACGAGAATGTAAAAGGCGTTTTTGAATTAATTTACCTGTAATTCATAAACAGGAATATAATATGATTCACTGACGAGAATGTAAAAGGCGTTTTTGAATTAATTTACCTGTAATTCATAAACAGGAATATAATTATTCACTGACGAGAATGTAAAGATCGTTTTTGAATTGATTTACCAGCAATTCATAAACAGGAATATATGATGCGATTCACTGACGAGAATGTAAAGATCGTTTTTGAATTAATTTACCTGTAATTCATAAACAGGAATATAATATGATTCACTGACGAGAATGTAAAGGGCGTTTTTGAATTAATTTACCAGTAATTCATAAACAGGAATATAATATGATTCACTGACGAGAATGTAAAGGGCGTTTTTGAATTAATTTACCTGTAATTCATAAACAGGAATATGATTCACTGACGAGAATGTAAAGGGCGTTTTTGAATTAATTTACCAGTAATTCATAAACAGGAATATAATATGATTCACTGACGAGAATGTAAAGGGCGTTTTTGAATTGATTTACCAGTAATTCATAAGCAGGAATATGATTCACTGACGAGAATGTAAAGGGCGTTTTTGAATTAATTTACCAGTAATTCATAAACAGGAATATGATTCACTGACGAGAATGTAAAGGGCGTTTTTGAATTGATTTATAAGTAATTCATGAACAGAAGTTGTGCCGCATACAAACAATTGCATAGATAAGTACATATCAATCGTAAAGGCTAGTTTCCACTTTGTCGTGACGGTCGAAATATATATTGCTTAGACATAACGATGGCAATTCGTGTTCTTCAGGGGTTATGCATTAAATAGATTAACATTGCAAGATGACGTCATCATTTACAGCAAAAACAAATTACAGTCGACTGGGCGTTGGAATCTTTTCAAACGACCCGAAATATCTCCGCTCACACCACGCTGCGTGGTAAAGCAAAGATTCGGGTCGCACGGGTCGTTCACGTTGTTCCGAACCAGAACCTCTAATTAAGAACGTTTACATTAGTACGACACCACAATACAGCTCTACTAGAGTAAGTAAAGGCACCTCGTATCGCGCGCAATGCTCCGGATGAAAATAAAATAAACGCTACTCAGTGTGTTTACACTACTACACACAACGCGTACTTCTGTTAGCATGTTCCCATTGAAAGGGCAATGTATAACTAACTCCTGAGCGCTATACTGTAATTTGCACCAAAAACAGCTTTCTAACATTCTGGTGGTATCTGCATATCCTCGTATACAGTACGCTTGCTGCGGCAGCAAAGTTAGGCTGCGTAACTGCGTTTACACTATTACGGTACGGCGAGTCTTCCGTTAAAAACACACTGCGTTTCTTTTTTTGTTTACACTATTCCTGCTTAATGCGGAGTAGTTTACAGTAGCGTAATCATTACGCTTCGCATTCTGCCAGGGGATGCAAATCACTACGCTATTGTTGCCTGAAGAGATCAGCGAGCAAGCGAGCAGACCTAAATCATGTAGTGACGCGAACTTTCATATGTTGCCGCTTGCATTGGTGTTGAAAATTCATGTCGTGCGGGCTTTTCGTGTTACGTTTCGATTCATTTAAGACGAGTCTATTTCGAGTCTATTTCGTCCTCATCTTATGTTAATTAGAATTTCAGAAAGTAGAAATACAGACCTAAACCGTAAGAAAATCCAAGTGCGCTTTCTAAATATACATGCCTTCGAAGTCTCTGTCTGGCGTGGAATTCTAACGTTATCTGTTTTGAAAATATTTCATGTGCTTGTGAAAAATCGCAGCCACGCTTGGAGATCCAGGGCGCTTGAAACAAAATGGGCAGCATTCACCAACATGCTGCAGGTAGCCTAGTATAGGAAATAACACGGTTCGAGAAGAGTAATGAAAAATGGCACGCGTGTTTGGCGAAATACTCAAAATATCACGAGCAGCAGGAGTGCTACTGTATTATGAATATTTCGCTAGACACAAGAGCGATTTTTCACTGATCAATTTTTCGAGAATAAGTGTTATTTCCTGAGAGAGAGTACTTTTATTCGTTGGATAATAGTACGCCTAAAAAACGTACTATAGCACATGTAGAATCCTGATTATCACGCATTTCCAAGTACACAGTACAAAAAAATAGCTGCGTATAGGCTGCGCAGCTTTGTAGTCAATATCAACATGTTACCTCAGGCTCATTATATCACCGACGGGGAGTCGTGGCTAAATATTTTGTTAAAAAATGGAGAAGTAAACAGACCATTCATGCACTATAGGCTTACAGATTCGAATCCTTTAGTGCTCTGTGTCTTGATATTTTAACGAAATATCTCCTGGAGACAGTAGTGTTTAACAGTCGCAGGCTACAATCGTCCGAAGATGGAATATTCCATGTATGTCCACATAGTTCTTCCAGACTTTTCATTTATTCACGAATCACGATGATGGCCAATCTCGATAGGATCACCAAGATTTGTGTTCTTTAAAACCTTTTGGTATGTACATTTTACACAGCCTAATAAAAATATATGAACAAAATATGTATATATGTATGCAATAAATATATGTCAATTTAGTTTCGAACAACGGATGAAGAAAACAACCAAGCTGATTATCAAAACTCTTATCCATACTTTAAATTGCTAAAAACAAAGATATACCCACACTACTCCTAAACCTAATGCTCGGACCATTCGAACTTCGAAGGTATCCTGACATGTCTCCCCTCATGGAATATACCCGGAGATTTGAACCTTGGTCAAATTCCCCACCCCAACATCAAAACTTTGTATCAATCCTGGTTTCCTGGCTTACCGTATTAAGTTCGTATTCAAATGATTTTCATACTGGTATTGTGTATAACTGGTAAGGCCAATCCGATAGAGGGCCAAAAGTTTATCATATCCTGGTGTAATGTGCTATCCTCTATAAAGTTTTTATGTTATGATACTATTAATGAGAATAATATACAATTATTGGATGAGGCTGAGCATGATAGAATTATCCAGGTCAATTTTGGCTGAGGCGGATAACATTGACCCAGGTCTGGATAATTCTTGATGTCATGCGTAAGCCGATATAATCTTACTAAAAATACAAAGTGACAGTCTGGTAGTAATCTACTACAAGCCATTTTTTATTTTGTAATTTTCGCGCGCTTTTCCTAGTGACGTCATTAGCGTCCAATAATTTTTTTTGGACACCTCCGTCCAATAATTCACAGTATTCGACGGAAATGACGTCGCGCCTGCCGGACATTGAGACACTGGAGTATGTTGACGAATAAGAAACGAGAATGAAGTTTGAATGTAAAATATAGTAATAATTATTTATTATCCATCTCAACTATAAAATACAGGAGTAAATATTTCAAGCTCTCCCTGTGAGCAGAGAAGAGTTTCATGTATGCCATATTCGTGACGACATCGTGTAAACAGTTAGGCCGTGTCTCATGTATCGTGTTGTATCAAAAACTATTAAAAACAGTCCTTGTCTATTCATCTTCAAAGATGTCTCTTTTCAACTAGGCCTGCATCACTCAGCCAAGTCTTGACAAAATTTATATCCTTCCGCCATATTAAATTTGTCCAAAAAAAACTGTGCCGCGTGTTCAATCCGCTCGGGTTCAGAAACTGGGGACTCAGGAAACAGCTGATAACTCAAAAGGAAATCCTAACTATAAAGACCACACAAAAACAGAAAGGTCCTTTTTGACTCATCCCTTTTAGCCATTCCGAAATGTCCGCCTCTCGGGAAAATCAAAAATGGAAAATGCCCGAAGGGTGCCTGGGAGGATGTCCTCGATTAATTGATATATACAATATTCAGAGTTAATATAGGCCTGAAGAACTTTGCCCGTGAGACCCTCTAACTATTGAACTCGCGAGATTCAGAAGGAGAGTGAAGGTTACAATTATTTACTGATTATATATAATATATATCTGAATCAACGTTTCGGCGCTCTAACCTTTGAGCTATTGAGACACGGTCAGAACAGTCAGTGATTTTGCCATATACATATTAAATTCGCCGCTTAATTTCACTTGACACAAACAGGCAGACATCGCATCTAACCATAACGTGGCGCAACGCCTCTCGAGCTAGCCTGCGTGCAGACTCTACAAGTCTGCACGCAGGCTACTCTCGAGCGCATTTCCCGGCAAAGTATAGCGAAGCGATACACAACTTAGTTATATTAGAGATTATAATAATTATTATTACATTTATATAATTGATCTATATTTGTAGTTCGCGTTCCATCTTTTATTCCTAATATATATACATATATATTTTGGGGATTTGAGCTTGAGTCAGTTTACTCCAAGCTCCCGGCTGTAACTTCACTACAGCAATTCATAATACAGGAAGAACTCAACTGAGACGTATGTCCCGACAAGTTTGCACTTGGCCATATAAATACTTTATGCTTTTAGTAATTCTCGTATATTTCTCGTATAGATGTGTACCATAAAACCGACAGCAATGTATGTCAGAAAAGATCAGTCGACAGGAACAAGGAGAAATCAGACTTATGCGCCCGGTTGTACGAAACCCAGATATAACTCGTTATCGGTTGGATAAATAGGCTAAATAGTATACCAGCCCTATAGTTTCACCGGATAAGTAATCTAGGCTTTGAACAACCATTGCCTTATGTTCATCAATCGTCAATTCATTTCCTAACCTCACAAATAATGAAATTTTGACATTCTAGACAACAAAATTCAAATATTCACATCTCTGTCATACACTGCCCTGATGTTTGGCAGGCAAGCTGCGTCTCTTGATTCAAGAAAATAATGATGAGTTATTGACGAGATGAAGGCGAAGGTCACAAAGTGGCCAGTGGGGTACCGGACATTGAAATGTTGGGTTTAGCATTAGGGTTGGGTTAGTATTTCTTTATTTCAGGGTTAGCGTTTTTATTTAGGTTATGCCTTATGGTTTGGATTTTTGTTCTTGTAAAGCGTCTGAATCCTGAGAAAACATTCGTCGACTATGACGTTGTCTGTGTCCATTGTGAAGAAAATGTCCAAAGTGGCGCATTACTGGCCGGAGCTAAACGTACAGACGAATTAGCCTCCTGGCTTCTTAGTTGTGTGGGCAATGTTTTTTCCGAGTGAAATAGCTAATAGCGCTCCGTCGAGAGACGTATCAATATTGAAATTCTATTGCCCTTGAGAATAGCCAATTCAACACAAATAATGTTGGTCATGATAATTTGAATACTAGAAAACAAATAGATGCAGAAATAACAAAACAGAGTAATCAAACAAAATCAGCCGCATCAAGACATAAAAACACAACAAAGGGATTTACAATAGCCCATTTAAATATTAGAAGTTTGATAAAAAATATTGAACAGTTCAGAATATATCATCAACACTGTCGTTTTGATGTTATATGTTTAAATGAAACTATGTTAGATAATTCTGTGTCAGATCATGAAGTTAAAATAAATGGATATGAAATTATCCGTAAGGATAGAAATAGACATGGTGGTGGTGTAGCTATGTACATCAGAGATTCAATTAACTATAAACATAGGTCTGATCTAGATCATGAAGGTCTAGAGATCATAACTGCTGAAATTTTTAAACCTAAAGCTAAGTCTTTCATTATAAACTCGTGGTAACGGCCACACAAATATGAAGAGTGTGTCAGAAAAATGGACTCTGAAAACAAAGAAATTGTCTTGATAGGAGACTTTAATTGTGATTGGATGCATTACAAAAGTAACAATATATCTCCTCAAACAAGAAAGCTTTTTGACCTGACAGAATTATTTCAATTTGAGCAACTAATAAAGGAACCCACAAGAGTAACTGAAATATCAAGTACCATGATTGACTTGGCTTTCAGCAACAGACCTGAGCTTATAGTTAGAACTAGCGTTGAGCATATTGGAATAAGTGACCATAGCCAAATTATTGTTACCAGAAAAATATCAATTCCAAGAAAAGAACCGAAAATTGTTAAAACTAGACAGTTTAAAAATTATAATGTAAATGCCTTTAGGGTAGACTTGGATGAGATTCTTCAGACACTATCAAGTGGGGAGATTGACCCAAATGCTCTATGGCGGGAGTGGAAAACAAATGTTTTATATGTAGCTGATATACACGCACCATCGGTAACTCGTAAGGTTAGAAGTGAGTATGCTCCTTGGCTTACAGATGCAATAAAAAAGTATAATATGTATCATAGAGATTTTTTGAAGAAAAAGGCCATAAAAACAGGGTCAACATATACATATCAAGCATTCAAAAGAGCAAGAAATTATTTAAACAAACTGATTAAAAATACCAAAGCGAATTACTATATGAATGCTCTTAACAAAAATATAAAAAATCCAAAGGAAATGTGGAAAACAATCAACAAATTGACAAATAAGAAATCTAAAACTACTCATGTAAATCAAGTAAGTGTCGATGGTCAGGTTATTACGGAATCTCGAGAAATTGCAGATACCTTCAATACATTTTTTAGTGAGATTGGTCCACAGTTAGCTGATAATTTACAAGAAAGTAGCACATTACCAAGTGATTATATTACCCCAAGCTGTTCTAAGTTTGAGATTCAAACCGTTACAACAGCAGAAGTATTTAACTCCATTTCCGCAATCAAAGTTACTAAAGCATCAGGACAGGACGGGATCTCACCAAAAATGTTGATGGAATCGGCCGACATTATAGCCTATACCCTGACCATTATCTTCAATCAATCAATATTGACCGGTAATTTTCCAGATGATCTAAAAGTCGCAATTATCGCACCTATATTTAAATCAGGGGACAAAACACAAACTACTAACTACAGACCTATTTCTTTACTATCAGTTGTTGCAAAGTTATTTGAAGGGCTGATTTCAAATCAGCTTATTGTGTATCTGGAGGCCAATGACAAACTCTCTCAGGAGCAAGTTGGGTTTAGAGAGAACTACTCCACACAAACTTCGCTCCTTGCTACCACTAATAATTGGTTAATTAATGTGGACAAAGGATACTTAAATGGAGTGATCTTTCTGGACCTAAAAAAAGCTTTTGACTGTGTAAACCATGAAATTTTAATTAGAAAAATGGCTCTGTATGGCTTCAGTGAACACACGCTGGATTGGTTTACATCATACCTTTCTAATAGAATCCAAATTTGCAAAGTCGAACAAGTCTTATCAAAACAAGAAATTATCAAATGTGGAGTTCCACAAGGCTCCACTTTAGGGCCTTTGTTATTCTTAATATATATTAATGATTTGCCAAATTGTCTTCTGCAATCTACCGCCCCAGTATGTTCGCTGATGATACAAACGTAACGACAAAAGGAAAGTCAGCTGTTGAAATTGAGAATATATTAAATATAGATTTAGATAAGATTCATCAATGGTTGTTAGCAAATAAATTAACCTTAAATAAGGAGAAAACTGAGTATATGATCATTGGCTCAAGACAAAGACTTGCAACTGTAGATAATGACCCAAATATAAAACTAGGGGAAACTCATATTAAAAGAGTAAGACAGACAAAGACATTGGGTATTATTGTCGATGAACAACTTTTATGGAAAGACCATGTCAATAATGTTGTTACTAAAGCTTCAAAAGGAATCGGTATGCTTCGTCGCATGAAAAAGTTTGTTCCTAAACCAATTTTGATAAATGTGTACAATGCTATAGTTCTCCCACATTTTGACTATTGTAGTTTTGTTTGGTACAATTGTAGTATTTGTCTACAAGAAAAATTGCAAAAAATGCAAGATAGGGCAGCAAGAGTCATTACTGGAAGATCATATGATGTGCCATCAGCGAACGTGCTGGGGGAATTAGGCTGGAAATCGTTGGAAGACAGAAGGAAATATAATAAATTATTATTTATGCATAAAATAAAACACAACACACTTCCAAATAGCATGACCAGCATGTTTAGTGTTAACAACAATTCAATATATAGTCTACGCAGTAATAACACTGACTACGCCTTACAAAAACCCAATACAAATTTTATGACGAAAAGTATTGCTTATTCTGGTGCTAGTCTGTGGAATAATCTACCAAAAGATACTAAAAGAAATAAATGCTCACTAAAGCAGTTCAAGGCTATTCTCTCGGGCAACTAAGTCTAAGTATTCGGTTAATGGTTTTGTAGTTTTAAATAGATTTTAGTTAAGATTATGTATATTTGTTTATTTTTTTGTCTGTTGTATATTATTTATATCTTGTATATCCTGTAATTTTTAATTAATGTATTATTGGTACAAACGGCCCCTTGGAAACCAGATGCCTACGCGCTCTGAAGGGCTACCGTTTTTAAATAAGTTTAAATACAAATACAAATACAAATACAAGTACTGATGTTTGTCCGCTTTTACCCATAATTCTTGCGGCCATAACAAAAGAAATAGCTCATTTGCAACATTTGTGAGTCAAATTTGGTTTGTTTGTCCGCTTTTTGAGCTATTAATAGCAGCCAGACTCTACGCTATTCCAATGATGTTTTGGCCGAGCCAGAGAAATTAACAAGAGCATGGGGAGAGGGAAATTAAATGTGCTAGGGAAGGGGAGTGATCGTCGGCCAATCCCCTTCACACTGCAATCCCAGCAAAAACATTGCTCGCACAGGCCTTCCTTGTCTGCGGAAGAGGCTACAGACGAATATAATTCAGACGAATTTAATTGCGTCAATTATATTCGACCCAACTTCGACGTTAACTCGACATTAAATTCGACACGAACAGTAATAAGATGCTAGCACGTAATATAGATATAGTAAATTGTTTGCTACTCAAGCTTTAACACAAACTCAGAAAAATGTTTCAATTCTGAGCCCCAGACGGGAATCGAGATCTCCGGTTAGATGGTTGAGTTACCAGAATTCAGATGGCTACGAAGGCAATTATAGTATTGTTGTGTATACTAGTTCGTATATACGTGCGACATACGTACTGCTAATTACAACAGTCTTGATATGTTTGTATATCTTTTATCAAAATATATTAAATGTGATTTGATTAAATTCAACTGAAATTCAAATTTTAACTCTGCGAAGAATTTACGTCGCATTGTAGAATTTGTCTGAATTAAATTCGTCTGTTATGCGTCGTAGCGCCTGCCTTATTTATAATTAGCTCATGCAGGGGTAATTGTTTAAAAACCAAAACTGACGTTTCATTTCGTGAGAAGGGAACTAGTAAAATCTGGTGTACTGCTGAAATAGTGTGTAGGAGATCCAGTAACTAACGATTTGAGCAAATTAGGCCCGTCGTCAGAGTGTGACTGACGTAAAGTGAAACCTCCTACACACTATTTTACCTACGCTACCTACACAGCACGTACAACACTTAAATATCGCCATCACCTCATTTTAATGGTTTTGTGTTTTTATAAATCAGTTCACAACTTGATTAAGCAGTGCTGAGTATATATCACTTGCCTTGCGCGAAGTTATTATAAGAATAAATATGAAAGCTGCTAAGTTCTCAAAAGAACTTGATATAATATGATGAAAAGGAGAAATAAGAGAATTTCAATGTGTCGAAAAATATTTAGGTAAGAGTACTTACGTATATTAATGAACGACGTTTCGGATGATGTGTCCTTCTTCAGGTCAGATCTGAAGGACACATCGTGCGAAACGTCGTCCTTTAATATACAGTACTCTTACTGCGAAGTTATTATAGCCAGTTAGGCGACGATCAAACTGACAAGTTTTACTAGTTTATTGATTTTGAACAGTACAGTCTATATGCCATGAAAATTAGTTCTGGTCATTAAACTATATATAGGAAGATTAAAATTGACGAATACGCATGAGCGGTGTGAGTGTATGTTGAAAAAGCTGAGACCAAGTATTCTGGACAAAAGGCAAAATATAGATTATGGGAAATTATAACTCTTGTTGTTTTGTATTGTGTTTATACTAATATAGACACGTTGTCGTTTGCACTTATCATTTCAGCCGTATATGTGGCAGCTTCATAAGTCATAACATATTTCACAACCGGCTTAAGCTGAGACGTTGCGAGGAAACCATTGTGATTCCTTGTTAGTTGTTTGTAGCACATAAGCCCTTTGATAAACAAAATAAACTGTCAGACACATTTCACAATGATATATAATTATTCGATGTCGAAATCTGAATAAACTTTATTAAAATGAATTTTTGACCTTGTTAGTTGATATAGTTCGTTTAACATTGTCCAATTAGTTTTTTTAAAGTGTAGCTAGCGACACCATCCACACATGATTATATAAACCGTGGGATAACACACTCAAATGAGATCCACACGTCCTTGGTATTCTACATAAAAAATATTTCGTGTTTATTTAGGAAACGACGGCACTCTCCTATGCAGAGGCTTCATGCGCTTTTATTTGTAGTCTATTCGCTTTCTTCCCGCGCGCCCTCCCAGCCTGTGCTGCCCAAACTATTTGCCCGAACTCTAAAAAAAGCACAAGAAGCCTCTGCGTAGGAGAGTGGTGAGATCCCACTCGAGTTTGGTAGGGATCTCAGTGAATGGGATGGAAAACTCTCATACTAAACGGCTAGAGT
Source organism: Chrysogorgia sp. JL179-B06 (assembly GCA_035772405.1). Classification (NCBI taxonomy): domain Eukaryota; kingdom Metazoa; phylum Cnidaria; class Anthozoa; order Scleralcyonacea; family Chrysogorgiidae; genus Chrysogorgia; species Chrysogorgia sp. JL179-B06. The sequence goes on along the minus strand of JAYKKM010000437.1, from coordinate 830,586 downwards.
TGAATTTATCCTTGACAAAGATGCTGCTATATAAAATTCACAAAACGGAACTGGAGTACAATGTAAAATAATTAGGAAGATATATACTTCACTGAAAGTCAAGTATAGGTAAGACCATGCAGGCAATACTTTGTATGATATGATACAGATAATAATTTTACGTATGTTGTTCTTTTTTAAGATTAAACTTGATGTCGAAGTCGTATAAATCAACTCAGTCATGATATTGAATTCTCTCATCAATTATGATTAGAGAAAGAAGATGAAAAAAATAAAGAGAGTTTTGACTTGCAAAACGTGGAAATGGCTAAAATGGATGACTCAAAAGGACCTTTCCGTTTTAGTCGTGCAGGTGTATAACATGTATCATGCACCTGTAATAATTTTCTTTGCAGAGTATTCATTTCTTCATCAGTAAGAATAGTTAAACTAGAAATTTCTAAAAGTAATTTCTGAAACTAGAACGCTTGGAGAAAGAAAAAAGAATTTATATCTGCACGTTTCACGTGATTTTGATGCGATTTCCCATCTTCGTGGTTATACCCATATATGGTTGAGAATTTGATCTTAATTCTCGACTATAATGTTCAGTCAACGAATCATATCGTATATATAAAAATTCATATAACAAATATAATAATCACACAACAAAGTATTGTTACAAGGAAAAGGAGAAGGAATGGACGATTTTCGCTTATACGAAAAGACGAGACAGAAAGAAAGTATATACATAATCATTGAATTCTATATAAAACTTATTACGTGATTGTTTCAGTGTTAAGATAACCATAATTGTTGTTGACTGAATGGGAATACGAAAAACAAGTGCTGGTCGACAGAGTCATTCAAATAATGTTCCTATACGCCACCACAATGAGCTGTTTTTAACAATGGATTATATAAACAACTGTTAGGCTATACGAACGTTTGTCCATATGTGCCTACGTAACTTTAATTATACACTCTGGAAATATGTATATTTTAATTCCGGCCCTTGCTCGAGAACTTTTCTTGATATTTGTTAACCTTGTCACTCCTTATAATGTTATATACTGCTGTAGTAATGCCAATTCAGACCAAAGTTTGCGAATAATATCGAAATTTAATCGCGGGTTTAAAACGCACTTTGCTAATCGACTTCCCCTTTATCTGAAATCTGACTCTCTCAAACATAAAATCCATAAGGCACGTTATGTACCCGGAAAGGAGTGAGAAAGCTTTCTCGTAGCTAGCTTGTCCTGATCTTCGATCATCGTTAGGAATTAATAATTTTAGGCTTTTTGTGAGTCGGTGCAATATAGGTAATTAGTTGTCGTCCGAATAGAGGTAATCAGTGGGTAATTTATGTTAGTCAATGGTGCGTGCCAAGCTGCCGCCAACGCGTTATTATGAATGTGCGACATTAAGTCACCGACATTACGAAGCGATTTCAGTGCTTGTTCATCAGATGTAAAGTTCTTCAGGTGTCTTTGGCATATAATGATCGAAGTCTTCTTGACAGATATATATAAATATATAATATGAAGTACAAAAATAACATCACTCATATCACAGTTGTGTCATTTTTCTGCTTGATTAAACTACAGATGCTGTCATTTCACTTGCAAATTGAGCTCTGTGAGAGTGTGGGATCATTACATTTGCATAACAAACGTGCTTTGATTCAAATGTTATTAAGCATTCCTGCCCATACATTAGTGAAACATAATCTCCTCAACTCTTGCCGAACTACGAGCTAAAGCGAACATAAAAAGGTGATGTGAGTACACTGTTGTTTTAATAGAACTGAACGTATAGTCGATCGATGAATCGTTTGAATGTATTTGTTTCCGTTTTGTCTATGTATCACTGCTGTTTATTTTGACCTTCAGCTTTTTTAAGTGGTCTACGCAGTTTATTTGGAAATTGCGGATTCGTGTTAACGTGATATATAAGGAGACGTCGTCGCGAAGACTAGCAGTACAGTCATTGCTTGAAGCATGTCGACCGTTGGTGTCAATGACACATCAGTTCGTGATCAGTTTCAGTGTGTAGAGGGAAAACACCATGCGCAACAGCAATCCTACAGCGTGGTGTACGGACATGTCGACGAGACCCGACGCAAGCTGGGGATTAGTTCTCAAGGTAATAAATATACATGGCAACAAACAAAAAAGCCATTCTAGTCCTAGCTACACCAGTTCCAGACAAATTAAATTTTGATAAGCCTGACGAGAAATTTCACGTTTTGATCAAGAAAGCACTTGTTCAAACTAGCAGTCCAGTATATAACTCATTCTATATTAACGTATCACAAATATCATTGCCCCTATAAGTAATTATAGGTTTAGCTCGGCAGTCGGCAGTGCATGTAGAGCTACTAAAACATAATTAACTCAAAGTTGCCATTTTTATTCCGAATTTAATTTTCTGCCAAGCACGTTGCTACGTAAACACATCCGTTGAGTTTACCGATAATTTATTGCGTTTGGGGTAAAAAAGTGTTCCCCTGATAACGATCGATGTTTTAGTACTTGTCCGAAAAGCGAAACATACAAGGTTTGATCATCTTGAGCTTTCAACAACTGTTAATAAGCTGGAACTGCGATCAACTGAAACATCTTCCAATCAGAAAAATGCCTGCACGTCAATCAATTCTAAATTTGGAGTGTTTTCTTATTTTTTTTGTTTTTCTAATTTGCTTGCTGGCACTAATTAGCATTTCAAATGACCCCGTGGTGATGCTCCGCGCGCGTGCAGTTTGCCTTCTCTATTCTCGACAACATCGCGTCGGTGGGAAAATGCTTACATAAACTGAATATATATCAGTATATATATATATAATCTTTAACAGTTCGTTGTTACTCAGAGTTTCACGCCGAGAGACGATCTTCAGACAACACTCTGAGTAACAATGAACTGTTTAAAGATTCTATATTCGCTCTATCATTAACCATATATATATATATATATACTGTATATATATATATATATATATATATATATATATATATATATATCCATATATATACAGTAATACTTTGGCATTTCACTCGATTAAACTACATGTTCTCAGGATTTATGGTGAAGGAAAATTTCGAGTGTTGGAATATATACATTTTAAGACCAAACCGGGACCAGTTGCAAAAATGCAACTTCAAGGCCATGCTAGTGCACTAGTGCTCTGATCACTGAGCTACGGAAGCCGTTGCCGAGAACCTATAGTCACGAGTTCTGTATACATGGTGGTGGTAATGCCGGGATAAGATTCTGGAAAGACGGATTTACAAAATAAATTTTTACAAAATATTTAAGTCTCGATTTGCAATATTAGGCTCGACCTTCGGTCTCGCCCAATATTGGATTCTCGACTAAAATATTTTGCAATATTGGGCTTTGAGGAATCCAATAAGTAATAATATATATATATATATATGATATTACGGGAACCACTAAGTATCTTGATCAAATATACAACGGTAATTCCGAATATTGTAATAATTTTAATGAGATTTCATAACTATTTCGTGGTTGATGATGGGACTAATGTGGGGTTTAAAAATAATAAAATATTTGAGTTTTGCACCTTTACAAATACTTAAATTGTGGTTTACTCATGTATACTTCTGGTGACGTTCTGTTTATTGTTTGTAGGAGCGTTTCAGAATACAAGAAAGACACCAGAGGAGACCAAGGTACATGAAAGAGGCAGCTTAGCGTGTTCAAGAATAAATAGTGTGGTCCCTGTTCCGGAACTGAATCGAGTAAACAGTACAGGCAGCGTGGACACAGCAGTTGCCTACAATCAATCCCTTCTAAAGAACACGTCAGAGAAGATGGATTCGATTAACACGACTCGTAGAAAAAACTCAACAGAAAACACAGCTAAAATGCCTGAACGACCTCAAGATCTGATCAACAAAATGTCCTTTGGCGTGGCAAAGGTTAACGTCAAGAGCAGCGCGCAATACAGAAAGTCCTACGCTTTTAAAATCTGGAGGGAGAAGGGTTCCTTTCCATTTCGGTTGGAGGATCAACCCTCCACTGAAGAACAGAAAAAATCGAAAAAATATTTGAATGCAATAAAGTCCCAAAAAGACCGGCATAATGAAGACGCGTGGAGAGCTTACAAAAGCAGAAAAACAACGCGGAAATTAAATAAAGAAGTTGAAGTCAGCAGCAACGGGAATAGCAAGGAACATCAGACTCCAGTCACAGAATCGCAAGAGGGAGTAACAAAGAGGGACACGGTACATCACAACAACATTCCTTGTTACTTCAAGTCAAAGAAAGAAACCTCTCCAAAAAGTCAAGTCACACTAGTCACAAAGGCAATTCCAACGTCTGTCATTCATGTCAATAACACAAAAAGTTATATGAATTGCCAATCTGAAATTAACCAAGCTCTACTTCAGGAGACAACAAAGGTGGCGCCAACAGAGTTCCGAGACCAACCATTTACCAGAGACGACACCAGAAGATCCAGCACGGTGCAGACGGTCACCACTGGCGGTCATGGTAACAAGCCTGTTCAACGACCTCAAATTGAAAGATGTACTAGTGCTGAAAATCCAATCCCGTCGACAACAACTAGCGTTGATGGTCACAAGAACAAATCACGTAGCTGCACCACGTCGCCACCTAACTCCGTACAACACCTACACTCACCGCAACACGCAGCGTACTCACCTGCCAAAATATCCGAGAATCATCTGGACCTGACTACAGATACCTCGGAAGAGAATAACGACATGCGTGGAATTAGTCTCGAGAAGAAGCTCGAAAGCCTAGACAACGAAACGTTACAAACGGTTGCATCCAATAGTGAAGTGCAGGAAAGGTCGGATGGTCACCATTCACCATCGAATCATCATGATAACGCGAACATGATTGCAATCATGAAAAGTACGCTGAACAAGAAATACTGCAAGGAAAACGTCAAGCCTGCAGGGCCAGGCAGAAAACGCAGGCACGAGAATGCCGGGAGCGAGGTTGGTGAACCGCAGCGAGGCAGAGCAAAGCAATCCAAGGGCAAGGCGACAGTGTTTACTCGCCTTGACGAGACAGTGGCAATAAACCTTGCAGATGGAATTCATCACGTCAATTCCGAGTATTTTCCAATCGACGCTTTGGCAAATAAGGCTGCGAAGGAGATCGGCGAGAAAATCAGTATGATAAAAAGTGAGCCAACAAAAATGAGCATAGAGAAAAAGGTTGCAGAGATCGACAGGGCTCGGTAAGTATTTGCATTATAGTCTATAGAATAATTATATAACTCGTGTATATACGTTTGTCTTTGATGAAATTTCACGCGCCGCGCTAGCTCAGCAAGTTAAATAATGGTCGATGGGTACTTGCGGTGTCTCGATTACATGATATATTCTTCAAAAAACACATGCAGTTTTTGTTATTGAAATAATGATGGCGTGTACGACTTTCATTCAAAAGCAATTTGTTATGACAACTTGCCGGGCGTAAAGAATTTTCATCGAGACTGCTGTTGTTTTTATAAATTCCCCAATTTCACAAAGACTTTTTGATATTTCGAAAATCGTGACAAACCATGGCACGGTACATGCATATATCAAACGAAAGGCTTGCAATTGTAAATCACTAGTCTATAGGCTGATTACATGGAGAAATGCCACGGTTATCCTGGCTGAAAAAAATGTTATGTAATTTGAGCAATTTCAGTCAGTGCTGAAATCGATTAGTGAATTCAAAGGGTTAGCTAAAAGGTATGACTCAAAACAGGGTGCCATTTTGCATCCAATTAGCAACAAAATTATACAAACACATTTACATTCCTGTAAAAACCGGCCTTGAGTTTTTGTAAAACAAACAATTCAAATTAAAAGCGTTTTCAGACATACAGTGTATAACATGTCGGGAAGAAGTCTGACTCTTTCTAAATTTAGTCTTTACGGTTGTAGGCTTGGTATAGTTAGGATAACTAAGAAAGGTCCTTTTGAGCAATCCCTTTCAGTTACGACCGAATTCAAATGTATATGTAAAGTAAAAAGAGGGCATTTGGAAAAGGCCATGTTTATTTCCATTTTCCGTATAGGTAATAATTTTGTGCGATTCATTGACCGGGCTGAACTTTTGCCATGTCAGTAACAAAACCAGATTTTAAAGGTCTTCACGTACGAGGCGACAAATCGCGGGGGCATGTTTCGGGGACCGTTCCCTTGTTGAGGACACACGAGGGTCAGAGAAGGAAACGAAAATAGAATAACGTTCTTTGATTGGTTTATTTTAATTTGCAACAAAATTTCGCGTGATGTGTCCCTGCAACATGTCCCCGCGACATGTCTCCGCGATTTGTCGCCTCGTGTGTCCCAACCTTAAGGGTTTCTTTGTGAGCGCGCTCTCAAAATCTGGAATATGACGGAAACTTTAAAAGAGAAATTGTCCACCACTTTCCTTTTGACTTTGATTTTTGTAATTTATTTTTAGCTTGTTGTTGAAGGAACTTTTTGATGTGACTTCGGAGAGTGACGGAGATCATGAAATGAAGACATTTGACGTGGCATCTCGCTCGTTTGGCAGGAAAAACATCTTGAATCATCTGAGTCTCCTCGACCGCTACTTCGCCGAATTTCAAAATAAACTTTCTACACATAAGCAAGTGTGTTAGTCACGGTGATTCTCACGCCGTTATCTTAACTGCATAAATCGCAGAATCGCAGTGCTATATTATGCCTATCATATACCACGAACTGCTGTGTAAGCATTCAACCAAGTGATTAATTACATATCACACGGCATTGAAATAGATTAGCTTGGCCGTATTTTATTTAATCCACCACAACAAACACGCTTGGTTTCGAACTTTCTGGTGCCTTAAACCTGGTGCTGTAAAACACGAGGCCTAATAAGCCTTTTACCGGCAGAAATCTCTGACTAACTTTCTTCTTAAGTCGGAAATTAAAGTACGAATGGAAAATACTAAAAGCTTGGTGCATGTTCTGCCGAAATAGTGAATAACATTAGATAGTAAAGAATAGTTATAAAGCATAGTATAAAGTTGGTAAAGTCAGAATAATTGTCATGCACTATGCGTTTCACTCTCTGGCTTTCGCACGAAACGTTAGACGTCATCACTCTGTCGGCAGTACATCAATTACCTTTTAGTATTTTTATTCAAAATAGTTCGCTCATTAGGCTTTCGCCGGCGCACGCATTTATAATTATCACTAGTTTTTTGCTGATATTACGGCCGTTGCCTTGGTAACCATAAGTTATTCTGAATTACGTTTTGCACTTTAGCACTTACACGACCTTGCATGAATACGACTTAGCATATTTGTCGACAACAATAGCTATCGAAAGTAAAATTTGCTGTCTGTCGACTCGGTGGTTGTCGATAAGAAAATGCTATAATTATAGCTGTCGACAACAAATTCGTTTTAATAATAGTAAAATTGTTTGCTACTCAACTCTTTAACGCAAACTCAGAAAAATGTTTTTAATATTTAGCTAATCAAAGATATACAGACATATCGAGACTGATGATTTAGAAGTACTATGTCTGGAGCGTCTAACTGGAGATCAGAAGCTTGAGTAGCAAACAATTTACTATGTGGAAATAAGCAAGCCGCAAGTCAAATTTGATATTTAATTATTTTTAGTTTTTTTCTTTTATAGTCGATAGGTATTTGTTGTAGACATCTATTATTGTCGTCTCGGTGAAGGTTTTCAAATGAATACCGGCATTTTTGGCAAAGGCGTATATATTTTTTATTATAGCTTAATTGTTTGCATATATTGATTATTGGTGGGAATTTAAAGAAGAATAACGAAAATCATGATGCATAACGTAATCATAAACTAATTATGTAGATAAGATTTACCGGCGTTCGCGCATTGCCCTTATATAGCGCTTTTGTCAATTCACTTGGCACTTAGTATATAAAAAAAATTGTTAAAAAAATTGTTATTACCTGTAATTTGAATCAAATAAATCATCTTGCTTCATTGTTTCACTGATGATGGTTGACTAAATTAGTTTGCGGTAAAAAATACCGAATAAATGAAATTTGACGTACGCCGGTCAGCCGGGGCTGATTAGCTTAACGAAGTTCTTAAGAAAACCCCAAAAATGATATTTCAAAGTAAAACTGACTTAGTTTGGCTGTTTAGGAAAAGTATAAAGTTAATTCAAATGATCTTTTTTGGGTCGAGGAAAGATTTTCGTGACACAGAATTACCCAAATTATAGGAATAAACTAATATCACTATGGAGATCTTTACGGCCCACGGTTTTGTAATAATAATTTGTCAATTCTGTCGCAATGCTGTCATTCCCTTGAGTACCAATAATTCCCTTGAGTACCGATAATTCCCTTGAGTACCGATAATTCCCTTGAGTACCGATAATTCCCTTGAGTACCGATAATTCCCTTGATATCGAGGATTTCCTGCAATTACGTCATCCCGATAGGCTTTGTGAAACTGATTCATGCGCCATTGTAATTTTAATTAATACTGCATCTGGTCACCTTTCGTCGAGTGTTCTTCACTGAAAATATATAATTATGTGACTGGCAAGTATCTTGATCTTATATACGCTCCTCACAATGCTTACAATCACACATGCCGATCGCTTTCGAAACGAGTTGGTGTGCGATCTCGAGAAACGTACGCTGAAAATGTGTACTTGATCAAATCTATGTTTCCGTACTTCCTAGAAGTAACCTAACAGTGCGGATGGGGCGTAAGCCAGCTCGGATACTGAGTCAACCTCCACGTAATCAAAGTTTTTGTTACAGTTTGTTACATCGATGTTGAATTCAAATCGCTGAATTTGCATTCAATGTCTTTCAATAAGCCCAAGTAGCTCGAATTAACGCCAGTGGGCGTCTTGTTGAATTTAAAATATAGCCGCTTGCCCATAATAACAGCCATTGGTCCATAATAACCGCCATTTTAAAATTACTGTGATGAACGCAAACACGAATTTCAAAATGCATGGTCGGCCGAAGTAACTCGGAACTCGATTTCAAATTGGCGAGTGTAACCGTAGCTTAAGATCAAACTTGGACGTGAATCATGAGATCCTTCGTATGCTTGAATCTGGATCAGTTCAATCTGAGTTATTCTTTATTGTTATGTACATTCGATTTTAGTTTTTGATTGGTCGTTTTCCGACCTTTTTATCCAATCAGACACAAGAACCTAGTAAACACGCCCACTGGTTATGATGATTAGTAACCAACAGCCAATCAAAAATTAGCTACTTACAAAGTTCTTTGCTGCAAAATAAGTCAGATTGATTTTTTCGAAATTTCATATGCATTAACTCAAGATATAAGCATACGCTTGTGAAATCTCAAGTAATTCAATTTGCGAATCCGAAAAATATACAGGATTTTTCACCAAGCGTTATACAATGTGACGTAATAGTTACGATCATTTGCATATCAAACACTGAATCTCCCAAGAACGTGAAATCGGGAAAAATTGTGAATGGTAAGTCTATTTCCAACTACTCAGTTTCTCACTGCATATGCACTTTGTTGATAGGAATCTAGTTGGTAGAAACGTTTTTTTCAAAATCTCATTAATAATTCATCATGAGGAAAAGAGAAAGGAAATCACTACCGTGTCGTAGGTTTTAAATGTGATAAAGATTCGTCCTGATTTTTATCTTTGATTTTCTCGGCTCCAATGAACTTATCAAATGGTCGTTTTTGAAGCCGTTTAACAAACTCGCAGCACGTGTTTTATCGGATATAAAACACTCGGGCTACGCCCTCATGTTTTTAATTTAAATCTGATAAAACACTGCTGCTCGTTTATTAAAGTACATAAATGATTGAGTGATATGTTCAATTACAATGTATTGTTATGCTCGGGCATAATAATAGACATGAGACAGTTATTAATGAAATATATCTAAAAACAAAACATAACAAATAATAAGAACTGAATATTCTCGATCGTGTTTGTAAAACGTCTCTTCTTCGCAAGAGCTCGATGAACTTCGATCTGTCACATGACACGCATGAAACGCACGTGTAAACTTATCAACTATGACGTGTCAATCAAATTATATAATCTACATTACATGTATTAGTAAAACTGTTTGATATGGGGCGAATATAGCTTGAGCTCAAGTGGCAATAAAATCTAATTTCGTACGATCAGGTTCGTACGCTGGATTTCATATGAGGGGTTACCATTGAACTATATATAGACTGGAACCAGCCTAGAATAGGCTTTTCCGTGCGCTATGGGCCAAACTCCAGGTTCCTGTAGTATAAATAAGCTCCGAATTCTCCGAAAAATAAAACTCAAAATAGAAGGCCTAGTGTCTAGGCTGGACTGGAACTATAACTCGATCCATAATCATGGCCCTTGTCAGGTGCTAAGCTAAAAATAGGTCCACGATGCGAACGTGTGGGCACCGCAAGGAACATTAATGCCTGGGTCAGCCTTGTGGAGCAATGAGCATGGGGTGTGACCAAAAGGGAGGTCCATTTTTATGAAACAAAAAGACTACGTTATGTAAACTGTGGAAAGATAAATCCAAATCTGTGACACAAACTGAAATATTAGTATTATTCATTTATACTTAGGCTGAATATCCAAGATGGCACCGAAAATAAAAAAAATGAATACACAAAATCAAAAGTTTTCTGTACTAAAAAAGATATATTGACATTTCAAATGTCATGGCAACACAGTTTTTAGTTCCGTGTTATGAAAATGTCAAGTCTCAGTTCGAACTTGTAAAGAAGAATTTGACCGGACATGTTTAGTTGCAGAGATCTGACGAATTTTATTAAAAACTCTTTGTTCAGTTTTTGTACATAATTTTTAAATAGTTGTAAAATTATTTTAATATTAATGAAAACAATATACATGTACCACAGAATACCAGTCAAATGGTTATCCAATGTAATAAATAGAAACTCCCATTTTTCAAAGATATATACGGTAGTACTAATCAGTTGGTTAAGGGTTAATTTATGACATAGTGATCAACAAATTATACTGGTTTGCAAACTTATTTTCAAACTTTCGGATTTTACGGGCATTAAGAGGAAAAAACTATCAAAACATAGAATTTTATTTCTTGTTAATCCAGATTATTTTTAAGAATTTTTATGAAAATATCCATTTTTTGTTTTTATATGTTCGTTAAGACTTTAAACTAATATATATTCACAAAACTAAAGTATATAGCATGTTTCCTCCAAATTTTAGAAGAGAAAAAAAACTGGTATTCTGTGGTACTGTGGTATTCTACTATTCTGTGGTACATACACCTGTAAAAGCCATTTTTCATTATTATAAGTGTTCTTTCAAGTACAATCATAAAAGGCTGGGGTGAACTTTCATTTCATAGACACTTGCACTGATAGATTGATCAAGGACAAACATCACAATATTTATTATAGACTAGGTTAATTCACCAGTTAATGATTCACTATAGGTTAAGGCATCAGTTTTCTCATCTAATAATTAACAATTATTGGATGAGGTTATAAGCATATGATATTGAGAATTATTAAGGGCTGAGGTGATTAACACAAACTGAGGCCTTGATAATTCTCGATAGCGTGCGAAAACCAAATCCAATAATTGTTTTATTATGCATAAGAAGTGCTAAAACAATGAGTTTTCTGTTACGTTGGTGAATCTTTGTGAAGAACCCACCATTTCCCTATTTTATTTCGCCTTAAACAAGCTGGCAACAACAAGCTGATTTTGGAATAATGATGTCATAGCTACACTTTTTAAACCATAATATTAGAACATTGACACATGAAGAACATAGTCACATGTAGCTGTATGCCAACAGCCAAACAATTTCGAGATAGAGAATGCATAATAATACCATGTAAGGAACATCTTTCAACAACAAAAAACTTAGAGGAACAATTCTATATGCTGAAATCATCCCAATGATGTTTGTAATCTTGGCACAAATTATTACTTGGGAGCTTTTGATCATTGACTTTATTTTTATATTTATTATCAATACTGGCCAAAGTAACTGAGAGACCTTTTATTTCAAATGGAATACAACTTTTCAGGGTGAAATAATTTGAAAAAATAATTTTAGATTGTCAAGGCTTTCAACAGTAAGCAAAACACATCTACCAGAAAAACATGGCATTCCATATATGTCCCATGAGTGTGAAAACAATATCTTGAAAGCATTGTCTGACATTTTGAACACTGAAACACTGTTACAATTAATTGTTAACAAGCAACATTCATAGTTTGTTTCTAAACCAAAAAATAAATTTGTAAATGCTGAAAATGCATTTTTAGATAAACATAATATTTTAGACAAACATAATAATAATAACATACCATGCCAGGAACATCAGTTAATAACAACAAAAAATCTTTATTTACAGAACCTCTAATTCAACCATACTGACAATTCCCATGAAACAAAATATGCAGTTCAAGCGGTCAATGACATTTGCTATACACTGTTTACCAGCAGCATTGTTGCCAAATTTAGTCTGACTTCCTCACCTGAAACCAGGGGCGTATCAAGCTTTGTAAACTTGGGGGGGCCGGCCAAAGCAAAATTTTCGTTGTACCTATTAGTGTCGAAGCTAGTCCCAAATGGGTGGTCATGATAACTAATAATCCGAGCGGGGTATTACCCCGGGAAAAATTTTGAAATATAGATTCCCGCAAATTGCATTTCTGCATTCTGAGCGGTGATTTTTCAGTTCAGAAGTTTATAAAATTTCATATTTTGGACTGTTTCGCTCTATATCAGAGCTCATCAGCATGCCTAGGAACCACCAGGGGCGGCGTGGACTACCGGGAGATTTCCCGTATGGCCCCCGAAAATCTGGTGATGGTCCCTGCTCTCCCGCCGTGAATAGTTGCTCTCCCCCAATCGAATAGTTTTCCCGTGCTCTATTTTTTAGCTATGCCACCCCTGGGAACCACTGACAACATATTAATGCAATGGTCAGCGAGTCCGACATGGACGTGTTTTTTTTTCAACCGGGGCTACCTTTTAGCCTCAATCATTCTGCGATTTCCGCCCTTCTACTTAGTTAAAAAAGAAAGCCTACTAGAGTAGGGCTGCGTAAACTAGAGAAACATTTGTACTTTAGTAAAACACTCGGGTTAACATGCAAAGATATTGTGATTTTTTTTAATACTTCTATGACAGTTTTACAGAAAATTTATAGGAAGATGTTGTTTTCCAACTTGTCGGTAATATCATACATTCATACTATTCGATTAATATACAATTTCAAATACTTAGTTCTACTTTCGAATTCAATTTTTTGCTGCAATATTTCTTTCAAATTCAATTGGCCGAAAGCTATTCCGGCCCCCCTTTTTATAATATTGGGGGGGGCATGGCCCCCCTGCTTCCTACTACGCCCCTGCCTGAAACAGATGGATATACTATATAACATTTGAATTTGACGAAGAAATAAAAACAAAAACAGTCACAGAGTATAAACAATAGTAGCTACTCAGATGAGCGAAGCTATTAAAGCACATTATTTTATGTATACATCATACATTGCAGTGGCAGAAATTGTGGTGGGATGGGGGGGCAGCCGCCCCCCCCCCCCCCACCTTTCGTCAAATTGCCAATTTGTCGGAAATTTTCAAATAAAATTTATATATATATATATATATATATATTTATCTATATATATATATATATATATATATATATATATATATATATATATATATATATATAATTGCCAATTTGTCGGAAATTTTCAAATAAAATTTGTTACTTAGCAACCAAACTTGTCGGACATTTTGGGAGGCTTTGCCCCACCACCTTAAAACGTGAATATCCGCCACTGATACATTGTACTATGTAGTTAAAACACGAGCAGTGTTTTATCGGCTGCGAGTGTTTTGAACGGCTTCAAAAATGACTGCATCCATGTTTACCAACTATTTCAGTGTCAGATTCAAGCCATTTTCGCCGAGAAAATCGAAGGAAAAGTTTATGTAAATCAGGACGAATCTTTTGTGTCGAATCGAAAATTTCCTTTGTGTTTTCCTCATGAATTATTAATGCTTTTTGAAGATCAAAGAAATACCTGAAAACGAGAAAGATACAACTTACCTTTAAAATAAACTACACAAGCCTTGTGAAGTCAAGAAAGACAAAACTTTTTGAGGATTGTAGACAACCATTAAAGCAACCTGCCATTGAAGAACGAAGATTACGAGCATTTATCGACAAATTCCGACTATTTGAGTTGCAATATTCAGAAAAGTGAACAAAATTGATAGAAACCCAAATGACCGCGCGGTTATGACTTATGAAACTCGAATTTCACAATGTTTTGTCAAATATTTCATTTTTCAGACGAGTGTAAGCCGTTTTATAAAATAACCGGAAGTAAATGAGCGAGAACACGCTATCTGATTGGTTACTGAACTAAAAACCATGCATTATTTAACAATTATTCGCCGAAGGCGAGGTGAATATCGGTGAATAAAAACCGAGACGAAGTCGAGGTTTTTATTCACCGATATTCACTGAGCCTGAGGTGAATAATTGTTTTAGTATAAATACACATTTAATTTCCCACTCTTAGGAATAGCATTTCCTTCAAAAATACTAGTTTCTTGACTTTTTTCTCCTGTCACTTTGACAAATCGGCTGGCGGCCATCTTGAAAAAACACTGGAGGTAATTATCGAGAAATAATCCGAGGTAGCTCGACCAATCAGCGCACGCAATTTCTATAATCACATAAGCTGACGTGTGTTCTTCGCGTAGATTTTGTTGTTTTTGACGGATTTTAAGTAGTTTAAATCACAAAAAGAAGTCAAAGAATACCTGGATACAAGGCTAATCAAGGTACTAACACAACAGATGAACAGAATGTTTTAACTGCAACGTTAAGTGCATTTTCATCGCTAAAATCGCAAACGTGTTTTCAACAAAGGCTTCCTAGCAACGCACATAGCTACGCCTCTTATAACAGGTAAATCTACATTTTTCATGGCTTTATTGTTAATTTAATGGTGTTCTTTTATAAAAGCAATAAAAAAATTTGTCTTGTGTGATTATCGAGTTATTATAATGGCACTCGCGAAGCTAGTAAAACACTCGGCTATCGCCTCGTGTTTTACATGCATCTCTCCTGCCATTATAACTCGATAATCACACGCGACACGTTTTTTTATTTCTTAAATAAAAACGTCAAGAAGAAACCTGTCTACCTATAGCATGTTATTAACTTTTCATAACTAGTATTTTAAAAATTAAAACACGTAAAAATTGGCGATATTTTGGTCGGGCCGGGTCGGCCATTTGGTGCCCCAATGGTTGGCTTCAAGACCCAGACCCTGCAGGCCCCAGTTATCGTTCCATACTATATATAGTTCAATTGGGGTTACTAACGAGGGCCTAAGGCGCAACATCTCTAGGAGTGTAGGAGTACACTTCTATCGTGATCCATTTCTAGGAGGTCTTGGGGTATGTTCCACCAGGATTTTGACGATTGTTGGAAAGAAAATCAGGGAATCTGAAGTTGGGATAAAATTGTATTTTGAAGCACAAACAAAGATCCTCGGAATCTGATCACGGCAAAACAGATCCTCACAAACAAAACATCTAAACTGAAAACAACTAATTATGTAGGAGACATAATTCTATTTAAAACTTGTTTAAGTATAGGTTATTCAACCGACCGAGGTCAATTAGTTGTTTATAAACCGAGGGCGCAGCCCGAGGTTTATAAACAACTCATTGACCAAGGTCGGTTCAACAAAGGAGGTTTTTCTCTTGGGGTATTACTTTGAGGTAAGTAATTGACAAGAGTGCTGTATATAGGTAATATATTCGGCTAATAAGGCTAATTATAACTTATAATTATACTCCGCATATGATCTGTGACGGACGTTCATGGTCTGTGGTTGGCATCGCACCTGCATACAGGCATGCATGCGTATGATCCTGTTACTGCACTAGCTTAGGAAAGCATCAGAATCGTATGTTTATGAATGTTCGAGTTTTGTTAAAATTTGTATCTAAGTTGTTATTCTTGCAACGTCAACGTCCAGGGTCTAGTTCTGTGGATAGCTTTCAAGGACCACTGCAAAAATAAAAATAGAGAAAACCTTTCATCAATGTTATCATCATAAAGCTAAAGTATATTCTTTTGAACGCGGTTTTAACTTCCATATACACTAAGCATTCATATGACCTCGCAATTTAGAATTTATTAACTTGAATATTCTAAAATTTAAACTGTACGTAATTTGATATAATAGTAGTTTGCGCGTCGGCGTTAGATCATAACGTACAACTCAATATGATCTAACACCGATCTTATACGCGGAAAAGTACGAGGATGTCTTAATAAATAGACCTTATATATCAGAAAGACTGTATAGGGTACAAGTCTTGGTTGCAAACTAACAAGGCGCAGCATATCTGGGTGTTACCTTGAATTATAATTTGCAAACTAACAAGGCGCAGCATATCTGGGTGTTACCTCGGATTATAACTTGCAAACTACAAGGTGTAGCATATCTGGGTGTTACCTTGAATTATAATTTGCAAACTACAAGGCGCAGCATATCTTGGTGTTACCTCGGATTATAACTTGCAAACTGAGAAGGCGCAGCATATATCTTGGTGTTACCTCAAATTATAATTTGCAAACTAACAAGGCGCAGTATATATCTTGGTGTTATCTCGGATTATAACTTGCAAACTAACAAGGCACAGTATATATCTGGGTGTTACTTCGGATTATAATTTGCAAACTACAAGGCGCAGCATATCTTGGTGTTATCTCGGATTATAATTTGCAAACTGAGAAGGCGCAGTATATTAGTGTTACTTCGGATTATAATTTTCAAACTGACAAGGCGCCGCATATATGGGTGTTACCTCTGATTATAACTTACAAACTGACAAAACACAGTATATCTGGGTGTTATCACGGAGCATCACTGGTAAAATGACATGGCACAAAATATCTGGGTGTTATCGCGGAGCATCACTGGCAAAATGACATGGCACAGCCAGTGGCGGCGCCAGGGTACGAGAAGTGGGGGGACAATGCGAACGCCGAAGGCGGGAGCACTAGGAGGTAATTTGGTAATCTAGAGTCTCTGAAATGCCATTTCCTGCATTTTGGGGGAGATTTTACAGAATTTTGAAAATTATAAAACGTCATAAAAACACTAAAAACTACACATTTCAGGTCTTTGTATGGGATATTTCATGGACAATTACTAGATACTGTCAGAAAATTAAGAGAGATATCGAACAATGCCATTCTATTATCTGCCCCACGGCAGGTAATTTGAAAAAAAAGTCGAAAGAAACCCGAGCGCGTTCCGGAAATTTAAAACGATCAGGCTCGGGTTTCATTCGGATGTTGTAATCAGCGCCTGCGATACACTAATGATATAAACAGCTAAATTCAAAAATTGATAAAACGAAGACTATTCACTCAGGTGTTTTATTACTTGTCTTCATTCTTATATTCAAAAGTTTATTTAGGTCTGGTAGGTTGCCTGCCCTTATGCCAGTAGTTCCCATGAGCCAGATTTCAAATCTCAGTCAAAAACCTACCCTCCCGCCCTCCCCAAACGTTTCTCCTCGAATTTGGGCGAATTGGAAAATCGACCTTGGAGAGAACTGGGGGGGACGTGAACCCCCCAGTCCTCCCCGTGGCGCCGCTACTGGGCACAGCATATCTAGGTGTTACCCGGAGGTACAACACCTGCCACAGGATATGCCGGTGACGGTGCTATGTGCAAAGGCGGGTAACTATAGAGATATTATTTGGATGGGCGATATCTCAGATGAAGGAGATATCACATTTGGTGGTCAGGTCAAGACTGGAGATCACAACTCATAGCCTTCTGACCTGAATCCAAGTAATGACAAGTACCTGTAATACCGGTGAACTCCCCCGTCTGCAGCTAACCATCCACACGTGTAAGTAAAGTGAATATAGGCGTGAAATGAGGTTATTGTATAACCAAGGTTAACGACAAAGAACAGCGCATGGCTTGGAGAGAGAAATGTGCGTACTTATGAACAGGAGCCGCATTGCGCTAAGTGATTGCGCATTCAACGGCACGGCGAATATCAATGACACAGTGTTGCCAAGGGAAATTGTTGAGCTATCCCACCACCCCTCCCTTCAGACAATCAAAGCTGTAATTTTCCACCGATAAATTCGGTGTGATAGGTGAAGACCGGAGATCACAACAGAGCCTTCTGACCTGTATCTGCAAGTAATGATAAGTACTGTACCTGGAAAACCGGTGAACGCCCCCGTCTGCACCTAACCATCCACACGGGTAAGTAAAGTGAATGTGGGCGTTAATTACAATTCGTAGTCAGGATGGCGGCCATTTTGAAACCAACCTTCTGTGCATACCCGTAGTTACGACCACGAACCACACCTTATGGATACGCCCATTTCCGGGGACATTTAGAACGTTGCCCCTGCTCAGATTAGAAGAACTCTGATTACACGCTCTATCCGTTCTCTGGCTAGAATTAGATATCTGGCTTATGCTAATTTAATTTTCCATACCTCCTTTCTCATTGTGATTCTCCCCGTATTTGTTCATTTTGTTGCGCAGGAAAACAGCGATGACCACAGCAATCAATATAAATAATCCTCCGAGGGCAATGAACATGTATGGAACAGCTTCGATAACTCTCAAAGGAAGAAGAACCTTTTTCTTGAACTCATCTGCGTCATCTTCAGTGATTACGGCGGACTAAATATTATTTGAAAGAAAACTTAGAAAAATGTATTATGTAACCGGGCTTAACTTACGGTCTTCAGCGGTGAGAGGTACCCGTGCTTCGCTTTACGTCAATGTTTAACGGAGAAAGGATTTACATATTTCAAAATATTATTTGAAGATTTATCTGTCCGTCACAAATGGGAATCGAACCCACAAACTTTATTTTATTTTATCAACGTTTCGCGAAAATTATTAAGACAAACGTCTATCTTTTTTGTAGGGTCAAGTGATTTGTTTTTAATTATGTTGCTACAAGCTGCATATAATTGAATAAAATAATAGCTTACCTCATCAGTAAAAAATAGTGGAAAGAAAACTGGGCTCGAAGTGTTGACGTTCTGCAGAATGCTGTTTTAAATGGAGACGATAATTAACAAATTAAAGATTTGAAGAATTTTGAAAAAATTATTGCCATGCAGTCAAAATACGGTTCAATCAAATGAACCCGCAGAGTTATCTACTTGATAATACAACTTTTCTTACTAGGTTATCTACATGGTTATATACTAGGTTATCTAACACTTGGGATAAATGAGAATTGGGTATTTCCACCTATATTTGTTTCATAATTGATCTGCTATACTACGTTCGAGAAAATTACATAGTTGATTTCGTTGCAAGAAAATTGAGTTACAGAGTTTATGAAACAACAACGAGTAGGATATCGAGTACCGTTTTTTTAGTCCCGGCTATTGCGCATGGGTGTAGGCAGAACACGCGCAGGACCACGAGTTT
Organism: Chrysogorgia sp. JL179-B06; assembly: GCA_035772405.1. NCBI lineage: Eukaryota > Metazoa > Cnidaria > Anthozoa > Scleralcyonacea > Chrysogorgiidae > Chrysogorgia > Chrysogorgia sp. JL179-B06. The sequence goes on along the minus strand of JAYKKM010000437.1, from coordinate 811,111 downwards.
TGAATTAAATCTTGTTGGAAAGCAACGAGTTGTTCGTGAGTATGTTAGTCTACTAAATTTCCTTCATATTTCTTTTGTGTGTATATTACTTAAAGTGCCCCTGCGACGAAATATCACATTACGTTTCCTGGCATTTTTTTTACAGAACATCATTTGGGTTAATAAATGTTCGCATTTTTCCAAAACATTCTATCACAAGAAATTTGACCTCCAAAGTCGCCCAAATTTTGTCCGCCATTGCTCAAAACATGTTCCAGACGAGCAAGCGATTCCACAGCAGACTAGAGTATGTGCATATTGAGACTCAACACGTGACAAAGCTTTATGGAAATTATACGACAAGTTTCAATAGAAAGTTTTCCCCAAGCAGCTTTATATTCATACACAACTAGCCACGTGTTGAGTCTTTGACGTCACTTCCTTTAATCACAACCTAAACGTCCGGAACATATGCGAGTAATGACAGCTGTATAATCTCGTATAAAAACAGTCTGAAAATGCGACTTCCCATGCTCGCAATTGCTTGAAATTTGGCAAGTTAAGTAAGAACACCATGCTCTTTACAAATATGTAAAAATTCGGGATACCAAAAATTTGATCACATGGGCACTATAATATTAGTCTTCTACCTTTTACACCTATGCATTTTGATGGGAAAATCGAGACATTTTTATTCGGCGCGGCGTTCCCATTCAAAATCGTAGATCCGCCACTGCCTTTATAGAGTTTGCCTGTTATTTGCAAGCTTAACGGCTTCTTTGCAATCACATTTAACAAGCTTACATCTTCAAGACGACTATTTTAGAAAACTGATTCTGAACTTTAGAAAGACGCTTCTTGTCACTACAGTTCAGACTCAGAGAATAATCCTAGACTTATACAAAAGGTTGAAGACAAAAGGTTTTGGATAAAACGAGGTAGGACTCTGAGGGGTAATCTGGGTAAGTCTAATGCGTGCATGCGGGACAATTTTATTTCTGGAGATTTACCTGATGAGTGGAAAGAGTATTTCAGTTTAGAGCTAAAACGTGTTTACGTGCCAACTGCCTACCACAGATCGTTTTTCATTGTTTTCAGCGTTTTCGTGTGGACGGTCACGCTCGTGTGTACCCTACTTTTTTATTGAGAAAATAAATCTGAGAACGTGTGGAGGGGGCCTATAAGTGATAACATCCGGCGTTGGAAATCGTCACACCGTGTATGCTATATTGCTATGTTGCTTTACTGGTGATTTATCTTGCTTAATTCATAGTTTTCAAGTACGGAAAAAAAGGAAACAAACCCGTACTCAATTTCGTTAATTCTCTCTGATTAAATACCAATAGAAATAAAACAGCGGAACAACAACTGTGAACCTTACTTTTTCTTTGAAAAATTCGGTATTGCCAGATTCAACTGAAGCCGTTTATGACCTTGCATCGTCAGTCCTGTGTTCTAGATTGAAATATATCGAATGCACACAAAAATAAAATTGGGACATTTATAAGAAATACATGTTTTATTGTTAATATATGGGTTATTCTTGGTTAAATATATGGGTTATTCTTGGGTTAATATATGGTTAAAAATACATGGGTTATTCTTTAGGTGTTTCTTGAGATATCACGGAATGATTGTGTGGGGTTAGGGTTAGTAAATAATAACATGTTATATAATATTATAATATGTTGTCACATGCATACAAGGAACCTCTTACCTATTTTATTCATGTTAACAAGTTAAACAATATTTAGCCTATGATTGCTAATTTAAGGTCGCAAAGCATTCTGGTAAAATGTACATCCGCCATCTTTTTTAGTATCGTCAATTGGACTGAAATATTTGCCAAACGTATGATGCAGTTTGTTGACCACTCTAATGGCCCTAATGCTGGTTGTGTTTGCATGTACATTTTACGTACTAAAGTACGGATTATCTAGAGGTAAAACGACCACGTTTGAAAAATCCTGCGTACGCCCTTGATTCTCATCAATTTAATTAAGAAGATATGACCAGTTGAAGTTGGAAATTAGAGGATTTTGACGCCATATTTGGTTTGAAAATATGACGTCATTGAGGGCTTCTTTATCGGCAATGGAGTTGTTTTGATGCATGGCGATCAGATAGTGATAGCTGAGTGCTCTTTGGATGAAAATTAGTCGAAATAAATTATTTAATTCATTATGCTGGAACGTAGAGGAGCTTCGTAGGCAAAAGAATACGAGAGAAGCACTCAGTGAATCGAAATTGGATAAACTCTTCAACTTCAACTTGCGATAGCTTGTGAACTTAATTGATAGGAATACTGAAACTTTGGAAATAAACTAAAGTCAGTAAACTCTTTCATATGAACCTCCACTTGTATTATGACTGGAGTAACCTACTAATACTTGATAGAAATGCCAAATATTACTTGTAATATACCCGGAATCTTATCCCGGCATTGCCACCACTATATATACAGAACTCGTGACTAGGCTTTTTTTCCTTCACCATAAATCCTGAGAACATGTAGTTTGATCGAGTGAAATGCCAAATATTACTTGTAATAAACCCAGAATCTTATCCCGGCTTTACCACCACTATATATACAGAACTCGTTACTAGCTCTCAGCAACGGCTTCCGTAGCTCAGTGGTCAGAGCACTGCACTAGCATCGCACGGTCGCGGGTTCAATTCCAGCCGGAAGGCCTTTAAGGCCTCTAAATGTATATATACCAACATTCGGGATTTTCCTTCACCATAAATCCTGAGAACATGTAGTTTGATCGAGTGAAAACACAAACAAGGTGTGAATATAAAACCGTATAAAACACTTTCCATGTCGTATTCTGTTTATTTATCACAAGAATGTTTTGACTTTACGAGTAAAACTACTGGCGCGGCACTTGGGACAAATTTCGCGCTCTTTTTCGCACCTTTTTCTTATTTTATCTTTTTTTCATTGGTAATATTTTCACATGTGAAGAGTCTGTGCGTGATTTCGATTGGGCTTATTGCATTTGCATTTGCATAATGGAAAATATAGATTTTGACAACCTGGCTTACACAACAAAACTCTTGTGATACATATAATAAATAGACCTCTTTCATAATGGCGGCCAATTTAAATATTCCTTTATGTGCATCTTAATTAGCCTTTATGGCCTCGTTTGTGTGTCAGCAATTCAAAAGAATATGTAAAGGCTAATTTATATGCACATAAAAGAATATTTAAAATGACAGCCATTATGAAAGAGGTCTATACTGTTATTTCAGCTAATTATTAGTTATAGATAATTTAGATTAAAACCAAAATTTACAATAAAAATGAATGAATTGTATGAATGTTTGTGTCGACATCTTTTAGCCGGCATCGACATCTTTTAACCGGAAGTTGCCTTTCGGCCTCCCTGCATGGTAACTACTTTGAGTCTCGTGGTTTGATTTCTTGTCAAATATTAGATTGTTGAGTATGCACAAAATAAATTATAAAATGCCTTATGGCAAATAAGAAAGCTCTCTCCATCTATGAATTATCAACTTCATCTCTTATATTTATTATTTGTTCCATATTTGTTGATGTATACTCCCTTTTCACGACTTAAAGGACATAAGCAACAAAAATTAAGTTTGTCTAATATGAATGAACTCGTAAAATGATAGAGTAACACCTTTTACAACTTTTCCGTATTTTAATTCGTTTTTGAAATATTTCAGTTTGTTTTCGAGGAGTTACGCACATTTTCAAGTAAATTTGCGGTACAAACTTGAAGATGGAACTAATATTTTAATGAGTGATAATTCTCTACCCTTCACCTGACGTCAGAGACCATCTCAAAGAAATATTTCAAAAACGAAGTAAAATATGGAAAATTTGTAAAAGTTGTTACTCTATCATTTTACGAGTTCTTTCATATTAGACAATCTTAATTTTTGTTGCCAATGTCCTTTAACTCTTTCCTGACAGGCTGAAAAACATCTGAAAAACATCAGGCTGAACCACCTCTTTGTTCTATTGATATCTCTTGAAATAACCATAACTGTTGCGAAAGCTATACATTTTCTGAAAGCCCAATAAACCGGATTTTACTTGTGCTTTTAAATTTCCCGAACAAAACACATTATGTTAATATGAATTAGCATTAATTATCATAAATCAGGTTGAAAATTTACATTTTTCTAGAAAAGGCCATCTTGCACGCCCGCGTAGCATCTTGAAAACTCAAAATGCCACCAATCGCAGAGTTGTTTATGAAATCAAATCAAACTTGGCGGGTGAATGGATTTCAATTTCGAATTTCAATTTTTAATCTTGCTTTACCGTGTGCCGTGTTTTTCGATTGACAACTTCCCGGACAGGAAAGAGTTAATACACTTATTTAGAACGCACTTATATAATTTTTGATTACTCCTATAGTATATGTAAATACACTTACTGGTTCAACATCAAAAAATGTACCATGCAGTTTTTCATTTGGTTTCAGTTTAAAACGTTTTGACAGGAATGAATCTCCTTGATAGAAATGTGGAGTTGATGCAACGAAAGGAGGTGCTATATTAAAGAAATCAGACAAGAAAAATAAATTGAATTCATTGACACGAGGAAACGGAACATTTTTACAGGACATTGGCACCAAATGATAAGTACCTTTTAGATCAATTTACGTGACTGAAATAGCTGGAATATAGTAGATTTAGGTTGTAAAAATGCTCGTAAAAACGTATTAATTGCAAAAAGTCATTGTGCGCCATCTTGGATTTATTTTCGATACACTACCGGGTAAAGCGAAATTTTTATCTAGCCATCATCATGTCTTTATAAGTCTGAAACTCAATTTTTGTGAACGGTCTTCCTTTTTCAATTGAACCACAACATTTTAAAAAGCATTCAGCAAAACTCAGCCACCCATAGAGTAGTTTCATCAGGATTACCCAGGTTGTGACGTCACCAATTTCCAGTTAATTTGGAAAAGTATTACAACAAGATGACGGATTGGCTTTGGTCAAGATTAGTGCAGTTGTTTTGTACAAGAGTAGTTTTGTTTACTTGGATTACCTTCGTAAGTCTGTTTGTTAATCAAAAAGTGAAAAATTTGAAATTATGATTTTTGTTACGATTTTTATTTATTTTTCAAAAACTTAATAATTCACGAGGAAAAGACAAAGGAAATAAGTGGCATGACGGAGGTTTTATATGTGATAAAGATTCGTCCTGATTTGTATAAACTTTTCCTTCGATTTTCTCGGCGATTTTTTGGCTTCAATCACTGAAATAGTTGATAAACATGGTTATTTAGATGCAGTCGTTTTTGAAGCCATTCAAAACACTCGCAGCAGAAGTATTTCATCGGATCTAAAACACTCGGCTATCGCCTCGTAATTTAAACCCGATAAAACACTATTGCTCGTGTTTTAAACTTTTCATAATACTTGACAACTTAAAACCTTCTTAATATTATTATCAGCTAAAGTTTCATCTTAATGCCTCTTTCCCATGCTAAATTTGGTTAACCATTCACAGGAAGTGACGTTATTAAACCTAGAGACTCACGACAGTGCAGAAAACATTGTACAGTGATTCGACAGTAAATACAATGAGAGTTTGGGGATTGAGTAAATGTTTTTTCTGACCTTTTAACCGATCTGATTAAAGGTCATAATAAAATGTCTTCGTATGCCTATCTCACGTTTGGGGATTTTGCATATTCATAATGGTTGGGTCTTCCTGAGCAAAATCATAATATATCTTGTCAGCCGAAAATTTCATCTTCATGGACTTTTTTGCCGTTAAAGTTATCGGATGTCACAAGAGGCATTTTTGTGGCAAGTAACAAACGAAAACTGGTTTGGAATGCCTCTTGTGACATCACATCCGGTAACTTTGGCAGCGAAAAATTCCATTTGGCAGACAATATATATTATGATTTTGCTCAGGAAGACCCAAATATTACGGATATATAAAAACCCCAAACGTGAGATAGGCACTTTAAATAATAGTGCAACATCTTTGCGTTTGCGCAACATTTTTTGACGTCACTTGATGTGAATAGTAATCCAACTTTAACAGGGAAAAGACATCAAGATAAACGTTAGCTGATGATAATATTAATCAATTGTTATCAGAAAGTTCCAAAGATTATAAATATTTAGTATAAATTTTATACACAGTCACCTCCACTGCGGTGAATAATTGTTAAATAAAACGCCAAACATGAGATAGGCACTTCAATGCTACGCGTAAGTTACGGTTGCTGTCAATCGATAATCCATGTATTTAATGCATTCTACTAATTTTATCTAGTCGTTTTACTATATAGATGCTGCGCTGTTGTTCTTTTAGCAAGTTAATATTTTGTTTTTGCGAAAACGTATCTAGCAAGCCAGATGAAATAAAAAATATTCGATATATTAACATTTCAATAAATTTAGTTAGTTCTGATTGGCCAATGACATCAGTATTAAACTTACATTTTTATCTACTAGTGGTATTTAGAAAACAATACCACATGTGGTATTTTTCCTAAATACCGCACATCCGGGACGGTACGTTGTAAAACTGGTAAATAATCGGAGGAAAATTTCGTAGCTGTTTAAAATTGATTGAAATGTTATTGATGGGAAATATTACTTTCTATCAAGTATTTTTACTATGCTACACTTCCTTTTTCAAGATAATCGAACATAATCTACTGAATCGGAAAAATGAAATTACCTTTCCACGGACCCCCTTTGCAGCCATTGATATCTAGTAGGCCAGATGGTAGACAAATCTTATCATGTCCAGTGACACAAAATCCTTTGTTATTTGCATTAATATTTCCTGACTGGAAGACTTCGTTTGGTATCTTATAACGATGTAATTCAATACCATGAACTTTAACTGTGGAGTCGTATGTGAACTTCAGAGACCTGGAACACAACATGCAATATTTATTATTTAAGGTCCATGTTGGATTACCCTATCATTACCGTCGTCATTACTATCACCGTCACTATTACCATTACCATCGTGATTACCGTCACTATCACCATTACCATTACCTATCACCATTACCTTCGTCATTACCATCACCGTCTCTATCACTATTACCATCGTCATTACCATGACCATCACTATCACCATTAGATTCGTCATTACCATCACCGTCAATATTACCATTACCATCGTCATTACCATCACCATCACTATCACCATTACATCATCATTACCATCATCGTTATTACTATCACCGTCAATATTACCATTACCATCGTCATTACTATCACCGTCACTATTACCATTACCATCGTCATTACCATCACCGTCACTATTACCATTACCATCGTCATTACCATCACCGTCACTATTACCATTACCATTGTCATTACCATTGTCATTACTATCACCGTCACCGTCACTATCACCATTACCATCGTCATTACCATCACCATCACTATCACCATTACATCATCATTACCATCATCGTCATTACTATCACCGTCAATATTACCATTACCATCGTCATTACTATCACCGTCAATATTACCATTACCATCGTCATTACTGTCACCGTCACTATTACCATTACCATCGTCATTACCATCACCGTCACTATTACCATTACCATTGTCATTACCATCACCGTCACTATCACCATTACCATTGTCATTACCATTGTCATTACTATCACCGTCACCGTCACTATCACCATTACCATTGTCATTACCATCGTCATTACCATCACCGTCACTATCACCATTACCATCGTCATTACCATTGTCATTACCATCACCGTCACTATCACCATTACCATCGTCATTACCATTGTCTTTACCATCACCGTCACTATTACCATCGTCATTACCATTGTCATTACTATCACCGTCACCGTCACCATTACCATTACCATTGTCATTACCATCGTCATTACCATCACCGTCACTATCACCATTACCATTGTCATTACCATCGTCATTACCATCACCGTCACTATCACCATTACCATCGTCATTACCATTGTCTTTACCATCACCGTCACTATTACCATTACCATTGTCATTACCATTGTCATTACTATCACCGTCACTATCACCATTACCATTGTCATTACCATTGTCATTACTATCACCGTCACCGTCACTATCACCATTACCATCGTCATTACCATCACAGTCACTATCACCATTACCTTCGACATTACCATTACCGTCGCTATCACTATTACCATCGTCATTACCATCACCATCACTATCACCATTACCTTCGTCATTACCATCACCGTCAATATTACCATTACCTTCGTCGATCATTACCATCACCGTCACTATCACCATTACCTTCGTCATTACCATCACCATCACTATCACCATTACCATCATCATTACCATCGTCGTCATTACTATCACCGTCAATATTACCATTACCATCGTCATTACTGTCACCGTCACTATTACCATTACCATCGTCATTACCATCACCGTCACTATTACCATTACCATTGTCATTACCATTGTCATTACTATCACCGTCAATATTATCATTACCATCGTCATTACTGTCACCGTCACTATTACCATTACCATTACCATCGTCATTACCATCACCGTCACTATCACCATTACCATCGTCATTACCATTGTCATTACCATCACCGTCACTATTACCATTACCATTGTCATTACCATTGTCATTACTATCACCGTCACTATCACCATTACCATTGTCATTACCATTGTCATTACCATCACCGTCACTATCACCATTACCATCGTCATTACCATTGTCATTACCATCACCGTCACTATTACCATTACCATTGTCATTACCATTGTCATTACTATCACCGTCACTATCACCATTACCATTGTCATTACCATTGTCATTACTATCACCGTCACCGTCACTATCACCATTACCATCGTCATTACCATCACCGTCACTATTACCATTACCATTGTCATTACCATCACCGTCAATATAACCATTACCATTGTCATTACCATCGTCATTACCATCACCGTCACTATTACCATTACCATCGTCATTACCATCACCGTCACTATTACCATTACCATCGTCATTAGCATCACCGTCAATATAACCATTACCATTAGTCATTACCATCACCGTCACTATTACCATTACCATTGTCATTACCATCACCGTCAATATAACCATTACCATTGTCATTACCATCGTCATTACCATCACCGTCACTATTACCATTACCATCGTCATTACCATCACCATCACTATTACCATTACTATCGTCATTACCATCACCGTCAATATAACCATTACCATTAGTCATTACCATCACCGTCACTATTACCATTACCATCGTCATTACCATCACCGTCACTATTACCATTACCATTGTCATTACCATTGTCATTACTATCACCGTCACCGTCACTATCACCATTACCATCGTCATTACCATCACCATCACTATCACCATTACATCATCATTACCATCATCGTCATTACTATCACCGTCAATATTACCATTACCATCGTCATTACTATCACCGTCAATATTACCATTACCATCGTCATTACTGTCACCGTCACTATTACCATTACCATCGTCATTACCATCACCGTCACTATTACCATTACCATTGTCATTACCATCACCGTCACTATTACCATTACCATCGTCATTAGCATCACCGTCAATATAACCATTACCATTAGTCATTACCATCACCGTCACTATTACCATTACCATTGTCATTACCATCACCGTCAATATAACCATTACCATTGTCATTACCATCGTCATTACCATCACCGTCACTATCACCATTACCATCGTCATTACCATCACCGTCACTATTACCATTACCATCGTCATTACCATCACCGTCAATATAACCATTACCATTAGTCATTACCATCGTCATTACCGTCACCGTCACCGTCACCATCACCATTACCTTCGTCATTACCATCACCGTCACTATTACCATTGCCATCGTCATTACCATCGCGCATATTAAAAAAAAACATAGGTAAACGGCGTTCTTTATCATTTTAGGTGCGATTTCAAACAAAACATATATCATTTTAGGGGTTAGGTGCACTTTAAACGTAAATTGTTATATCTCTTACATACTATTTAGGAGTACACCAACCTATTAGACTATTGGATATATATTGTAACATATATCTACAATTAGTGACAAAATAAGTGGGACAACTTAACTTCACCTCCCCCCCCCCCCTCTCCCCCTGTTCAATGTCGATTATTGGACAAGTTTCGGATTCGCAGCACCTAAGCAGTAATCTTTTGACACGAATATAAATAAACAACATTGAATAGGGGGGAGGGGGCAGAGAATATCAAAATGTTGCACAGTTGCTATAAATTAGTGTGTCGTGATAAGGTGTCCCGCTTTTTTTTGTCACTGATTGTATATATCCATCTCTTGTAAATTACTATTAATATTAATTTTATCGGAGAACTGGAATCATTGGTGGTAAGATAAATTCATACCTGCATATTTCAGTAACTACGGCATACAATTCATCGTCTTTCTCAATGAATGGTTTAAATCTACTACCACCTGAAAATATGAGAAATCAAGTGATCAAAAACGTGGGAAACCTCGGCCTGTATGAAGTACAGTGTACTCCTCTAGGACGGACACCAACCTGAACAGTTCCTACACAGTATCCGTCTCAGAAAGATGTCTCATAGAGGGAGAATGGATGAGGTAATCCAACGTTGGACTTATAGAACTTATAGCAAGAAATCTTAAGACAAGAAATGTAAACTGAAATACACTGTGATTTTCCAAGTTGATCATACGCATGAAAAAATTGTTAAACTATAGCGGCGTTAAACGAAACAAATCCGTTACCTTTACGTTCTAAGTAATATACCACACACTTTCGAATTTGTTTCAATTAGCACGAACAGCGGTTTGTAATTAACATTAGGACCAAATTAGCCTTTAGGGCCTCGTTTGTGTGTCGACAATTCAAAAGAATCTGTGTTTCCTAATGATGTTGTAAAGGCCAATTATGAAAGAGGTCTATACATAATTGCGACCTCATTGTATGTCAGCATTGACTTAATAAAATCTAAATAATAATGAGTCTATTCTAAAGATTCTTTCCTGTTTTATTGATATATTCTTCGATACCTTTCTGATACAGAAAACCAACTGAGTCAATACGAATTACGAACGAAATAAGAACGTTACAACAAGGTACACGACTTCCGCAGGGCCCCGAGCCCACTGTATTTACGTTTATTGGGCAGTGAAACAAATTCGGGAAGTGTGTATTAATTACAGCAAGAAACACGACATGTGTCAAAAATTGTTATATATTTTTAATTTATTTACCGAATCCTATTAAGTGTTTGCTTTTGAGATGTATATTACATCTTTTGCCGCCTGAAAAGTGTCTGTTGTGCGTCTGAGGAGGTGTCCATCATTAGAGAGAGTATACCCAACAGCACACAGCTGTGATAGAAGGGAAAACACATACTTGTCCCGTTAATAGTATTCGCAGCATCGCTGTTCCACCAAGGTAATGTTCTATATATAGAAAGAAAATTGAAGAAATCTAAACCTAAATGAAACTAGTTAAAGTGTCGGCCTACATGTAATTGGTTGATTAGGAACAAATTAATTAAGTTTCCTGTAGGTCCAGGCCGGGTTAGTTATGTGATTATCGTGGCCATCTCCTCACCATATCAATCATAATATCATATCAATCAATTATATCAATCAATCATATCAATCAATCATATCAATCAATCATATCAACCATATCAATCAATCAATCAATCAATCATATCAATCAATTATATCAATCAATCATATCAACCAAATCAATCAAACAATCAATCAATCAATTATATCATCAATCATATCAATCAACCATATCAATCAATCAATCAATCATATCAATTATATCAATCATATCAATTATATCAATCAATCAATTATATCAATCAATCAATTATATCAATCAATCAATTATATCAATCAATTATATCAATCAATTATATCAATCCATCAATCAATCAATTATATCAATCAATCAATCAATTATATCAATCAATCAATCAATCAATCAATCAATCAATCAATCAATCAATCAATGTATAAAATCTTCTAGCTGGCCACAAGTGGCTACTAATCAACGTCAAACAGCAATCCTAGCTCACGGCACAAGCGGTTCACGTTTTAAAGTTTCGCCCGGCCATTTGGTTCAAAACTGCGAAAACTAACCGCTTTTGATTCCGTTTTCTAATTATTGCATGTGTTTCCAATTATTGGTCAATATTTGTATTTACAAACATTAGTGAACTGAGAAAAGATTGCGTATAGCAAATGAAAACGCACCGCTGTATATATACAAGAACTTTATCAATTATGAAATTAAATAAAAAGTACAAAATCACACAACATTTACCTGAAACCTTTCCATTCAAGATATTCTGCTACTCTGTCAACATCGTTTTTCCCACTATGGATTTTCGTTATTCCACTCCCGCTGTTGTTAAACTGACGTGAAAAAGACCAAACTGTCTCATTAAGACCTATATTGTTGCTATTAGCAAAATTTCTACGTTTTCATGACGACGTTAAATAATAAATAAAATATGAGCAGCAGATATTTATCTGATATACAAACTCGAGCCGAATGCGAGCGTTTCTATATCAGATAAAGATCAGATGCGAATGTTTTGTATTATACTTATGAAACGAATGCATATAAGGATATAAAGTGTTCATGTCTATCAAGTATCTTAAATATATAAAGGCTTGTACTGTACCTACGCGATACGATTTGTCGCATACAATTGTCTTCTTGGTGTACATGTCCGCCATCGAATCATAAACAAGAATTATATCGTGTGCAAGATTGCATACGCCAATACGACAATCCTACACGGCAATGTACGCCAGAATGACAATCGTATAGGATAAATCGTATCGTGTAGATGGGCCTTAAGCTGTTTTAACTGAGAAAATCAATCATACTGTAATCCCATTCTCTAACCCTTACGATGTATAATTGGCCTTACAAGTAATTACGTCACGTAGCGCGGTGAATATGCGGTGCGAAACCGAATAGAGGTGCATGAAAAATTTGTTTGAAATATAGTTAGTATTCTGTTTAACTCTTTGGGACCCAAACGACTCGGATAGCGAGTTACATCCTCCGCGGATATATATCTTATTCTATGGTTTGGCACTAGATAATACTGGCTGGTATTTTACGAGTTTTTGGATTGTATTTTTCCGGGCTTTGTAAGGGCGAGGAAAATACAAGAAACGCTAAGATAACATTGACCTAGGTCACTCTGGATACTCTTGATATCATGTTTAGCCTCATGGAATAATTATTTGATATTGTATTCTTACCTGAAGGGCATACACGCGGTCATCTACAGGCTTCTTTAATACTGCTAAGAGAAATTTTGATAACGCTGGATCTTTATATCCCCACAATAGTTCATGAACTGTACGTGATTGATAAATGTCGATATTGTACAACTGGAGTTGTTGAAGGACTGACGTAACGGTAGCATCAACGACTGGTGGAGGTGCATTTCTAAGCTTTAATTCGTATATCAGCCTTAAAATTACCTGAGACATAAGAACAAAAGTATATATAAAATATCACTTCATGTATAAAATATACTTCATCAGTATATGAAATTTATAAAATATTTGTGATGTAAACGAGCGAGCAGTTACAGTGTCATAGATAGATTGTTGGCTGTATATTTTTAAGCTCCGTGAATTTTATCGATTTATTCTTATTATCTGGCACTTGTACATTGGTTGAACATACTGTACATTATAGTATCTATATCCACGATTCCTAACATGTTGGTCTTCTCAAGAAATATGCTTCTTTCATGATATCGAACAAGAATGGCAGGTCAGTAAATCGGCCTTTGTTAAATCAAGAATGTTTACAGAGATTGAAATCCTTCAATCTACACTCGCTGTGAGGAGAGGTCAACGCGGGGGAAATCTTTAAGACATTTAAATACAAGACTTATCAACGTCGTCATTTCTTCCAAACGACAGGATAATTTGTTAACGAAACAACGTCGTGTAAACTTCTTTAACTTATTAAATATTCAAGCTGATAAATCGGTGACCAAGAACGTGACATGCATAACTAATCAGATAAATCGACCGAACAGTTTTCAAAATTCGAAAATTAAGATGGCTCACTTAAACATTCGATCGTTAAAAAACAGGGACCATCTTATTCAGCTGAGGCAACTGGTAGAGGATACAATTATGACATCATTGCTATCTCAGAGTCTTGGCTGAAATCTACAGTCACAAATGCAGAGGTCGAATTAACGGGTTATAAATTATCAAGGTTGGATAGATTGAAAAAAAACGGACGGAGGCGTTTGCGCGTGTACACTCGTAATCTGCATCCAGTTATGGATGCAGATTCAGCATTACAAGTTGAGGTCCATTCTTATGTGTGTTACTTATAGACTACCTGATTGTTCCACAACTTGTTTTGTGGATGATTTTATGGACAAACACGCACATGCCTTGACTTGTGGAAAGGAAATCTTTGTTATTTTTTTATTATTTTAATTTTATTTTATTAGATCTATCACTCTTAGGTGAACGGAATAACCCAACAGGCTAAAAGCCCAATTATAGGGGTTCCGAGGACCTACGATTTTAGGTCGTTATCCGAGAAGACCTGAAAGTCTTACCATTTGCTGATATTATTGCAAAGGCAGCACTTTCTCCTCAATTATTTTTAAGACCTTGAGTGGAGGTCCGACCCAACCACTAGACCACAATGGGTGATCTAAACTGTGATATGTTGAAACGTTTACCAGAAACAAAAGCCTTGAATGATTTCTGCTCATGCTTACATTTAACCCATTATCGTCGCTGATTGATGTCATGACAAGAATACCAATGGATTGGGAAAGATATCGTTTGTTTCGAGACCAAGTCAAAGAAAAGCTACGCAACGCAGAGAAAGAATATCTTCAGAATGAAATTTATAATCAGAAGGGGAATTCAATGTGGAAACAATAAGAAATGCATGTATTCCGCGTAAGATCTCTGTCACACAGCCTATTTACACAAGGGATGTGAAGATTTTGGCAGAGGAATTTAACGATTTTTTAGAAGATCATTAATTCATTTTCGTCGAACGAATCTTTATCACATAAAAAGACACGAACAGTCATAATTTTTCTTTGTGTTTTCCTTATGAATTATTAATGATTTTTTGAAATACAACTAATAATATTAAAGTAATAAAGAAAACACTAACATATAATTCATATTAATTATTAATTAGAAATTCTAAATTCTAAAACAGTACAATTTAAAAAATATTTGCCGCTATACACGAGGACATGACTAAAAGTATTTTAAACCGGTTTGTTAGGCAGGGTATGTTAAAAGTTGTGTGTGCCTTAACGTGAAAGTACAGTGTAGTCTCGTATGGGTCGAATAACAAATTATGAAGGCGATGATCTTGCTAAACGATGTTGCCAAATAATGTGTTACATATTACATGATGGATAGCTATCTCCTTAATATTCATACTATTTCATGCTTCTTGATAATTAAGATTTGGGCAGATAATAAACATTGCCATTTTCTGTAAACGTTCTAATCCTTGCAATCTTGCATTAAATATTTATGGTACCGTAGTAGAAAATATAATAGCATAATCAAAAATTGATTTAATACAACTAATATAAAATAGTCCTAAATCGTTGCAGGCTACATTGGCTCTTTTAAGTTGTACCAAAAATATAACCTCTTTGACGTCTTCTTATTGACTTCGTTTATATGAACATTCCATGTCAATATTAAGACCCAGTAACTTCGCACTGTTTACTATGTCCAATTATTTGCCATTTACGGAAATAGACGCAAATTCCTGTTGGTTCTCGCACTCCATTGTTTGTATAGACCAAGTGAACGTTGTATTAATATATTTTGTAGTTATCATAGCTTAAGTAACTTTAAACATGTATTCTTGCGAGAGCATTAATTGAGACTATTGTGTAATGCTTCTAAAACGTCTTTATTGCCATTATTATTATTATTGTCATCTTCGCACAACTTGATGTTCGATTGGTGTTTATCAGTGGCAGCTGCCTACACCCAGTAGACTAAGGTGACAATGGTTTGTTTAGTTTTCTAATGTTTTTCTTAGTATCCTTGCTGTTCCAAGTAGCGTCATTTTCTGGATTTGCTCAATCTTCACCTTGATTCCAATCTTTTCTACCCACTGTTCAAACGTTTTACTCACAGCTTCTAGAGCTCCAACTACAAACTGGAACTATTTCTACATTCCCCATCGACCACAGTCGTTTAACCCCTCTCTTCAATTCATCATATTTCTCTATCTTTTCGACTTCTTTCTTTGCGATTCTGTTGTCCTCCAGGGATAGCAATAATAATAATAATAATAATAATAATAATGGTAACTTTATTGAAATTCTTTATATATATACAATTATAAATCTCACTAATTTAGCTAATTTATAATTGACTACAGTGCTTGAACCTATTTATTATTTACAAACTATATAGAAAAAA
Organism: Chrysogorgia sp. JL179-B06; assembly: GCA_035772405.1. Taxonomy (NCBI): domain Eukaryota; kingdom Metazoa; phylum Cnidaria; class Anthozoa; order Scleralcyonacea; family Chrysogorgiidae; genus Chrysogorgia; species Chrysogorgia sp. JL179-B06. The sequence goes on along the minus strand of JAYKKM010000437.1, from coordinate 794,587 downwards.
AAAGAAGTTAATTTAAAATGTATCTTTGAATTATCTTTCAGTAAGTTCAGAATGTTCAGCAATTTGTCCAGTCCTTATTTCTACAACAAAATATATAGTATCTTGTTCTATAATGGCGAGAGACATAATTCTCCTAATACAATAATTTTGGTGTTTGTTATCAAGACCTAGATAGCTCAACATATCTAAAAAGGATGACATTCTTTTGAGAAAACACCTAAGGAGCTTATTGACAAATTTACGAATTTGACGGATTAAAATGTTCCTCAGTTGTGTTGCTGTGTAATGAGATCTTTGTATCTTGCTCTTTTGCGATCAACATTTGTTTGGAGATTAGATTCATATCCGACAGAGAGTTCAAGTATATAGAGACAATCAGTGGAAATGGATAGAAGCAGATCTGGGCGGAACGTGTCACCAGTTATGATTGAAGAGCTCTTATATCCAGGAAGATCAACGAAGAGATTATAGAGTTATTGACAGGTTGTAGGGTTTGTGCAATAAAGTTCAGAACAGAATCATGTCTCCATGTAAATCGTGGTAGGTACGATTGACATCCAGCAACTACGTGTAGGAGGGTTTAAGGGTTTAAGCAGAAGGAGCAATCAGAGTTCGACATTATTCCCCATTTAGTAAGGTTTTTGCGGGCGGGAAGTGAGTTATTGATGTAACGGATGGTGAAGTTATAAAATAATGTTCTTTGGGAGGTTTGATTGGGATTTAGACCATATGTCGTTTAATTTCGACAGTGAGAACTTGATGACGTTAGAGAAGGAGCTAGCTTGGAGAACCAGATGATTCTGAAGTTTGTTCTCTTGTCCGGAGTTGAAACTTTTAAGGACTTTGTCGAGGTTTAAATGTCGTATTGGATGTTTTTATGGTCACATGTTGTTTATGGAATCATTTGGAGAGGTTTTTACGAGCAACTGTTTGGCACTGAACAAACTTGATAGATGGAGGGTAGATATTTTATTATTTTATAATAATAATAATAATAATAATAATAATTATTATTATTATTATTATTATTATTGTGTAAACATTATGTAACTATCTACTTACCAGCAATGGATGATTAATTGTAAGTAATTTGTCGGTAATAGGATTGCAGTTCTCGCAAGATCTGGCTTGATCGAAGTAATATTTTGTATCTGGGATATAGGTTATTGTTTGTCCTTCTCTTTTCGTTACATTGTTGAATGAAACTTCCCTAAATAACAAGGGAGAAGAACTGTCAAATTACTGAACAAGTATCAATGATATTTTAAACTGCATGCTCTTATATTAAAATAATGACAATGAGGGCAAACTAAAATTGATTAGACTGTTATATAATACATACAGAAAATACAGATATACCTGTAACCGAAGGATAATGGCTAGACGGTATGGAAAAGAAGTTAGTAGGTTTCATGATGGCCAAAATTTAGGTTGAATTTAGGGTTTAGGTATTACTTGGAGTCAGCATTAGGGATAATATTTAAGGAACAAATAAGTCAAGATGGCGGACATCTTGAAATCCGTAGCCGAAATTTCTGAGTGGATACCTCACACTTGGGTAGGGCCGGATTTACTGTAGACATATGGAGTGATGTAGGCCCGGCCCTGGGTAGCCTTCAGTAGTGGAGGCCCACTCTACCTTAGAATACTAAAAAGGTGACAAGACATATATTTATAGTCATCCATTCAAGTACAAAGAATCTGACATTTTGCATTAGACATTTTGCCTAAATGAGAGTGATAATTGAGCAATATATCATTCCCCATGTTGGTGCACACGATAATGCCGTAAGAATCAAACCGCAGAACTCAACACCACTCGAAGATATAAACTTTTGTGAAACGATGTTAATGTTATTTCAGCTGGTAATAACGATTATGTTATTATTAATATTGGTACGAATATTTTACCTCAATGTATTTTTTTATATTTGCCAACAAAGAGGTTGACAGAACAATGGCAAAGTTTAAAGTGGCACTACAATGAAAATTCACCCCCGTCTTTTAGATTTTCTTTAGCATAGAATAGTATTTCAGGGTCGAAAGTGATCATCGATGTAAAAAAACAACTAAAAATGATATTTTGAAGTAAGTATTTTGAGCTCTGAAATCACTATTATTTAGGCCAACATTACTAAAAACGTGTTGCAAGTGAGCCCGCAATTTCAAAAGGTAATATTGTTTGTGACGTCAGATTCTCAATACTACGCCTGAATTTCTGTCGAGGTTATTTGTTTTCTTGTTTTTTTTTCGAGAAGTAGATGAAATGTCCAGCCTTTTAGACGAAGAATTTGAAAAAAGCGACCTTGATTTACTTGAAGAATTCGAGGAAGAATTAGCCACGTGGAGTCTTCGCGTTGAGAATCTGACGTCACTTCGTTACGCTGGTCAAGAACATGAACGATTAATGGCGGACATAACAACTCCAGATTCGGAGTAAGAAAAATAATACTTGCCATCGTCGAATCGTAAGACGGTTTCGACCAAGTAATATTTAGCAGCTCTGCTTTATAAATACGTAAAACTATTGATAGGTAAAAATTTGATCGTAGTGGCACTTTAAGTCAAGTAACTAGTGTCGTTCACTCAAATGTCATGTTATAATGTGTATGTTCCACTGTTGTTGAGAATGGCGAATGATGTTAAAGAAAATCCTCGACCACAATATATGTTTTCTAGCCCGTGTGCAACTATATAGCCTGTATTTGAAGCTGTACGTCATGGGTTAGAATTTTCTCTATTTTCCCTAACACTACCGCCAAATGCCAAGTTTCCAATCTGTCCATTTCAGGCAGCACTTCCTTGCAATAGTAATTTCTAGTATAGAATATTATGTGAGTACCGCATGTCATATGACACACAGGCTATATGACACATGCATCAACGAGCTGCAACGAAACAACATGTCACAGAGATACCGGTTTGTTCTATAACTTTGTTCTAAAACTGTTAGTGAATTAAAATAATACATTACCTATATGTGTAAGGTCCAAGTTGTTTTATTTCAGGTATATTTCCATCTAAAACGTTTGTATTTGTGATATTGAAAACATAATATTCAATATAAAGTTCTCCTTCTGGCGTTTCCCAATTTTCAAAACTTTTGGAGCCGGATTCTAATGGCAAAGCCTAGAAAAAATGAAATATTTTGTTAGTCTGTATGTCGACTTAAGCCCGGCGCAGCTAATTTGGAATCCGTAGACGGTCGGTAGCATCTTTTTATTATGTACAGTATATGGTTCAATACTTAGATATTTCAAGTTCGCTTGCATAGCTGAGTGGTCTGTGTCATTGATTTTTACTTGTGAGGTCGGGGTTCGAGTGTTAGGTGAGTATGATTTTTCCATTTTTTTAAATTTTTACTTTACTTTTTTTCTTTTTAATAGGGTTAGGATTAAGGTTAGGGTTAGTTTTATGGTTTGGTTTAGAATATTATCAAAAAAGTAGTCGCGCGTAACCGTCGCTTGCAACCGACTTACGCCATCGCAAGGACACGCACACTAGGCAATGTTGCCATATATTGTCGCAAGCGACAGAAATCGCAGGTTCTTGCGACAAAATCGCCTGGCTAGTGTGCGCAGGGCGTAACTGTGATCAGTCATATGTGGAAAAATAATTGGCTTTATGCGAGATGGTGTTACGTTTCTTTTAACTGCCGAGCATCGCTTTGGAATTTCTCATGTTGAAATTTTCATGGTTTTTGACCACTCGTCATCTGACATGCATATAAGTATAATTTGATTGTTTCCTAGCCCTTCCGTTTTATGGTTGCCGATGCCATTGTCAAGCTTATATATGGTGGGCGAGACAGTCTTCTTTGTAGCGCTCACCCTGTTTCCGCGATCTAGCCTCTCTTTGTGAAATTTGTTTTCGTTTATATGAGATGGAAAAATATCGCTATATATATGACTACCCGAGATCTCGCGTTACTGGAAATTTGCCTGATGTAAACACACTGAAGAGGGCTGGGAAAAAACTAGGCTTCGTTGAAGCAAATAAAACAACTGGGTGTTTATATTCATCTATTCATTTTCCAAAGTATTTTAAAAAATAACAAATTGAAAACACACGCGCTGATTGGCTGAATGCCGTGTTTCTATAACTTGATGGAAAATATGGATTGTTCCCGCCATTTTTATAAAATGGACTGTAAGACGAACCTTTGCTCACAAACAGTTAAAATGTCGATAAATATGTTCTGTGCCAGAAAAACGAGAAGATTGGATGCTTTTTTTCACAGTTAAGAGCGTTTATGTTCATTTGAGCAGCCGACGACGCTGTCTAGCGTGAGTAAGGAGAATGTATATTTTCATCATTTTAATAAAAGACTCTTATTCCTTATTTACTCGTGAAAGTTTGGGAGAACTCGAAATAGCGTGGAAACACTCGCCCTGCGGCTCGTGTTCCCACTGTCATTTCTCGTTCTCCCAAACTTCCACTCGTGTTTATATTAACGTATTGGAGGTAATGCTGTTGGGAAATTTAAACGAGAAACATCGATACTTACAGAGAAATCATAAGAAGGTAGATATATAGAAAGAGTAAATATTTATTCAGGATAAAACACTTCAGAATTTACAATATTCTGTTGTCAATGTGTGTCCTGACCTAATTCAGTTTTAGTACAAACTGATCAACATTGGTTTGGAGTTATAGAATAATTATGGAGAATAATTATCCGGCACATTTGGTACTTTGAATAAATTGTTCTTTGAGTACTTTGAATAAATTTGGTTTGATGGCCTTGAAACATGACTATATGATATTTCGAGAATATACGCTGCAATTCCTTTGTGCTGTAATTACGTAAAAGGTACAAGTTATGTCAAATATTTACATCGCAAAGTAACTCATGACGGTGCGATGTCTTGAAAGAAACATTAAGAAAGCTTAACACGTGAACTCAACTAGTCTGTTTTATCATATACGAACTTACAAATACGGTAATTCAAATGAACATTATATATATATAGATATACATATATATGAACTTATATATATGTTATGGATTTTGACAACATGCAGAATCAGTGCAATATATATATGCAAAGTACTGCTACGGTAAAGGTATATGTCATTAGTATTTAAGTCTTAAAGCGAGGTCCTCGAAAACAAGACTGGTATAAAACAAATAAAAGACAACATGCATATCCAGTGACGTCGCGAAAAGGAAAACTTGGCACGTGCCCCACCCAATGCAACATAAAATCTGTCGAACTAACCTTGCGTGTCACATCACAGAACTTAATAACCATGATGTGTTGCATTTAACAATTTCACTAGAGAACTCGAGTTTAGTGGTCTCTAATATATCTTGTGTCTGATATAAGAACTCAGAGTCACATAAACTGCTAAACCCCAAGCGAAAATCTCCCATACCTAGAAACTGTAAGAACCTCTTCATGTTTTAAGCAATCAGAATTATATGTGTCAGGTCTTCGAATTTTATGCTTTGTTAAGTTAAAGTCAGTATACTCTCTCCGCAGTTCATCAAATTTGTGAATACTAACGCCATGCACTGCACATATATCTGAACTAGAACATTCCGAGCTCAAATCTGGAATTTGTTGCAGGAATGTATACGCGTTATTTACTTAATCACGTATTTCTTGTTAGGTTTTCCGCTAGTATTGAAAGAAAACTTCTTTTAAATTCTTAATTTATTTCCAGTTCCAGCAACCCACAACTATGCATGCAGTCTACGAAAGGTCGGAGCCGGAAGAAGTTCAATGTGAAATTTTGGTATTGACTTTGCATGCCGGATAAATTATTTCCGGAGTTATAGGCTGGTGATATAGCTCCATTTATGGTTTTATGTAATTTCTGTTGATTTATTGCCGTTGGAAACAGATTGCAAAGTACTTATGACACAGCAATAATATTTCAGTAAAATGAGTAACAAAGAAGAACTATACGAATTAATCGTTCTTTAGAGAGTTCTTTTAAAATCATCATTAGCGAGTAATTCTCAACAGCATATCAGTGAACGCTTGTTTTATATCATTATGTTTAAACCTGATATTGGCTCATATATTTTTTCTATAAAACATAATATTCTAAATCCCGTAGCAAATCTTATAGACCACTTTCATTTTATGTTTTCAGACACTTTTGAAGCTTGACAGTTTGTTTAGTGATATTTCAGTTAGTGATAATGCTGTAAACCATTGACGAGTCTGTCTTGTTTAGAAGGAGGACGTCGTTGACAACTCTCTTGGGACTAATAATTAAACTTAGCCTTTGTTCGGGATGAAAAATTGCATTGTTAAGAGACGAGAGGATGAATAAAAAGTTAAAGAATCCTTCGCCAAGGCAAAGACAAATCTGAAAAGCTCACGAAATCCGAGAAAAACAAATATTTGGTTAGCTACAACGCGGGTGGTCAATATCATTCAATAGTATCCACGCCATGAGTTGATGTATCAGTAACGGAAAGATTCAAAAAATATAAAATGTCGACAAAATACTCATCACTGGCTAATATAAGCGGAAATATTCTAAGATCACCTAATTTATCGCGCATATACTGTATGAACGTAAACAACAAAACCTACTTTCCTAATCTCATCTTCCGCCAAGGATTTAAATGAACCAACAGCAGCGAGTATGATTCCAGCAATCAGAAGAGGAATACCCAGGACAAGGAGAGTGAATACGGTACATTTTCCACAGCAGTGAAGTTTGGAACCCATATTTTAAATAGTAGAGCGTCTCTCAAAAGCAACTTCTTAATGGCAGCTGACGTTATATTGAGCCAGTTTTGTTAAATATCCTGTGGCAGCTGTAGGTGTCACGAACGTCACTTCCACCATATACAGAATATAAACGAATATAATGAGCTCATTGGGATTAATATGATTTTATGGGCGTGATACAAAGCGCCTACGTCCGCGGTGTTGAATATTGTAAATAAACGGATATCACAACAATTATATCGTATGGATAAATTATGATAATTGGCATGGACAATGTAAGGTGTGGTGGTTATGTATCCATCGCATATACGCGGGATACTGATTCGGCGTGGAGTTGCCGTCGTCGTTAGCACCTGGCTTTTTGTCGCTGCCTTGGCGTATTCGATGTTCATTTCTTATCTAATTAGTATTCATGGTATTTATGCTAGATAAAGCCCGCGGTACATCAAAGAAAACCGACTCAATCGTGTAAAATAATCGAATGTTAATGACCAGTTCAAGCAAAGTAATGATGTTGAGTTATCAGCTATTTTTATTTCAGTCAATGATAATTTGTAGTTGATGAAGGAATTTTCTGTAGTGTTAATTCCTTTCGATAAGACGCAATCGGAATTTGGCAAAAGGTTTGAGATAACTTTGGTTGAGAGACTTGAGCCAAGATTACAAATTGCACAATCTGAAACTATCATGAATCAATCGTTTTGCTTCAAATGGTTTGCGGACTCTCAACCTGAACAATATAATATCGTATTCATAACAAAGTTACTTTTATAAACACCACATACAAATTCAAAACTGGTTGTAGAACATTGTGAACATGGAAGTTGAGAACTTGTAGACTTGACAAACAATAAACAATTAGTTTATCTAATCAGAAAAATTATCCGAGAAAGCTTTCCTGGATTATATCTACCGACATATTATATCTTCTTCAAAAGCACGATGTATGCAAATGAGCAATCTACACCTGGATCTCGGCTTGTATATAATTTACTGTTATTTTCCTCTCTCCAGAGGCTTCTAATGCGGTAGAGGGGGTAATGGATTGGAATTCGGTAGAGGGTACACTCTTTTTTTATAAGAATTGTGTTTTTCATGCCCAGGATGGATATTCTTATTTTTCTGCCGATTTTAGGCTGAAAATATTCTTGTGAATATTCTTAGATTACAGAGTATAGTATTTCAGTTAATTAAAACGGATGTGACCGGAATTGCAGTATCATATAGAACTGTATGGTAACTTCGTTTTGTTAGCTGATAGCTGGTTTTGTTAGAAAAAGGAAAGAATTTACCACACTTTTCAAAGGTAAAATAAAGTTCATTTTTAAAAAACATTATGTGATTTTATTGTATTTTATTTTCAACACGCAAAAATATGATCTTAACAAAATCTCAGCATTGCCCGGTATATTCTTAACATATTCTTAAAATTTCGCCAATTTCAGCCTCGATATTCTTATAAAATATATTCTTATAAAAAAAGAGTGTAATGGCGGCATAAGGAAAACCGCTGGAAGAGAGGAGAAATTAAGAGGTCTTGCAATCCGTTTTATATCTCGGCAATCCTTTTATTTCTGATCTCGTTCTAATTTTTCATGTAAGGAGACATGCGACCAAGAGCGTTTGGCTGACGTCTTAATTTTTGTATTTTAAGATTGTTTTGATGCGATGGAAGAGTCTGATGATAATTTACACTCGAGCCAGTTGTGCTGATATGAACTGTAGAACTCTAGAACAAACGGGACTACCGAAGTTTTTCCTCTCCGCCAAGCTAGAATAAACTCTCTACGTGACATGAATTATTCAGATTATAAACACGTACGTTATGTTGCTCTATCGAATATATCACAGAAGATTACACCTCCGGTTTGGCGCCATATTTGGCCTGAAATCTGGCAGAGGCTTCCCCTCTCCTCTCTTCCCTCCCCTCGCCCCATTACCCTCTACCGCATTCCCTATCCCAACCCATCACCCCCTCCAACGCATTGGAAGCCTCTGTGGAGGAGAGAGGTTATTTTCGCAGTTGGGGAGCGGTCATTATTTAGGGGGTGGTAGGGGGTGGATGATTTTTCAGGCGCAAACTAAAAAATTCCATAACCCATATCTCTTGAGCAATTGTTGACCTTGATAACCCCTCCTACAGACATTGAAAAAAATCGTAACCTCTCCTCATGGAGACTTTAAGTTTAATAACGCTCCTTTTATATATTAAAAAACAAAATTAATCAGTTTTAATATAGTAATGTATATAATAAACCCACTTAAAAAATCAAGGCAAACCTAAACAATATATACACATTAATATATGATCTCAGTTTATGGCCGAAAGATACCAATGATTATATAATTCAAAAATGTGTTTATTATAAAACGTCAAGTATTCATCATAACATAACTATTGAAAGAATGACAACAAGCAAATTAGTGACCTCGACGGAGAACTATTAAGAAAAGAAGTGTAACTTAGATCAGGCAGAATTGCTACAAGAGTTCAGATGAAAGTTTATAAATTTAGCATTGTTTATGAAGGCGATAGATTTTATTTTTCAGTGTACATCTCTTATTAAATATCAAAACTGTTTTCAAAGACCGTAACCCCTCCTTCTTCTAGTAGAAATTAACATAACCCCTCCTCTAGCAACCTTTAAAATTTCGTAACCCCTCCTCAAAAACATCCACCCCCTACCACCCCATAAATAATGACCGCTCCCTAAACGCAACATCCTGGTGCACCGGGATGAAGTGAATTGAAATTTAAAACGTCGTCTGACCAGGTAAAATATCCAAAAAAGTGGCAAAATGAAAAAATATTCGTTGGGATGCTTTTCATGCGAATAAAATTAGTTCATGTTTCATTGAGACATTATTATCAACATTTTTACGCATAGACGATAATGATTCTGACGATAATGAGTCCCGTACAGGAATCGAACCTGTAATTTTCTGATTGCCGGTGAGACGCTCTATAACCATTGAGCTAACGAGAGTCAGATGGAGAGCGAAGGTTACAATGATGTACTGGTTAATTAACGCATTTTTACGCATCCCGGTCACCCGGGGATGATATAAACACGCCCTAACCCTCCTCTTACAAGTATCCTCTCTCATCACCGTGACACTGATTTTAAGGTTATTTCTAGTTGTACTTTCGAATCAGAACTTCTTTTACGCGAAACTCTTCTCATTCGCGATCTCAAACCACCTTTAAACGCAAATATTGGCACCACTTTTTCTTTTGTAAGCTTACAATTCCTTCTTTGTCATTGTATACTAGTGTCGTCTCATCCTGTAATATGTATTTTTAGTTTCCTCTCTATTTGTTAATCATTCATAATATATGACAACTTTGTAACTATATATTTAGGCTTTTTGCACTTATAATGTAACAACGAAACGTTAGAACTTTAATAAATATTATGATTTCACTCGTGTTTTACTCAATAATGGTCTTTGTCAAAATATTATGCTGGGCTTTGATATTTATCCTAAGATTACGATTCCCGCCTGGTCAATCGATAGCTGATATATATATATATATATATATATATATATATATATATATATATATATATATATATATATATATATATATATATATATATATATATATATATATATATATATATATATATATATATATATATATATATATATATATATATATATATATATATATATATATATATATTACTTGGGCGATATATATATATATTACTTGGGCGATCAGTGATATAGGCATATTAAGAAAAACATTTAACTTGTTGTATCTGATCTAAAAATGTTTATTAAAAAACTAAATTTTCGGCCGTTACCTAGCTACGACCTTCGTCAGAGTTAAAAAGATTGTTTACAAGATTAAAACGGAACTACCAAAACCGGCTTAAGTACTACCAAAACGATTGAAGAGTCTGTTTTTGAAGTCAAGCTTAAGTAACAGCTGTCAGCCTCACGTGTTTCTGAGTTCACGCCGTCCTGTAGACTCGTAAAATGCTCAAACAGCCGTTGGAAACAGAACGAAGACGGTGCACAGATTACCTTTGCGACTACAGAAAATTCGTTCTCTTTGTGATAAAATGGTTAATAAAATAGGTCTTTTCTTTTTACTGTCCGTCAAGCGTTGTTGTAATAAATTTAAGTTCAGTTGTAATGTGTTACACAAGCTTGTTAGGATCGCACAATATGGAAAACCCAACTATCAACTTCATTAACTCCATTTTTATTATTCCCGCCACCGCGCGCTTCTTTTACCCCGTATTTTTAGCAGAGAAAAAAGTTTCGTAAAACCGTGATGAAATCATTACCGGTTAGGTGTTCACACGATGCCGGTAAGGAAAAATTTCGTTACGGTTTCATATCGTTCCGGTTAGCATTGCGGTTTCAAATCATTCCGGTTAGCATTACGGTTTCATGTCATTTCATGCCGGTATCGTGTGAAAGCAAGGCTTAACCGTAATGATTTCGTTACGGTTTCATTTCGTACCGGCATCGTGTGAACGGGGTCTTATACAAGATATAATTAAACGTCTCTACAGATTTCTAACTAAAGGACATACGCTCGGGGGAATTCTTTGTGTTCATTAACTGCTTCATTATCTTTAGACGAATGAAGTGATTCGAGAAAAATACAAGGAATTCCCCCGAGCGTATGTCCTTCAGTTATAAATCTCTTTTTAAAGTGCATATAAACCCAAATTCGTTTTATTCTCATTAAATTTGTAACGTCACCAGGATTCGAATGATATATATTACATCTTGTTTGAAGAAAAACTCATTTTGTTAGCGCTTGTCAAACATGCCAAAAAATACGAATTTTTATTGTTTCAAAAATCATGACCGGTAGTACGGGATCTGGGTACTAGTAGTGTTGTGACGTCTATGATCTTCATCGTCGTCTCGTCGACAACTTATCTTCTGTCGCTTCGCTCATTATTTCCACTTGATAATCGTATTCCGTGTTAAAATATGAACTATTAGACAAAGAATAACTCTCTGTCTGGTATAGAATGGTGTAACGCTATCCAACAGCGTCACAAGAGTGAATATTTATGGTATTAGGACCATGCCTTTTGAAACAACCCGTGGAGATAGATTTCACTTGATAGAGTCTTGAGTAGATGCGCACATACCATCATTCACAGAGTCACAAGCGGTCGACGAGGTTCAGCCTTAGCTTTCGGATGTTGAAAGTGGTTTTTATATCGAAGCCGACGAAGTGCAAACGACACTTGTCTGATTCGGCTGGATAACATATGCCTCATAATGGCTGCAACATACTGTTGACGCGGGCCACATCTTCGACAACATTATTCTCATCTTCTGTCGCTTCTCCCACTATTTCCACTTCATAATCGTATTCCGCGTTAAAATATGAACTATTAGACGAAGAACGACTTCCTGAATTTGAATTTTACATCGGCAATACGCTTCGACAAGAACAACGTTTCTTCACGTTTTTACTATGAAAACCATAGTAATTCTCGGCCGGAAGTAAAACGAGTGACTACATAGACGTCACAAACAACTCTCGACCCAGACTCCGTACTACCGGTCATGAAATCAAAATATCCAACTTTGGAGCTTGTAGAATCTTTGTTTTTCATTTTTACTCGATCAAATAATCTGCAAAAAACCTTCTATCCATCTCCTGTTTCGTTTGAGCCAGAAACGAATTTGGGTTTATATGCACTTTAAATAAACAATCTTCGGATATCAAATACCGTTGTCAATTAACAGTGCCTTCCTTTAGTTGCTAAAAAATATTGACGTTTTAACTACCGTGGCCATCCTAGTTTGCTAAAGGTCCCCAATATCACCATCGCGCTTGCGAGGGGAATATACCCAAATCGTCTCCCGGTATTACCACCACTATATATACAGAACTCGTGGCTGCAGGTCGTCAGAGCACTGCACTAGCATCGCAGAAATCCTTGATGTTGCATTTTTTGCAGCTGGTCCCGGTTTGGTGTAAAAAAATATATTTCAACATTAATCGAAATTTATCCGTATACCACAACTTCTTACAACAAAAAATATACTCAATTCGATGATAACTTAACCGAAGTGGTGGTCTACTGTTCCAGTACACGCAAAACCAATGCCTCAAAATACAATGACTCATAAAACAACACCTATCATCAGTTAAATACCTAAATTGTGTAATATGCATATGATTTAAATCACCAATCAATTAGAAAATAAAGGTAATAAGTGAAAATCGCAATATGCATATTAATTCATTTTACATTCTTATGTATTCTATACCGAATCTAGAAATGTTTTTCCTATGTATGAATTTTTTTGTTGATTTAGGAGTATTCCTTAGAAAATTTAACTTTTAAACCAATTTAACTTTTAAACCGAGGGCGTAGCCCGAGTGTTTTATATCGATAAAACACGTGATGCGAGTGTTTTGAATAGCTTCAAAAACTGTGAATGAGAAACATGGATTTTAAATAGAAAATAAAATCTCTAGGGAATAGCAACTTGGTTGTCCTCTACCAAAAATTTGAATATGAATTTTAAATGCCGAGGCGTGGTAATGCCGAAGCCTACATTCTCGGCAGCGTTTGTCTTTGATATGCCTCCAAAGCGAAGATTTCGATAAGGCAAAAAACGAAGAGCAAGAAAAGCGTGTGAGTACTATTTTAGGACCTCCAAGGAATATAACAGAGAGGGCGAACAGTGATTTGAAAGAAGAATGTAAGGATTTAATAGACTTCAGTTTGGCTGATTTTAGATTTGACGTTCCCGACGAAATGTTGAGTAATTTCCCGATGCGTGCGAGTGAAGGTGAGAGGGTATCAAATGTTAACACGAACATGTCGAGTTGTGTGTTCAATAATTGTACTTTCAATTTTGCTGAAAAGTGATTCTTGTAAAGAGCTAGATCGTGGTAGTTCTTAAATTTGAATGTTGTTGTGTGAGAATTATCATTATGTGTTGAAACTATAATTATGTTAATGTAAATACGATCTTTATACAAAAAATCTTTATATAAAAATCTTTATATAAAAAATCTTTATATAAAAATCTTTATACAAAAAATCTTTATATAAAAATCTTTATCTAATTTAAAATTTAAATAACAAAAGTCTATTGTGTGCACAAGCATGACCAAGTGTGCTTTGGCTAGTATAAAGACACATGCACGTGACTGAATTAGTGCGCAAGATTGGATTATTGGTTTATGAATTATTAATGAGTTTTTGAATAATGTATAATACCTCTTTTAAGGATTTTGGGGTGTGTAGAATTCAATTCTTCTGTTATTTTTTTAATTCGAGGTGATCTGTCTGTTATTTTTAAATTTGAGGTCAAGGTCATGTGCTAAAGGTCAGGTGAAGGTCAAAATCGACATCTCGGAATAACCTTTGACCTTTTTCAGTATACGTCGATCTCTGAGGAGCAAACCAGAGAATCCAATGTCGATATTATTTCAATGTTCTTGACTGACTTTCCTTTGCTGTTCATCATTCCTCTCCTTTTCCACTGTGGCAGATACTGAAGAAACATATTCGGAATCTGTACAGATTACAACTTCATTTAGTTCCAGTTCTTTGTGCTCGAGTCACAGACTTACAGCAATTAATGCGGCTGCTATTTCAGCGAACTGGGATGTTTGGTTGCCCAACTTATAACTTCTTTCCTTGTTGAAGTTCTCTCGAATCCAGTATATTCCAACGCCAGCTGACTGTTCGTGTTCTTTACCCACACCGCAGGCATCTAGTATTGTATTGATGTTCCATGTATGCACAAAGGTGAGAGTCCCACTTCCAGTGGCAAGTTTTCGCTTCATCAGGAGTTGTCATTTCGATCTTGTAGTCATGTAAGGAATTTCACATGTGCAATTCTTGGCGTATTTCACTTCGAAAGATTGTCCTTGAAGGATGAGACTCCACTTTGCAACTCGTCCAAATAATTCACCTTATCATCGCTGTTCCTGCCTGGATGGTGTGACGTTTTTTACGATGACATCATAACCACACAGATAAGTTTGAAATGCAAGATTGACCACGTTGTCGCATAAACAATACTTTTCACATTGCTATACTGTCGTTCGGTCGTATTTAAGCTTTTACTAGCATGGGCAATTATGCAGACCTTGTTTTTACCATTTTGTTCTTGGGATAAGACAGCACTCAGACTGTTATCGGAACTGGCAGTCTCGACAGAAAATTCTGCATTTGGATGGAACTGTGGGTATCCAAGGATTGGTGCTTTTTAGCTGTAACATGGCTCCCTTCTGCTCTTTTCCAAACGACCATTCCTCATTCTTTCGAAGGAGACGATTAAAGTTCATTTTTCCTAAGAAACTTCTCAACTGCGATTTATTGCTGGGCTCCTCTATCTCCATAATGTTCTGGGGTTCAATTCCCTCTGTTGATATTTGGTAGCCCAAATAGTTCACGGCTGACCTTGCAAATTCGCACTTATGGAGCGGAACTTTGACACCAGTTTCTGTAGCTGTTCAAACGTGTAACGGAGCTGATCAATGTGTTCGGTCCCACTCCTCTGAACTGACCAAGATATCATGAACGAATAATTTCAGATGTCGGTCGTAAACATCGGGTAGTACTTTGTGGTTGAATATGTTCCATTCTGATGGGCTGTTAACATATCCAAAATGCATGCGAGGCCATGTTCTGTTATCAAACGTGAATGCCAACTTATGTTCGTTGATCCTCTGGATGTACCGGAAGTATCCAGAATCCATTCCCCCACGTCCAAAGGTGAGAAATACTTGGACCTTCCAAGCCGTAATAATGAACGATCGATATCACCCATTGGCCATCTTGAAACAGGTACTTTGCGATTAAGATAGCGAAAATCAATACAATGCACTCTCCATGTCCCATTTGGTTTAAGGACTGGCCAAATTGGTGAGTTGTAAGTACTGTTACAGGGCCTTATGATTCCCTTAGACGTCAGCTCGGAAATAATCTCTTTCACGCTATCATATATGCTGCACATGGAATTTTGTACTGTTTAGTAAATACTGGTTCATTCTCAGGTTTTGTTGGTATTCTTACTTCATGAAGAGTTGTAACTCCCACGTCATTCGTTTTTCCAGCAAATACCCCTTTATATTCTAACAGCAAGTTCAACAACTGTTCCTTCTGATCTTCAGTTGCCGCATCTGCCTTACTCACTGCTTCTTCTATTAACTTGTCGATACTCCCCTCTGGTTTAGAAACTCCAATTTCCTGCTGTTCCTCAGCTCTCTTCGCATGGTCAGTTTCATCCAAGGTAGAATACTCTTGATTATAGTGATTCACTAAACACTTGTTTAGGGTAACCTTCAACCCTTCTTCATCCACTACACAGCTCTGTATTTCTTCACTCTTCAATGGTCTGTCATCGACACCACACACACTTCTAACCTGGAAAGTCCCTCTACTCTTCCTCATCCATTCTGGACTGTCCAAGTTAGAATCTTGGCTGGTACATGTAGTTGGTGGAAGTTTTAGCTCATGGTGTAAATTTGTCTCGCACCACCAACACACTGGTATCAAATGTAGGGCAATCCAAGGAAATAATTCACCTTCTTGGTATTCACATTCCTGACATAAATCCAGGCTCAGGTTTTGGTAGTTGATATTACAAAGTAGTTAATTAATAATAATATTTAATTAGGGAAACCCATATAACCATACGGTGTTTTTCATTGGGGCCCTATGAATAATAAATAATTACATAAGATTAGTTATGTAGTAATACAATAATAATAATAATAACAATATAATACAATAAATGATGTAGTTATATAGTTAAAAAGTAATACAATTTTCTAGACCAAAGTTAGATTATTATTATACAACGAGATATTAAAAATTCAATAGGTTAAAGTGAAATGTCACGATCATTGTCAGAAGAGTGATTTTAATTTAGATTTAAAAAAAGCAAGACTATCTGAATTTCTAATGTCCAATGGTAAATTATTCCAGTCCTTGAGTGCGCTGAAGTAAAAACGTTGTTTGCCCCAATTGGTTTTAGCCTTAGGAAGATGTAGATCAGAACGTCTACGAGTGTTATAATGATGAATATTTTTATTTTCTATAAGGTTAAAATCAAAATCCACTAAACCATTAACTGATTTTTATACAGCGAACAGCGACACATCGATGAAATTGACGTCTTAAAAATAGTGGTTTCCATCGTAGAGTTTCAAGGGCTTTACTTGCTGAATAATATGGAGGAATTCCAATAATTATTTTCTCAGCCTTATTTTGAAGAATTTGGAGAGAGTCCATTAATGTGACATTCTTGTCACCCTAGGCGATGTCTGCACAATCAAACAGGGGTAGAACCAATGCGTTGTATAAGGTAATGCAACACTGTTGTGGTAAGAGATAATGAACTCGTCTCAACAAACCCATCCTCTGATTGATTTTCTTACTTAATGATTCGATGTGGTCTGACCATGTTAGAGTTTGATTGATTGTAACTCCAAGATAATTGAAAGTGTCACAATGCCCAACTTTTACATCTTTAATAGATAGATTGATTCCATCGCAAGAACTAAGTTTGTGATGACTGCCAATTAAGACAAATTTAGATTTACTGTTATTTAAAGTTAACAGATTGTTCCCAAACCAGTCAGCAACTCTGGATAAGTCATGGTTAATTTTATCTTCAATTTCAGTGATGGAGTTCCAAGCCCATTCGCAAAAGAGTTTCATTCGCTTGAAGTGCCCCATCCTTACCACAAATGTCCTGACTCTTTGATGACTTAACTTTGACTCGTTGGGAATCTGTAAAGCGAGGAACAGTTACTGCTTCAATAACTTCAATGTCACATACCTATGGAACTACTTGTATTGCGTTTACTCCTTTCCAATTTTCAGCAAAGGGAATAATATCCTTGAGGTCACTTCTCGATACACCATTCACCATATCAATAATACAGCACAGTCCCCATAGTATGTAGACACTGCAACTAACAATAGTGTTTATATCACATATATAGACTGGATGTTGCAGAGTTTTTGTACCAAATGTTAAAGTAACCAGGGGCGCACATTCGAAATATTTGTGGGGGGTGCTTTTCGATCTGGGACCGACTTTTATGTTCGTATCTGATAAATGTACGGATATGTATACCCCCTTCATTCCTTCATGTTCCCAAAGCAATACAATTAAAAATTCAAATGTAATACAGCACTTTATTTTGCGAAAAATTGAGCGTATTGTATAGCGCTAACGCGCTATAGCTTAAGTCTAACAAAGAACACTTTAATTTGTTTATAATATATATGGATTTTTGTAATTATATACACTGAAACGTCCCTGAGAAGTGTAGCCATGTAAGGCCCGAATGTAATGCAAATGATCTCAAACAAAGGATTTTGCTCATTTGCATTAGATTCGGCACATGAAAAGTTCGACGTTTGAATTAAGCCTGGTCATATACATACATGAACATCTTTTAAATTACTCAACACTAATAATGCGACGAACGATCAACTAGTTTGTCTAGATAAAGTAAGTTAGTTAGTTTGTCTAGGTTAATCGAGTCTGTCAAATCTCTTTCGCATCCAAGGGTCATGAAGTCCTTAAGTCTCTCTTGTTTCGTCACTGAACGCATCACTGTCTTTATGAGTTTCAGCCTTGAGAAACTGCGTTCACTTGACGCCGACGTGATGGGCGCTGTCAAGATCACGTGATAGCATATACTACTATAGTCAAGGGAAAGATCGTCTGGAATTTTTTCGCACAACGTGCTGCTTCTGCAATCGTTTTTATATCTGGTTTGTTTGCTTGGCAGTGATCTCTAAACGTTGTAAGTTGAACATGTAAGAATCTTCGTCAGATTGCAGCGATTCAGGAAGCATCTTTACCAGGGACTTGAGCTCTTCCGGTTTTGGGTCTTTGTTGTAAGGTGGAAGGAGAAGACCAACAGCCGGGGCAAGGATGTCACAGGCAGCTTTGACGTTATCTGTGAGAGTATGGATTTGGACGTCCAGGATTTGAAGAAAAGTCTTTTCTGTAGAAGTCCTTGAGATCAAGGTGTGCATCGATTTCATGGCATTCTGAAAAAACAACAGCTTCGTCGCGTAAGTGGCGCAGTGTGGCAATAATAGCATGAGCAGCTTCTAGAGTATCAACGATGTTGATATCGACACTCTGGATATGCTTTGTTAAAATCTTGGTTTTCACCATAACATTTCTCATGAACATCACCATGACAATGAATTCAAACGATTTCACTCTTGCTAGTAGATTATTTACCTTCGTTTTGGTCTTGGTATCATCTGCATCCTGCAACTCTTCCAGTGATTTTACAGTTTCTTCGTGAATTGACCAAATTTATAGCACGCATTAAACAGACATTCAGATTAGCTACAAACGTGCAAATCAATTAAACTTTACAGTTGAAATGACAACCTGTAAGACTTATATTCCGGAAACTTCGAGTCGAAATGACGACGTGGCACAGACATCACGTTTCGACGAAGTGTCATGAGTCGGAGCATGGATAGTAGAAAGAAAATAAGTCGTTTTATTATCCATGGTTGGAGATGCAACTGAAATTCGACATGAAACAACGTCTTTTCCCGACGTTGTCGCAACGTTGACAAAATGACGTCCTGTCAATTCCGATATCACATTGTGCGACGTCGCGACCCAATTTCAACCAAAAATCGACGTCATTACAAACGGACTGTCTACTTGTTATTTAATCGTTAGTAAGTAACTATATATACGCGAATATATTGTAACTCACTAACTTCATGGCTGCATATAAACTGAAGAGCCAAATTTAGCATAATTATATATTTTGTAACTAGTTTTGTCTTTCTTGGACACGAATATTACATAATATTTTTCAGGGACGAACGGGACCGAAAAAAATTTCTGATGGATAATTTGGGACCGACTTTTCTAACCGATTCTCAATTTTTGGGGGGGTGTCACACCCCCCACACCCCCCCCATAATGTGCGCCCCTGAAAGTAACCCAACATCTACCATAGCTCTTTACTATTTTATTACTTGCATTATAAAATTGAGCACAACCAGGGATTATTATCTTTGGGATGCATGTTTTGCTTGTAGTTCATTGAAAAGTTCTCTGGTAAAAATGGTAGCCTCTGCTCCAAGACCCAATGGTGCAAGTACCTCAGTATCACCTTCAACAATAACTTTGTGAGGAGACCCTCCCTCTTTTTGTACCAACAATTCACAACAAACTGTATTTACATCTTCTGAACAAATAAATTCAATGTCACACTCATCAAGGCATAGACTTCTAGTATTAGCAACTTCACCATGTTGCTCTTCAGCAGACGTTCCCTAAAGCTTTCCTGCATCTTCGTGCATCATTACCACTCTTCCTATCCTTGTAAACATGTACTCGACTGTCTTTGTTTCCTTCATATTCAGTGAATGTGCTGGTCCGTTGGGTCTTGATCACCTGTGAAGTTGACCTGGGGCAATATTTTGTTGCTCGAGGCTTTCATCACTCTGCTCCCTTGTGGTTTCATACTGGCTTATTTCATCTTTGAGAAACTGATTAGGAATTGGTCTTGGTTAGGCTGGTAATTCTGGGCTAATGGTGGTGCTTGACACTGCCTTGCATAATGGCCTGCATATTCTCCACAATTGTAACATACACCTTTCCTAAACTGACTCAGCGACTTGAAACCTGGCACAGGAAGATTTTGAAAAGGCTTCTTAACTGAACCAGCTTCCTCCAAATGTAGATCCCTCTCACTATGAACACGAAAGACTAGAACATCTTTTTGTTTGACACGCTTGTGGTGGAAGATTTCTGCTTTTGTAATCAGATCGTCGAGGTTATTAATCGCCAATGCCTCTATCTGTTGCTTATTGGGTGTAAGCCATCTACAAAGGTTAATCGCGGAGCTGAACATCTTCTCTTATTTTGAAATTTCTTCCAAATACTTTAGCAAATAGTCGTTGCAGACGTCGCAGAAATTCACTTGGGCCCTCCCCAGGTTTCTGAATTCCCTCTTTTACTCTTAATGCTTCTATAGCTGCCTCTTCACAAGAAAATCTTCCAAACTCCTTCTCTAATCTTTCACACAAGTTGTCAAAGTCCTTAGGATTTCTGGTGCATAATTTTACCATCTGGAGTAATAGCTATACTTTTTCATCGTTGTGGTAAGGTGGATGTCTCACAGCCAACTTGTCCTTTAGAGTCGCAACAAATTCCCCAATTCCAACCGTGGGTCGCACTTCTGGGTTATAGGGTGTCAGATTCTTGCATATCTTTGTCCAATCCGTACTTAACCCTTTCTTTGTAGACATACTTGCTTTGGAGCTGGTAGTATATTGCTCTTGACATCTTTCATTTCTGTCACCAGTGAAGATCTAAGACTCTCAAACATACTATTTAGTTCCACACGGGTGACAGGTTCCTTTGATTTTTCCTGGGTGGAGGCATTGACATCGAAGTTGGAAATCTTTAGTTGTTGTAACTTTCCTTGGAGGTTGTAAATTTCGTACAACATCGTAAACAAAAACCAGTACTCCTTCATTGCATTCGCGACGTGGTTGAATTTTACCCACCAATTACCATCGAAGCCATGAACAAGAAATCAGTAGACTTTCTTGGTGTAACCCTCAATTTGACCAGTGCATGTAAACATATGCCTTACACCAAACCTAACATCAACAAACGTCTCGCTGATATTTCATCTGATGAAGAATCATTCAACAGTGCAACACCCCTGTACCAGAAAGCCCTCGAACATAGTGGGTATAATCACCAACTAAAATTTCAACCCCTACCACTACCAAGTGTGCCCAATAGCCAAAACAAGAAACGACATAGAAACGTGACATGGTACAACCCACCACAGCAAGAACGTTTCCACCAATATCGACCAGACGTTCCTCAAAATTCTTGACGAAGAATTTAATGGAAACCACAGTTTTCACAAAATCTTCAACAGGAATACTGTCTAAATCAGCTACACATGCATGAACAACATTAAACAGACTATCGACGGACATAACAAAACTATCCTTAAGACTGAGAACGACCAACATAAACCCAACGACAACGCGAATGCAACTGCAGAAAACGCGACAATTGTCCTTTGCTTGGCCAATGCCTAACTAAATCAGTTGTATACCAAGCTACAGTCACCACCACCGACAACAAGCCTGCAGACCAAACACATGTCGGCCTTACTGCAAACACTTTTAAAACAAGATTCGCCAACCACAAAACCTCATTCAACAACATCGGAAAGAAACACTCCACCGAACTAAGCAAACATGTCTGGCAACTTAAAGATAAGCGTGTTGACTATAATATCAAATGGAAAGTTCTCAAAAAAGCTAGGCCCTACAGAAACACTTCAAATAGATGCAGCTTATGTTTGTGGGAGAAATATTTCATTATCTGTCAACCTTCTCTGGCTACCCTGAACAAACGCAACGAACTCGTGTCATCATGTTGACATGCCAATAAATTTCTATTTAGAAACTTTGTTACATAATTTTATAATTTAATGCGGTTTTGAAACTTTGATAAGCCTTTCGGTCTGTATATTTTCATCTTTTTTGACAACCACTTATTTATTATACTCAAATCTCAAGTGGATAGATTCATGTATATATAGTATAACAAATGGTTAAAATTTTGAAAATTCAAACTAACTAATGAACATTCAGAACTTTATTAACGTACTTCCTAATTTAGATAGCTATATAATCCTCTGTGTAATCACATCTTAGTCATCATCTTAGTCATCATCCCGCTGGTGCCGGGAACATTTTCTTGCGGCCGTTCCCGCTGCAATACATTTCCCTTTTCTCAATCCCACTACAGTTATTACTGCCCCCAAATTCAACCACACAATCCGTCATACTTTTTCATGCACTTCCACCAACATAATTTATTGCATTTCTTGCGATAAATGCCCTAAAATCTACATCGGTGAAACTGGGCGACGCCTTTCAGACAGGTTTTCTGAACATCTTCGTTCCGTGAGGATCAATGATGTTGACAAACCTGTAAGCCCGCCATTTCAACAGCTCTAACCATTTGGTTTCAGACATGAAAGTCTGTGCCATCCTTCCCATCTCAGGTGGTAACGATAACCGCAAACGGCAAGAGAAGCGTCTCATTTTTAAACTTGGCACCACACATCCTCTTGGTCTTAACGAACACGCGTTTCTGTAACGGCTAATATTTCACACTAGCCTTGTAGATGTTAACAGAAAAATTCAGTGGACACATGTACGCACTGCGTACCTATTTTTAAACTTGGCACCTCTCAACGAACGTTTTTCTTTTATTTAATTTCCCACAAGTTTTTTGTTATTTTAGTTTGCTTGGAACTTTTTTATTATTAGCTTATGCATTTCAAGTTTTGTTTCTTACTGCTTTAATATCGCCTAATCCCCTTAATATTGGACCTGTCATTTCTCCCTCCCCCTCTGATCGACTGTAAAAATAGCAAATGATTTAACTTTTCGCATCTCATTAATTATTACTTTGTTTATCTCCCGTGCATTTGATTGGCTACTTTCTACTTGTGACACCCTTTTGGCATATATATAAGCCCTATTTATTTTATTTTATCTCGTCTTTATCTCGTCACTAAATTCTTGGCAGTTTACCACCTTTTCACTTTGCTATATATATATATATATATATATATATATATATATATATATATATATATATATATATATATATATATATATATATATATATATATATATATATATATATATATATATATATACAGATCCTGCCGACTACGCCAATGTAAACATGTTCTAATCTGGAAAGATTCGTACTGAGAAATCCAGCGAAAACTTTAATTTAACAGACAGTCATGCACTTTACATAATATAACTTCGACTTCTCGAGGAGCAACACAAAAACTGCACGCTCGCCAAGTCTTATGGGATGACATGCATTAATTATCATAAATTATCATAACTTACAATGCTACAGTATAACGTCCGAATACTTCGCAATAAACCAAGACCTCTTTTAACCTTTCCACGAATGCTGTCTATATGGTCGTGCCTGCAATTTAGATTCCGATCAATAACAACTATTGATTGGCATTGACCCAAGGTTACAGCTGTTAGTGTTAGACTAATTTAGCTGAAACTCCCTTAGACAAAACCTTTCTAAATTTAACTCTTTCCTGTCCGGCTGGAAAACATCCAAAATTGAACTACCTCTTTTTTCTATTGATATCTCGGGAAATATCCATAACTGTTGCGAAACCTATACCTTTTCTGAAAGCCCAATAAACCGGCTGTTACCAATGCTTTTGAATTTTCCGAACAAGACACATTATGTTAATATTATATTAATGTCCTCAACTACTAATAATGCTAAGATTAATACACAATAAACTCAAGGCAATGTTTTTGTGGGGTTATGGAAGTGTGGGGCAACTGCTCTATGTATTTTTGTTTGTCTGCGATGAGCTGGGTCCTGAGCGGTTCCAAGGGCAGATACTCGTAATTGAAAGCTGGTTCTTGAGGAAAGGCGATTAAGACAAATGCTGATATTTAGCTGGGTCCTAATCTGCTCAAGACTGGCTTATGGAAAAAGTGATGAATATAGGTATATAAAACATAATTGACAGATAAATGATTGTCATATACTTTCACCGCGCGGATTTGAGCTGGATCCTGAAAGGCGACTAGAACATATACTCAACGGAGTTGGATCCTAGTCTGCCTTGCAGCTGGCTCAGGAATACATATACTCGTATGCAGAAATCAGAGCGATTTTTTAAGTAAAATTGGCTCTAGGCCAGAATGCCAAATTCCGTAAAAAAAACGTGAGGTCTATGGTAAAATTGCGACCTCATACTAGAGCAATTGCCTCCGACACTTCATTTTTATTTCATAATTCAATTTAAGTCATTGACATTTGCATACATTGACACAACATTCCATCTAACATTTTGCTCTATCCTATCTCCAATGGTAATGACCATAAATGTCAAGGAAAAGCAGTTCTGATAAGCACGGCCATGAACGATGGCAAAACTGTTCCGCGTCGCCAGTGATTGCCGCATATCTTTAGGTAGCAGAATAGTTCAAATCGTCTAATATATAGGTATAACATGATCTTATTTAGTCATTCTTATCATTTTTTAGCTAAGTGACTATATATCGTGATTAAAGTAACCATATTAAAATATCACACAACACAATATCATTAAAAGTAGCTCAAAATTGGCGAAAAAGGCTAGTGTATATGTTTTGGGGAGGTGGGTGGGTTTTTCAGTCTTTACTGCTTGCGATCCAAGTCGGAATGATATTGAAGTATGAATTTTACTAAGGTTTATGCCAATATGTTTTACTATGGCACCATTGTTCTTTGTGAATGAATCACACAGTCACAGATTATCTGAACAATAATCAACGATACTGGGCGTAGTAGCCTACGGGTTTGGCAAGCAATAATGAAAGTCTTTCTTTATTTAGACAGTAGTCCCGTTTAGGGCTATATTGTCGTGTAGACAAAGAAGTGGTTTTTGATGACGAGTAGCTCATAAGCTTAGGACTAGTGCGGCCAGTATCGTCCATTAACTCTAATTTTTAGTGCTAAAAATTGTCATTTAACATTATTAACAATATTATATTAGCATTAATTATCATAAATCAGGTTGAAAAACTTCCATTTTTCTAGAAAAGGCTATCTTGCACGCCCGCGTAGCATCATGAAAATTCAAAATGCCACCAATCGCAGAGTTATTTATGAAATCAAATCAAATTTGGCGTGTGAGTGGATCTCATGTCCCTGTCGCTTTAATAATTTTAAGATAATTGATGTTATATTTTTCACATCTAGACCTAGTCCCGGTTGGGTCTTAAATTATATTTTTAACATTCAAAGTTTACCTTACCTATATATTATGTTCTTTGTCGCCTTACATGCATGAGAATGGGTATAAGATTTCTGTGTGAAGTTTCATATAAATCCCGAAATGACGTCACATAGACTATCGGTAGTAAAATTCGAAATTAAAATCAGCTGTTATTTCTAAAATAAACTGCATTAATGATTAGGATTAGGGTTATGTTTGGGGTTAGGACTATGTTTTAAATTCGGGATATTTATATTAAACCTCAGCCAGATTTCTTCTAATCCTTTTAGTTTTAGAGAAATTTGGCTTTGTCTCGTATTTTTTGTAAATTGATGCCGCCATTTTTGTTCTGATTGCGGCGGGCGAATGCGGTCGCTCATATTAATTTTTGACGTCATTGAGTGATAGAAATACTTTGAAAAGAAATCCTTCACAATAACGTGAAAAGAAATCCTGCACAATAGACTAAGACCACGTTATTGTCATGCTATTGTGTAGTGTTTCTATCACTCAATGATGTCCAAAATTAATGGGAGAGACGCATTCGCCCGCAATCAGAGCAAAAATGGCGGCATTCAATTTACAAAAATACGATAGATAAATTCGTCAAATTTCTCTCAAACTAAAAAGATTAGAAGAAAACTTATACCCTTTCTCGTGTAAGGCAACAAAGAACTTTCATTCAAGCAACACTTGTTTTGGGGGCAGAATGTCCCTTTAAACCCTTTTGCGTTCTTGTAACGGGAAAAGCACGGAAAAAAACACGGGAAAAAAGTAAGCACGGAAAAAACTAAGCACGGGAAAAACTAAGCACGGGAAAAAACTAAACACGTGTAGCGTTTATAGATTGCATCCTGAATTTACATAAATGGTAATTATCAGATTAGGTGTTGAAACCTTAGGTGTTGTTATGACGCAAAAGGTAAATGACTTAGTTCCTTTAGTAGGTGAGGTTTGCACGCAATAATCTACTAAATATGATGATGTTTTAGTTACTCTATTAAATTCTTCTCCATTCTGGTTCTGGATTGTCCATGTCTAGTTTTCGATTCCGGAGCATAGCGTCAAGTGCGCTAAGTCTAACGCCTAACTCGGCATAACACACGAGAAAAATAATAATTAGCAAGGCGGAAAAAGTCGGGACTAGTAAAACTAAGCGCAACGAAATTGGTATGGCACTATTAAATCAACTGGTTGTGTACCTAGCATGTTGTCCTATAAATGTTATAGGACGGTTTAATTTGTAGCAAGTATAGTTTTCAGTAGGTACGTCAAAAATCGTCTCCAAAAAACCTGTTGCCATAACCGAAGTTTGGGTTTAATAAGGTTAGATATAGGGTTAGGGACTTAGGGTATTAGTATTAAGATTTGGTTAGGGTTCGGAGATAGTTTTCATGTGACCTACCCGTTTGATGGTGACCGTGTGCGCTTTCCGGGAATATTGAAATAAGACACGCAGTTTGACGCGGGTAACAGTTGTCCACTTGTCAGGCCTAGTCGAACCAGCAAGGTACTTTCACCATCTTTCTTTCAAACAAATTCGAATTTCTGCTAATTCGGCTCGCTTATAAACTAGTATCTAAAGTATCTGACAAATAGACTTAACGGCTTTTTAAAAACATGTCGGAAAAACTGAAGGAAGACAACCAAGGTGGTTTCGAGGATGGTTTCACTTTCTGCAACTGCCATACAGTCTGCATGTTTATGATTTAGGCAGCTGAACAACTTAGCTATACTGACGAACGTTTAGCCATTGTAGCGTTTATTTCTGTAAATGTACTTATCATGTACGATTTGTATTACTCCCTGTGCCTTTCCTTATTTTCTTTCATCTTTCAGACATTGAAACGTATCAAGATGAAAGCGTTTATCTCAGTTCCTGTATTCCTTGTCTTGGTATTGACAGGTAAGATGGCTAAGATTATAGTCCAGTTCTGGCCCCTCGTACTGTTTACTGTCCGGAGGATTTTCAAAATGTGATGCGACGTTGTTCATTATTCGGATCATATTCATTATCTGGTCCGAAAATATAATGAAATCGATATCTGTGGACCTATCATCCTTGTCAGTGGCGCCCATTCGTAGCGACACATCAATTCTTCGGCGATACGCACACCACTATCGTTGTTTCGGTAATTTGCGAATGATGTCGAACAAATGGTGACCGATCATCGCTGATGCATGCGGTCAAACATATTGAATGCTTTAAAAAGTGTGTACACGCTGTCGGCAAACGATGTAAATAGTATATTTGAAAGTTCTGATATGGAAAATCTACCAAAAATGAAAATTATTTTGAATAATGAAAAATTCATGCTGTAGTTTCAAGCACATGCGGGCGGTGGACGGTAAACTGAAACCTCGATCAATTCCATTGGCATTAAATGCCAATATATAAAGTCAGTTAATTTTATAGTCGCTGGCGGATTTCCCCATATATTGATATCGGTTAGTACAATTATTTCCTCCTAAACCGGGAAAGCAGTTTAAGAATTCAGTTTAATTGTCATTCTTTTATTTTTAATGTGAGCTGACGCACATTTTAACTCAACATTTTAACTCAGCGTAGTAAATTATTTGTCGAAAACTTGTCCGCCGTAAACTACAAAAATTTAGGTTGAATTTCCATATAAAATCCTGAAATGACGTCACATAGACTATCGGTAGTAAAAGTCGAAATTAAAATCAGCTGTTATTTCTAAAATAAAACATTATCGTAAGAGTTAGGGTTAGTATATATTAGGTGGAGGGTTAGGGTTAGGATTAGGGTAAGGATTAGGGTAAGATTTGCCACTATGTTTTAAATTTGGGGATATTTATATGGAAATCGAGCCAAAATTTAGTTCGACCATATATCGAGGACCATATATACTGAACAGATGAAAAATTTAAATTCATCGTTTGTGAACTGAACCTTATGTATGTGACTCATGTATGAGAAATAATTTGTATATTTGTCTGCATTATCGATTACTCTGATATTCTGTGGTTTGTATAATTTCGTTTTATGTAATTGCTTTCTGCATATTGAGAAATTTCTATTTGGCCGGTCTTCTTCGAGCGTTAAACGTTGTTCCGCCTGGAAACATTCTCATTTTAACTCGGGATGAAAAGCTTCCAGTCTGGGTTACTTTTTTCTAAATAATTTGGCTCTGCCAAGCGCGCAAAAGTGAGCTCTAGTTGGCTGAATATGATCACAGTTATATGATATAGCCCACTTGTTTTAGCGCATTTCAAATTTTGACAGGTGTTTGATTAGCCTACGCATAGACGGCGGAATTCCTCTTAGCGTCTGCACGCAGGCTAGTGTTTGATGAGCCCAGCGTGAGAACTGTCCAAAAAATAGGCATAGTCTACCGCTGTTGTTGTGAACAGATTATTTCAATAATCTCAGGCTGACATTACGTCTGAAATCTGACATTACGTCCGAAATCTGTATCGCGTGAGACCAGATAAAGAATATGACATGGTATTGTAATGTATATTGCTACTCTGATCAAGACTTCAAGTTGTGTTATCTATATTTAAATAGAGTTGCCACAACAAATGTATATATATATATATATATATATATATATATATATATATATATATATATATATATATATATATATATATATATACAGCAGATTGCAAAAACTATGGCAAACGAGATATCAACATATAAACATATCGGGTGCATTGTGGGAATGGGGCCATCAACTAATTTGAATATTGTCATTTTGTTTTACATTTATTGGTCCGCTATTTGCCTGAAAGGAATGTATAGCATAACAAGCTCGGTATAAAAACATGAACTGCTTATAAAGTAGTGTTACATGCATATAACTATATATCGCTTATAGAAACCTGTGAAACTTCTTGGGCTTTTCATTTCTTTATGATCTTTGTCAAGGATATAACTATACCGTAATGACTTACGGTATACTATCTCAAGGGAATCGAGAACAACCAGCTCATTACCATGAAACAATACAAGGTTAATAGCGTAGCGCACAGCTTCTATTTTTAAACCCAAACTGCGGACAAACAAAATAAAATTAAGTTTGAAGAATTCCCAAATGACCCATTTCCTATTGTTTAGGACCGGCTATTTTTATAAAACAGCACTTATCATTCCTTTGTCTTTGAGTTAACCAAGTTAAAATGCAAAGTGGGTTTCTTTTGAATTTTAATGACAAAGCCAAATTAATTAACCTACTTGCTTAATAGCGGAGCGCACAGATGACGTTAGGTTGTTGATGTTTGTCCGCATTTATGGTTCAAAAATAAACAATAGGAAATGGGTCATTTGGGAATTCTTCAAACTTAATTTTATTTTGTTTGTTCGCAATTTGGGTTTAAAAATAGAATCTGTGCGCTACGCTATTATTATTATTAACCTTGTATTGTTTCAAGTAATGAGCTGGTTGTTCTCGATTCCCTTGAGAACAGTAAACAATACAAAAACGCAGGAAAACGTTTCCGTGTGTACGGGGCCTTATAAGCTATAAACAGGAAAACGATTTATTATAAAATTATGTAAACGATGGATTTAGTTTGGCGATTGATAAAAACCTGCGTGATAACCGATTGTCAATTCGTGAACACAGATAACCTCGTCGATGATATGTCAAACTTTTTGTTACCGCGGCCTTCCACAAAATACCCGCATTTGAAATTAGTGGTGGTTGCCGGTGCGATTTTACTTTGGATGGTTTTCCGGTAGATACAACTTCAACATTTCAGGAAAGGTAAATTTGGGACAATCACTGAGTTGAAAGTGAGAGAATTTTGCTTTATTCGCTTTGTCTAACACCCTAAGATGCACTTCGAATGTCGAAATTATCCCTCCATAGTTGTCAAACCGTGAATGTGGACTAAAATATTATTCAAATTAGTTGATGGCGCCATTCCCACAATGCACCCGATATGTTTATATGTTGATATCTCGTTTGCCATAGTTTTTGCAATCTGCTGTATACATATATACATATATATATATATATATCCAGATCCTGCCGACTACGCCAATGTAAACAGGTTCTAATCTGGAAAGATTCCTACTGAGAAATCCAGCGAAAACTTTAATTTAACAGACACTTTACATAATATAACTTCGACTTCTCGAGGAGCAACACAAAAACTGCACGCTCGCCAAGTCTTATGGGATTACATGCATTAATTATCATACATTATCATAACCTACCATCTACAGTATAACGTCCGAATACTTTTCGCAATAAACCAAGACCTCTTTTAACCTTTCCACGAATATATATATATATATATATATATATATATATATATAGTGATATATTTAAAGTTATCTAAAACATCTAGTCATTACACGGTGTTTCATGCTTAACGCAATCATCAATTATCACGTCGTCTGATGATTGCGTTAAGCATGAAACACCGTGTAATGACTAGATGTTTTAGATAATTTTAAATATATCACTATATCATGCTCTACACGGCGACAACCTTGTATTGAGCACTCTACTTCTGGGAGATTATCCATGCTTTGGATTATTTTTCCTATTTATTTATTTATCTATTTATTTATATATATATATATATAGTTTTGAGTTATCAATGCAGGGACCTCATACTTTTTAAGGTTTACATGTAGTTCTAGTATAGGATTAGTAAAAAAATTATTATTATTCAATAAAATCAACAGATGATAACGTCATGTGAAATAAGTAAATATAACCTCTTCCGCATAATATATTTTGAGGTGCTTATATACATATATTTAATGTGAATCAAATATCTAAAAAGGTTGGTGTACTGCCAAAATAGTGTGTAAGTTGTTTAATGTTTCAAGAGAAGGCCCTTTGTCAGAGAGTGAAACGAAAAGTGAAATAATATATTTAATGTGCTGCTATACACTAGCAGCTATACCGACATTACTATACACCGTTTACCCACATTCACCAAATTTAGTGCTAGTCAAAGGTGCTAATCTAAGGTACTGTAATTTTATATCCCACATCTTGTGGGATATAATAATTCATACAATCCGTATGGATAAAAAGAATACAAAAGGAAGGTCCTTTTCAAGTTTATTAAATCGAAGCTGAAATGTATTGTCTTTTAATTGAGTATTGTATTAGTATTTAGTATATGCTATAACCATAACCTTCCAAACTCAGGAAATGCCATTTCAGAGACTTGTCACAAATGTCTGACACCCAACTTAATAGCTATAGCTCATATATACTCATACTCATACTATAGCTCATACTCATATTTACCCACTCTCCTTCGAAATATCCTGGATCCACCACTGGTATATACACAAATTCTAGCACATCATTTTGTAATCCAAAATTTCCCATGCTCCGATACTGTTTTATAAAATAACCGTAAGTAAATGAGCGAGAACACGCTATCTGATTGGTTACTGAGCTAAAAAAACTGTGCATTATAACTCAAAATAAAGCATAACTAAGCTGTTTTTTTGTTGTTTTTGACGGATTTTAAGTAGTTTAAATCACAAAAGGAAGTCAAAGAATACCTGGATAGAAGGCTAATCAAGGTACTAACACAACAGAATGTTTTAACTGCAACGTTGAGTGCATTTTCATCGTTAAAATCGCCAACACATTTAAATAAATCTGTGGATAACTACGTACTATGCACTCAATAATAAAATTGGGAATATTTTGTGAAATGGGTGAATATAGGTTTAGATGTGTCATGTGTGAAGTTGATCGTCCAGGTTGTAGACGAGATTGACTAATTAGCGTGGGTGGGTGGGTCGTGGGTAAAATAAATAAATAAAATAAATAAATAAAATAAATAAATAAAATAAATAAAATGAACGGCGGAATGATTAATACTTCTTGAATACAGAGGATGTCCGCTCGCGGATCCCGGTCAAGCGGGACAAATTTTGTCCATATAAACGCAATATCCCGGTACACCAGGATGAAGTGAAATAAAATTTAAAACGCCGCACGCTTCTGGGCTTCAGCTCTGTCGAAGCGTGCGCGGAAGTGGCCATGTGGTGGGCGAGCGGATGGGCGATCGGGCAACTCCGACCTAGGTTGAATTGCCCTACCCCCTGGTCCCGGAATTATTTTCGCAGGGCGGTATTGTCGGGGGTGTTGACAATATTTTCAGTGTTAGGTGGGTCCTACTCGTTCTCAAGTGGGCGTTGTCATCCGGAACGGAGGGTCGCGGTCGAGGTTCGGCGCTGGACCGAAGATCGCTCGCGACTGTTCTGTGTCATCACGATCATCGGGAATAGATGACGCTATCTGCTACGTCGCGGTCGGACTGTTGATCTCGGTGTCGGGAAGTGATACAGGGAGGTCGTGACGTGGAGGGCGAACTTCGGAAGTGTTCGCCCATATTCGGAAGCCGTCGGGACATCACCGGAAATTGTCGGAACAAAAAAAATTCGGAATCCGTCGGAAGGACTTCGGAGGTGGTCGGGGAAACTTCGGGAGTGGTCGGACAGTGGTCGGGACTCTCGGGAGTCGTCGGGAGGTGGTCGGATGGGGTCGGAAGGTGTTCGTAGGCCAACTCGAAGCGGTCGGGATCTGTCGGAGGGTCGTCGGTATATCCATCGACAATCGGTCAAAGGTTGGTGGGGTGGGTGGTCGTTAGTAGTTTCGCTGCTGGGGGTGGAATATCAATGGTGGGTCTCTTTGGCGGACATCCTCTATATTCAAGAAGTATTTTTAAAATCACTCCGCCGTTCCGCCATTCCGCAAAATACACTGTCCGCTTCCTTTATGGCAATTTTTTCAGGAACGGTAAGATTCTCAGGAGAATATACTCAGGAGAATACAGTCCGTGGCACAGTCTAGGAACACTGTCCGAAGTGCACAAGCAGCAGATAAACCCGCCGCCATAAACGCTAGTTCAGATACAATACAGAATTATTTTGTTACAGTTTACCGTCCGAGGATTTTCAAAATGTGATGCGGCTTTTGTTCATTATTCATTATTTGAATCATATTCATTATCTGGTCCGAAAATATAAAACCGATCTGTGCACACCACTATCGTCGTTTCGGGAATTTGCGTATGATCTTGAACAAATGGCGACCGATCATCGCTGATGCAGTCGACCGTATCGAAGGCTTCGCTATTAAAAGGTGTATGTACACGATGTGCAAATGATGTAAATAGTATATTTGAAAGTCCTGATGTGGAAAATCTACCAATAATGAAAATTATTTTGAATAATGTTTCAAGCCCATGCGGGCGGTGGACGCTAAAGTTGGGTAAACTGAACCGCCATTGCATTGGCCTATCTTGTTGAAGAATTAGCAAAATCTATTAATAGAACAAAAACTATTTATAGTTAACCGCGTGAGAAAAAGACTGGAAGTGAGAGAGAGTGTTGCGACTGTGAAGGAAAATTTCGAGTGTTGGAATACATACATTTTTTAAGGCCTTCCGGCTGGGAACCGACCGACCACCGAGCCACGGAAGCCGCCGCCGAGAGCCCAGTCACGAGTTCTGTATATATGGTGGTGGTAATGCCGGGGGACAAGACTCCGGGCATATTATAGGTAATATTTTGCATTTCACTCGATCAAACTACATGTTGAAAGGATTTATGGTGAAGGAAAATTTCGAGTGTTGGAATACATTTCAAACATGTAGTTTGATCGAGTGAAAAGCCAAATATTACCTATAATATGCCCGGAGTCTTGTCCCGGCATTACCACCACCATATATACAGAACTCATGACTGGTCGGAACGCTGCGCTGGCGTCGCGGGGTCGCGGGTTTCGGTTCCCAGCCGGAAGGTCTTAAAGTTGCATATGTATATATATATATATATAATATATATATATATATATATATATATATAATATATATATATATATATATATATATATATATATATATATATATATATATATATATATATATATATATATAAATATATATATAATATATATATGAAGGAAAAACAAAGGTATTCATCATGCCTGGTTATATGATATAGGTATAAGAAAGAACTTCTTCAGGCAAAGTATACAAAACAGTATTTATTTCCAAACGTTTCGCCGATTAGGGCTTCTTCAGTGGAATAATCTGTGATAAAAGATATCGTCCTCTATATATACAATTTAGTTTAAAAGTGAAACAAAAGAATAATACAATATGTAAATATAAATAAAACAAAGACTAAATCGAAAGTGCTCTTCCTATACATCCGTTCATAATATTCGTGGAATGTTTCTTAATTTCAAGTGCTTCTATTGTTTTACGTTCGTTAAAATATTTAATATTAGCGTGTAGTATTTCCCATTATTGAATTATAGGGGAATTACAAAACACAAACACAAACACAAACACAAACACAAACACAAACACAAGTTAGCGACCGAAAATTTAGTTTTTAACATTTTTTAATAAAGTTTTTAAACGTAGATCAGATACAACCTATATATTCTAGTATCATATATATATATATATATATATAGTGCAAGTTGGTAATAAAATCTTAAGCTGGTACAAAGTATGTTGGACATCGAAATCTACAATTTTCCGGCATCGAAATCTACAATTTTATTTTATTTCATTTCATGTTATTTTATATCATTTCATTTCATTTCATTTTGTTTTATTTTATTTTACCCACGACGCACGACCCACGACGCACGATCCACCCACCCACGCCATTTAGCCATTCCCGTTGTAGACTTGAAAAAGACTATTGTTGGTGACTGACGTTTCGACGGCATCAGCGGCGGTAATCTTCAGAGTAAAGTAAAGCGTGTTAATCAGAGTTTGCCTATGTATACAGTATATATTATATATATATATAATATACGTCTGGTTCATTACGTCATCGTTTGTGTCATAATTAGTGTGAGTGGGTGTTGCGTTATGCGTGGGTCAATATTGTTTGTCATCGGTTGTTTGTGTCATAATCAATGTGAGTGGGTATTGTAGCGTTGTGCGTTAAGCGTGGGTGTATTGTTTGTCGGTAGGTCTATTGTTCGTTGGTGTGTGCGAAGAAGTCTTTTGTATGTGTTTTTTAAGTATTTTGTAAGTGGTTTATGTTGCAAGTTGGTATATACAAACTTTCGAATGTAATTAAGTCGCTGCAGTTTGTAGTTTGTGTCAGAGGCGCTACATTCAACCGAGTCCCAGTCAATATCGTGTTTTGTTTGTACGTGGTGTTCAGCTATGTGATTAGTCCTGTCCCCGTTTCTAAAAAAAGCCAAAAGGCATGTAGCTCGTTTGTGTTCAGCTTTTGTTCAGCTATAGACTGATTTTTAGGTTTCTGCCGGTTTCACCATAAGTGTCCTCGTGGCAGTCGGCGCATTTCATCTTGTAAACTGCACCTAATTGTCTTTCGTGAGGCTGTTCTTTGTCTTTTACGTTATAGTCAGTATATGTCGCAAAATAGTCATAGGTTTGTGGGCTACACGTATATGTTGTAAGGTCGTAAAAAATACGTGCAATTGTTTGATGTATATCTTTAATGTATGGTATTGTTGCTGTTGTTACGGTTGTACTGCTGTTGGTCTCGTTGATATTGAGTTATTCCGTTCAATAAAGTTAGTATTGTAGTTGTTTTTGCGAAACGCGCGCCAAAGATAGTCGTTTTGCGCAGAGTTTCGGGTGAATCGCAAATAAGTTGTGCTCGTCTTGTCAAATTCTTGATGGTTGTTGCTTGTGTACCGTTGGGTTGTAAGATGATTCGTCCAGTAGTCTATCAGTGTGTGTTGGCCTTTCTGTAAACACTCGTCCTTAGTTTTCTTGTCACGTGTTACCAAACAGTCTAGAAAAGGAAGAGATCAGTTCTCTTCAATTTCTTTAGTAAATTGTTAGCCGCGGGTAGGGTATATTTTAAATCTATACTTTACTGTTTATCTGTATAGGTTCCTACGCACTTGACTGTTATGAGTGCGCACGTATAGGATCGTCAAGCTGCAAGAGTGGAAGTCGATCTTGCCCTCCTCAATTCGATCGTTGTGGTAAAGCTGTGCTAGAATCAATCGACGGAGAAGAATTAGTTTTCGCTAACTGCAGCAGCTCAATCGGCTGCTTGGAAGATAAACTGCTATGTGCCTATTTAAAGTCCCTCGTTCCAAATATCACCAAGTGCGCAGTCTATTGCTGCTCAGGTGACAACTGCAACGACTCTCCGAAGACATCTCAAGTAATTTTTGGTGTCCTGATTGTTGGAGTTTTGGCTGCCATTCTATTGAAGTAAAGATCAGAACTATATGTGTACTGATTATTGTTTTTTTTCTGGATATTTAATCTGAACTCTTTGTCTACGTTACTCAGAGAAACTAGGATACTATAGTTTTTTAACGTTAACATTACAAACGTTGTGGTGTGTTAGACTTGCGTATCACGCAAATTCAACGGTCTAATTTTCCTAAATTTACATATTAATTCTAATTGACAGGAATGAAAATATGCAGATATAAAACTGAATCTGATTAAATAAAATAATAAATTAAAATTTATAAATATTCGTGTTATGAAAGTTTGAAAAGGCTTGTCGAAATGTTTGAAAAGGCTTGTCCAAAAACCACAAAGTTTTTTGATTGATTTAATAATAACGCCATGCAAAACGTTAAGGATCATATCTTTCAAGTCCCTTTCGATAGTTTGTCTCCAGGTCAATATGACTCATGTCCTCCAACTTTCTCCGTCCTGCTGATTCCATTCTTCGGAGATCGTTCACGTCCCATACGGACAGAGATGACCAAAATAGCGTAACCAATGTCGGTTCTTGTTTAGTTCTTTCCAATATTGGATCCGCGTATATCAAAGTTCATTGAATAAAAAATCATTACTTATAACTGTGCTAGCAGTTTCTATAGAAATTATTATTATATTAAATTATTATTATATTAATTATTATTATATTATTATAATAAAAAGTGAAATGTTGCGATTTGTTTACTGTCATATAACATTAAAGCTGTGGATTTTAGTAAGAAGCAATAGCCCCCCTATATGCACGAATTTATTACAGAATACAATTATAGTTGCTATATTGTGGGTTATACTGTCACAAGTGTAAGGAATTTCAGGTATTAATGCTGATAACATTGCAATTGTAGCTCTATCAATTTTCAATATGCAACCAAAGTATAGTCCATGAGACAGAGTTGTAAAGTGTAAATGCTCGATTGAGCGCCGTGGCGCTTATTCAATTTTGCAACTTTTTCGTGCAGCGCTAATTTGGAGAGCGGCGCTAAATCGATATGCTCGATTGACAAGTTAGACCATTTTTGCCCGAATATAGAGATAATTTTCGGACCACTGGGAAGACACCTGGCCCGTATACGCTTATGACGACGTTTAAATCGTGAACATTATTACATCACCACAGAAACAAAATTCTAAACAGCATTAACTTATTACTCGGGCTACTTTCCGTGTCTAAGTTTCGGTGGCATTCCTGTATTTTTTTTATTATTATAAATTGCAATTATTACGTCATCCCGATAGGCTTTGCGAAACCAGGCGCTGTGCTCATCTTTTTGTGTATGCGCCATCTTCTTTGGTCACTATTGCTCGAGTGTTCGCTCAAACTATCCAAAGAAATATAGTAAATTTGTGACAAGATTCATAAGAAATGTGGCTGGCAAGCATCTTAATCATAAACACGCTCACACTGCTTAGAATTATACTAAAAAATGTTGCTCAAATGCTGTAAATCGAAGAACGAAGAACATTGATAAAGTGAACTTTGAAGTGACAGGTAAACATGCTGTGTATATACCCGAAAGACTCAACGACGACTGCATATGTTTATGCGCCATTGTGATTTACTCATCTGATCACCTTCCTTCGAGTGTTCTTCACTGAAAATCTTTGATGTGGCTGGCAAGTATCTTGATCTTATATACGCTCACAATCCCGATCGCTTTCGAAACGGATTGGTCGGCGATTTCGAGAACCTGTACTCGATCAAATTATCTGTTTCCATACGCTTTTTGTCTACTAAATGTTTAAGAATTTAATATGAGACTCAACATATGAATGCTATGTGGAAATATGTTAACTGTTCTGAGGTAACTGTAATATTTTTATAAGATTTGTTGTCGGTATTGTTTATTGTTATGTTATACAAAATAAAGTCGATGATACAGTTTATTGTTTCAATATACCAAGTACCAGTTGCAATGTTACCATTGAATAACCCTGTTTCACTTGATATTTACCTGTAAGCTTAAATGGGGCTCAAAAATGTTCTGGGTTTAATATCAGTAAGTTTGTATTGATTGTTCATATTATTATATGAACACACAGTATATAAATCTCTGACAGGCTAGCCCACTTACCAGACTGACTCACAAGCACACCATTTGCAAACTGTAATACTTGGTCAGTCAGATACATACCTTTCGAACTGAATTTTGGCCTTGACTACATGGAAAGCGAGTTGGCTTGCTAACCGAGACAGTATTCTGTCTTGATATTACAATTAGCTAGCTGGCCCACTGGACTAGTCACTAGTATGTATAAAGCCTCTCAAATAATAAATATGCTAACATCATTAATATGTTTACTGGCTCAAAATGTTATATAACTTCACAAAGAAATAAAGATTTTGAATTACATTTCTTTAAACTGTTTTATAATAGCTTATGACACCTTGCTATACTGCCAGCTAAATGGTTTGATTTACTGCTATGCCTTATACACTGACAAAAAGATGAACTGATTTAATGCTTGCTCAAACTGAACCTGTTTGCCAGACTGACCAGATGAATTGTTATTATATGATCACAGGCCGGCTCGCTTGTCAGGCTGACCCTGTTGGCTAGAACTGAATTAGGTCAGGAAACAGGATGACTCATTTGGCGGGGCAGACTTCTCAGTAACCGTGAATTAGGTCAGCAAACAGGATGGGTCATTCAGGGGCAGATCAAGCATGCGTAGCGACCCTGACATATTTGCGGTTAACTCACCCCCCCCCCCCCCCCCCCCCCCCCCCCCCCCCCACCAAGAAAAGAAAAACAAGTCCGAGCTAAGGGACGCTAGAATAATCGGCGCCGGGGAAATTAACCAAAACAATGCGCATA
Source organism: Chrysogorgia sp. JL179-B06 (assembly GCA_035772405.1). NCBI lineage: Eukaryota > Metazoa > Cnidaria > Anthozoa > Scleralcyonacea > Chrysogorgiidae > Chrysogorgia > Chrysogorgia sp. JL179-B06. The sequence continues at coordinate 755,054 of JAYKKM010000437.1, read as the reverse complement.
GTAATGTAATATAATGTTTGCGGGTATTTCTTTTGTTCTCACAGGACCACAACTAATATACCTCATTATATCCATTTTTGCTAATCGTACCTCCGTTGACAGCAAACCAGGTCTGATTAGAACTAATCATACCCGGTTTGACGCCAACGGAGGTACGATTACGAAAGAACAAAATGAATACCCGCAAACATTTAATAGCTAATGCACCTCTTTTTATGCTATTGCTTATAATAATCTTTGGACTGGCCATTCATTGTATTAAAAGGTGGGGACCGTGGGCAGAAAACGTGGGGTACCTAAATTAGAAACACAAGGCCCTAAATAAAAGCGAGGCAAAAAAAAAGCTACGGGGCCCCACAAAAGCGCGGGGCCCCTGGCACTTTGTCAGGGCAGACTTCTCAGTAAGCCAGCTTGGATACTGAGTCAACTCACCTTCATATAACCAAAGCCGTTGGCCAACACTATGTTATGATGGAAAATTTAACCACCCCGGCCGCCCTGCACTGACAGCTGTATCATTAATACATATGATGTACCATTGTACCTATACAACTATAGGTTTGTGTATATTGAATTCATATCGCTGAATTTGCCTACAATGTCTTTAAACAAGCCACTAGCTCAAGTAGCCCGAGTTAACGCCTAGCGGGCGGCTTGTTTAAATTAAAGAAATAGTTATACACTATGTCTATGATTTCATTTACAAAACTGCAGCTTTTGACACGAAACCTGCTAAATTGATAATTTAGTAGTTTACTTTAGCTTCAAGAACCGCTAGGGCAGAGGGAAGGAAAGGCAGCCAAAAATGAAATCAAAACTGAATAAATTTTTATTATTTTTGTCTTAACCTCCAACAACGTTGCAACCACTTGTGCAATTTTTAGCCCTGACCAGCCTGATGGGGAGTCATGAGGTGAGTAATAATGTTCGTATGTCTATTTTTTGGTTGCGAGATGCAAGGCATTTTGCGTACAACGAATAGAAAAAGTTCACGTTTTAAATTTAACTTATTCACTACAAGTACTTTCATTAAATAGTGATAGGAATCTTGTTGGTGGAAAACATTTTATCTGTGAATAATTGTTGACAAAAAAGCCGTCCTCAAGGTATGGCGTGAACATGCATAGCTTCAGTTCAATTTAATTTGATGCATTGTCTTGTTACCACACTAAGGTCCTCTGCAAAAGGAAAACAGAAAAACCATCCTTCAATATTATTACCATAATGATCATCTATTCCTCATCCGATATGTTATTGTCATATTTCTTAATAATTCTGACGTCTTAACTTACTTTTCATTCATATAAGTTAAGGTTAGAAATTAATTTGATTGTTACTATTTGTATAGTTACGATTAGGATTATCTTCTGCTTAATTCCCATTTCGTCCTCGTCTCCTTTTCATCATCACCGCCTTCGCCTTCGCCTCCTCAACATCTACATCCGCTTCTTTCTTGTCCCCTACCTGTCCTATCCAGTGATCCCTTTTTCGTCGCGACCGTTTTCGATTCCGGAGCATAGCGTCAAGTGCGCTAAGTCTAACGCCTAACTCGGCACGTAACACAAAAGTCGGGAAAAGTAAAACTAAGCGCGGGAAAAAACTAAGCGCGGGAAAAAACTAAGCGCGGGAAAAAACTAAGCACGAAATTGGTATAGCACTATTAAATTAACCGGATCTGTACCTAGCATGTTGTCCTATAAATGTTAGGACGGTTTCGTTTATAGCAAGTATAGTTTTCAGTAGGTATACGTCAAAAATCGTCTCCAAAAAACCTGTTGCCATAACCGAAGTTTGGATTTAAGAAGGATAGATATAGGGTTAGGGACTTGGGGTATTAGTATTAAGATTTGGATTTGGTTGGGGTTTTCCGTGTGAACTACTGTAAATTCAAGCAATATGTTCTCTTTTATCGTCTATAAACACTCTAATATTCGCTATATTTTCGTCTCCAAAACATAACACAAATCTCCCCCCCCCGGTCTCACGTGCTGCGCCTGTCCCGAGTCAATTGCCGCTGGCCAGTCTACTTATATACTTTTACACTACCTTTGACGGTGCACGTGACCGTGTGCACTTTCCGGGAATATTGCAATAAGACACGCAGTTTGACGGTAACAGTTGTCAACTTGTCACGCCTAGTCGAACCAGCAAGGTACTTTCACAATCTTTCTTTCAAACAAATTCGAATTTCTGCTAATTTGGCTCGCTTATATAAACTACTACTAGTATCTAAAGTATACTATCAGACAAATAGACTCAACGGCTTTGAAAAACATGTCGGAAAAACTGAAGGAAGGCAACCAAGGTGGTTTCGAGGATGGTTTCACTTTCAACTGCCATACAGTCTGCATGTTTATGATTTAGGCAGCTGAACAACTTAGCTATACTGACGAACGTTTAGCCATTGTCGCGTTTATTTCTGTAAATGTACGATTTGTATTACTCTTGTGCCTTTCCTTATTTTCTTTCATCTTTCAGACATTGAAACGTATCAAGATGAAAGCGTTTATCTCAGCTCCTGTATTCCTTGTCTTGGTATTGACAGGTAAGATGGCTAGTAAGATTATAGTCTAGTTCGCATGGCCCCTGAGGATTTTCAAAATGTGATGCGGCTTTGTTCATTATTCGGATCATAGTCATTATCTGGTCCGAAAATATAATGAAATCGATATCTGTGGACCTATCATCCTTGTCAGTGCATGGCGCCCATTCGTAGCGACACATCAATTCTTCGGCGATACGCAGTACACCACTATCGTTGTTTCGGTATTTGCGAATGATGTCGAACAAATGGTGACCGATCGTCGCTGATGCATGCGGTCAACCATATTGAAGGCTTTAAAAGTGTGTACACGCTGTGCAAACGATGTAAATAGTATATTTGAAAGTTCTGATATGGAAAATCTACCAATAATGAAAATTATTTTGAATAATGAAAAATTCATGCGGTAGTTTCAAGCACATGCGGGCGGTGGACGGTAAACTGAAACCTCAGTTAAATGCATTAAATGCTAATATATAAAGTCAGTTTATAGTCGCTGGCGGATTTCGCCATATATTGATCTCGGTTATAGTACAATTATTTCCTCCTAAACCGGGAAAGGAGTTTAAGAATTCAGTTTAATTGTCATTTTTTTATTTTTAATATGAGCTGACGCACATTTTAACTCAGCGTAGTAAATTATTTGTTGAAAACTTGTCCGCCGTAAACTACAAAAATTTAGTTCGACCATATCGAGGACATGCATATACTGAACAGATGAAAAATTTAAATTCATCGTTTGTGGACTGAACCTTATGTATGAGACTCATGTATGAGATATAATTTGTATATTTGTCTGCATTATCGATTACTCTATTGTTCGTTGGTGTGTGCGAAGAAGTCTTTTGTATGTGTTTTAAGTATTTTGTAAGTGGTTTATGTTGCAAGTTGGTATATACAAACTTTCTAAGGTTTAATTATAAGTCGCTGTTTGTAGTTTGTGTCAGAGGCGCTTTCAACCGAGTCCCAGTCAATATCGTGTTTTGTTTGTTCGTGGTGTTCAGCTGTGTGATTAGTCCTGTCCCCGTTTCTAAAATGAATTTAAATTAATTTAAATTAGTGTTAAAAAAAGCCAAAAGGCATGTAGCTCGTATGTGTTCAGCTATAGTCTGATTTTTAGGTTTCTGCCGGTTTCACCAGAAGTATCCTCGTGGCAGTCGGCGCATTTGATCTTGTGAACTGCACCTAATTGTCTTTCGTGAGGCTGTTCTTTATCTTTCAAGTTATAGTCAGTATATGTCGCAAAATAGTCATAGGTTTGTAGGTCGTAAAATACGTGCAATTGTTTGATGTATACCTTTAATGTATATGGTATTGTTGCTGTTGTTACGGTTGCAGTACGTACTGCTGTCGGTCTCGTTGGTCTCGTTGATATTGAGTTGTTCCGTTCAATAAAGTTAGTATTGTCGGCGCGCGTTTCGCGAAAACAACTTAGTCGTTTTGCGCAGAGTTTCGGGTGAATCGCAAATAAGTTGTGCTCGTCTTGTCAAATTCTTGATGGTTGTTGCTTGTGTACCGTTGGGTTGTAAGATGATTCGTCCATTAGTCTATCAGTGTGTGTTGGCCTTTCTGTAAACACTCGTCCTTAGTTTTCTTGTCACGTGTTACCAAACAGTCTAGAAAAGGAAGAGATCAGTTCTCTTCAATTTCTTTAGTAAATTGTTAGTAGCGGGTAGGGTATATTTTAAATCTATACTTTACTGTTTATCTGTATAGGTTAGTAGTATAGAAAGTGGGGCTACCGGCGCATTTTACCATTTTTCATGCTTCGCAATCAAAATGTGAAAAAATTCGCCGTTAACCCCACTTTCGAGACTACTAACAGTGACGTGTCACAGGCTTGGAAGCGTAGAAACGCGTCTCACGGACTCCAAACCACGTGGTATATCGCTTGGTATGGTGTTGTTACGAGCGGTATCTTCGTTTACAGCAGCACCACATCAATACGTGTTATTATTAGTAGTCTAGAAGTATAGTCACTTTTTTGTAGTCTCGCAGACTCCAAACCACGTGGTTTATCGCTGTTGTCTCCACTCTTGAGACTACTAACAGTGGTGTATCGCGTGTTTTGGACGTGTGGAAACACGTCTCACGGACTCCAAATCGTGTGGTATATCGCCATTGTCCCCACTTTCGAGACTACTAAAACGAGACGAAATAAAATTCGTTAAAGTTAGACGTGTATCAGCTAGTGGGCTACAGAGCGAGGTGTCTGGATGTGGGGCTGCTGCAGGTGAGGATGTCACTCGTAACAAGACTATGTCAAGCAATATTGCGAGTGGTCCTGATATGAACTTTATTTCAAGTCATGAGTCGAGTGGAGCTCGTGGTTCTAAAAGGTCTAAGGACTTAGCTATATTAAGTAATAAAACGACTCGTGTGAAAATGTCTGAGAGTAAACGTGACTCTATTATGGATGGTAATATCGCTCGTAGTGGTACACTATCGAGTGGTGGTGCGCGTGGTCCTGATATGGGTTCTGGTAACTTAGTTATACCGAATATTAAGATGAGTTTTCTAGAGAGGATGTCTAGCTATCTAGCTGATGCTAAAGTATTGGGGTATAAGTGGATAGATCTTATTAGAAGAGTATCTAGAGAGAACGTCATTAGTAGAGTCACCAGATTTAGGGAGGTCAGAGAAGTTCGAAAGGCTAGACGCGATCTTAAACGATACGTGAGGAGGTCACGACTAAGTCAGGAGGCCTCAGACAAAGAGTACAAGAGAATCACTAGTCTTATCGCTGAGGTGAGACGTCCTACTGTAGTACAAAGGAGAGTTGCTCTCAAAGGGTATACCAAGTCGTATAGTGTCAAGGTAATCGACAATAAGGATTCACTAAAACAACTAGTCAGGACTAGAGGAGTAGTAGGCTCAACTTTACAGAAAGAGCTAGAGAGACTGAAAGGTTTGAAGTTTTCCGAGACATTGGAAGTGACTCTAGAGAAACAAATTGGTGACAAGGAGTCTTTGTTTAAGACAGCCTTCTTCAATAGTGTGGTCAAAACAGTGGTTAGTAGTGTTGATATTAGTGGGACTACGAGACAAGCTAGTGAGGAGATATTAAATCGTATAGCTGTGTGGTTGTCAGAAGGGTCTGGGTGGGTTGTAGATAGTATTAATTATCACTATATTAATGTGGTAGTGTACAAGCCTCTTAAAGGATCGAGTTATATTAAGCTACCAGAAGAGTTGAGGAACGCGTCGAAAGGTTTGATTAATATAAAGAATGAAGATGACAAGTGTTTCATGTGGTGTCACGTGTTACACAAGTGTCCTGTGAGGAAGGATCCGCAGAGAGTGTCAAAACACAAGAAGAACGTAGGTTCTGTCAATTATGAGGGAGTGAGATTTCCAGTGGATACGAAACAGTACAAAAAGATAGAGAGGCAGAATGATATTAGCATCAGTGTGTTTGGGTACGAGGACAAGCAACCATTTCCTATCTACGTTTCTGAGGAGAAGTGTGAGGATCATATGGACCTGCTGCTAATAACGAATGGTGTTAAGCGACACTACGTGTACATCAAAGACTTTGGTAGGTTTATGTTCGGTCAGTCTAATCATAAGTGTCGCAAGAATATCTGTAGATACTGTCTTCAATGTTTTACTACCAATGAGATTCTAGAGAATCATAAGGAGGTTTGTATGGTGGTAAATGGTAAGCAAGCGATCAAGATGCCAGTAGAAGAAGACAGCACTCTCGAGTATGAAAATTACCACAAACAATTAGAAGTACCATTCGTAATATATGCAGACTTCGAGGCTATTACAGAGAAGGTCGACAACGTGACACCACTCATAGGATCGTACACTAGTGAGTACCAAAGACACACGGACTGTGGGTATGGATACAAAGTAGTGTGCTGTTACGATGATAAATATAGTAAACCAGTAGAGATGTTTCGAGGCCCGAAAGCGGTTAAGAAGTTCATGAAAAAGATGCTAGAGGAGGTCAAGTACTGCAAGAAAGTCAGAAAGGAGCATTTTAGTAAGGACATGGTAATGACCATAGCTGACAAGGTTAACTTCAAGGAAGCGACTAAATGTCATATTTGTGATAGGAAATATATACGTAGAAGCGTGAGAGTTAGAGATCATTGTCATGTCACTGGTAAGTATAGAGGTTCAGCACATCAGTTATGCAATAGGAACTATAGACTGACTGATAAGATACCTGTCATATTCCATAATCTAAGAGGGTACGATAGTCACTTCATAATGCAAGAGATAGGTAAGATAGGTCAGAAAATCAACGTCATACCAAATAATATGGAGAAATATATGGCATTCATGTTAGGTAAACATCTAGTGTTTCTAGATAGTTTCCAATTCATGAGCTCTAGTCTAGCCAACCTGGTGAACAACCTACCAAAGGAATGTCTCAAGTATACGTCTGAACTATTTCAAGGCGAGGAGCTAGAGTTGGTGTCGCGAAAAGGCGTGTACCCATATGACTATATGGATAGTTTTGATAAGTTTAATGAACTTGAGTTGCCATCAAAGGAGAGTTTCTACAGCATCCTAAACGACGAGCATGTGTCAGACACAGACTACGAGCACGCTCAAGAAGTGTGGAAGACAATGGGCGTGGAGAATATGGGTGAGTACCACGACCTATACCTAAAGTCTGACGTATTACTACTGGCTGACGTGTTCGAGAACTTTAGAAGAACGTGTAAACAGTACTACCAGTTAGATCCTTGTCATTACTTCACATCACCTGGACTATCGTGGGACGCTGCTCTAAAGATGACAGGAGTGGAACTAAAGTTAATGACTAACATTGACATGTTTCAGTTCATCGAGAAAGGAATGCGGGGTGGTGTCTCCTGCATAACACATAGGCACGGAGAAGCTAATAACAAACACATGAAGAGGTATGATAGTAGTAAACCATCGAAACACATCGTGTACCTAGATGCGAATAACCTTTACGGTTGGGCTATGTGTCAGTATCTACCGACTGGTGGGTTTGAGTGGGTCGAGGGTTTTGACATCAACAATTTAGACAAATATAACAACGACTCAGACAAGGGGTTGATACTTGAGGTTGACTTAGAGTATCCAGAGGAATTGCACGATCTTCACAACGACTATCCTTTAGCCCCTGAGAGGATGAAAGTAAGTAGTGATATGTTGTCAAACTATTGTAAGACGATCCAAAACAAGTTTAAGATATCTGTTGGAGAGGTTGCAAAACTTATACCTAACCTAAGTGATAAGAGTAAGTATGTCGTTCATTATAGAAACCTACAGTTGTACAAAAGTTTGGGAATGAAGGTTAAGAAGATACATAGAGTACTTCAGTTCGATCAGTCACCATGGCTCAAGCAGTATATCGACTTTAACACAGTTAAGAGAACCCAAGCAAAGAATGATTTTGAGAAGGATTTTTTCAAGCTCATGAATAATAGTGTGTTTGGAAAGACTATGGAGAACCTACGAAAACGTGTGAGCGTGGAGTTAGTAACAGACAAGGAAAAACTGAAGAAACTAACGTCAAAACCAACCTTTGTAAGCAGTAAGATATTTGACAATAACTTGGTAGCAGTTCACAAGATCAAAGAGACACTAACTCTAAATAGACCAGCATACGTGGGTATGTGTATTCTAGACTTGTCAAAGACATTAATGTATGACTTCCACTACAATAACATCAAAAAGGAGTATGGCAACAAAGCCAAACTACTATTCACAGACACGGATAGTCTAATGTATGAGATTGAGACGGAGGATGTGTACAAAGATATGTACGCTAACAAAGAAGTGTTTGACTTTAGTGGATATGATAAGTCATCTCCTTACTTCGACCCAACTAACAAGAAGGTTATTGGTAAAATGAAGGATGAGACGTTAGGAGTCCCCATCGTCGAGTTTGTTGGTTTAAGGTCGAAAATGTATAGCTACATAAAAGAGGACGGAAAAGGTGGGAAGACTGCTAAAGGTATCAAGAAGAGTACCATTAGAAATAATATAAGACATGACAACTATAAAAGTGTCCTGACAAATGGTGAGCAAATGTCTCACATAATTAAAACTATTCGGAGCAAGAGCCACAGACTAGGAAGCTACGAAATAAATAAGATATCGTTGAGCTGCTTTGACGACAAGCGACATATACTATCAGACGGTGTGTCTAGCTATGCGTATGGACATTACGAAATAGTCAAGAACTAGCTGCTTAGGTTTCTCAAATGTTTTCTAGTCTTGACGTGTTTAGATTTAGAGGTCACGTGGTATGACCGATCACACGTCTCACACACCCACTTATGAGTTCTAATCCACTCTTTGGTTTGAGCTCTGGATGCTATCAAAGCTTCTTCTTTGGTTTGGTAAATTTTTGGTCTTGCCATTATATATTACCATATATTTTATTTATCCACTCGTTGTAGTATGGATCTCCTCTCCCATCCCAACATAGATCCTTGTATACTACGCTATACAGGTTATACTCGAATCGCACCTTAACCTTACCAGGTTTGAGGTCGTTAAGACTACCTCTCAACTCTATACCTTTTCTAGAGCATATTCTTATGACATAGAAAATATATTTCGATATGTTCTTGACAATCAGTTTGTTTCTTTTAAGAGACCATACTATCTCTATAAAATCACTGACAACTGTTGGTATGTCACTCTCGCTAACTAGTCCAGTCAACATTCTATCTAGCCACTTACTATAACTATGAGCCGATTTCTTGTACATCCAAATGTTAGGTACAAAGTTTCTCACGCGTCCGTAGGTAGTCTCTCCACACTTGTTACAACTAAATACACCATCTTCGATTTGGGTTCTGTGGTTACTACACTCATAACAGTACGTGGTGTCGTGCCACTTTTTTGGTGTTGCGTCCTTACTTCCGTTCTTGATCTCGTCCAATGTATACCCTAATGTAGTACCACTCCACTTTTTTGATGCAATCTCATCTAATGTATACCCAGCATAGAACATTCTCATTGTACGTTCGTCAACCATCTAAGTTACTATACTATATGTGTCTTTAGACTATAGTATAGTAATTTTGTTGTTGAGTGTCTCCAACTCACACTTTATTGTTATGACCTGTTTTAGAGCGTCTGATAGTAGTTGTTCCAACTCTTCTATCTGACGAGTTTGGTAAGAGAGTGTATCTGTCAAGTTACGCTTTTTATCGAATTCCATAGCCATCTCCTTCAAAGTTTTAGTGCTCATTTCTATAACACTCTATATATTAAGTAACCTAAAGGTAGTCCAACGACTCCAACGAATACTGTTTGGTATTCTTTCATCTCGTCCGAGGGTTTGTAATAGTCTGACAACTCAGGCTCTTTACTAAATGTCTTCCCATCATACTGTATCGTAAGTACTTGTCTTAGTTGATCCAGAGCGTGGTTCGTGTCGTTTATGTCTGCATTAGCATCTGACAACTGTTGTCTTAATTCCTGGACTTTATCTCTCTGACGAATCTCGTTCTCATAGAACTTTTCTTTAGCTCTTGCAAGACTCTCCAATGCTTTGTTGTGTCTCTTTATCTCTGTCTCGTAACCTGTATGGTTTAGCTTGCTGAATAGAAACCCAGCTCCTGCGAATGCTATGGCGTTGAACAACCCACCTGCTACCGCACTAGCCATTATATATTACGCTGTGTTATTTCGAGAACGGGTCAATAGGTAAGTATTTCTTGCTCTGCGCCCACTTAACGAGTAGCGTCGAAACGCCTACAGCAGTCGCTAACTTGAGGGTGCCCTTCACTGATTCAGGAGTGCCTAACGGTTCTTTTAGTACTTTCTTTGATGCCATGGACACAGCTACGGCTCCAGCAGTCACAAGGGCTGCGTCGTATAGCTCGTTCATCAGTTCTTTTCTGTCTATTGATGCCATATATTATACGATATGTTTTAATCGAGGCTGTCGAGTTTACGTGGTGGTTTTATAACGACGGTCTTAGGCTCTTCGGTTACTACTTGTTTGTCTTGACTAATCGTGTAATACAGTGAACCAGCGGCTATTACCACTCCAATAGTACCTATGATGTATCCATAGTTAAAACTATCGTCCTCACTTATGACTCTATCTCTCATCTTCCTCTCCTTGGCTGCTTTTGATATAGCAGCCAAGCGTTTGCCTGCCTCTACTCTCCTAGGGTCTTTAACCTTCGTTGTCGACGTTATAATAGGTACGGACTCACTGTCAGTCATCTTATACTATACGTGGTGTCTTGTTACAGATGACCTCACAGTCGTCTCACAGATTATCTCACAGATAGAGTATTCGATGAAAGTATCTTTGGTGATTAGACAGTGTGGTTTCACTCTTAAATCGTCTGTTACAGTACTCGCACAGAACTCTAGAGTCTATCATATATGTCTCTATGAAATGTATTATCTCATGTTGGTCTGAGGATAGTAACGTGTTGTACCCTTGTGATCTTAGTCTCCTCAATACCATCAACTGGTTATTCCTAATAACCCCATTACCTTTCGGTGTTTTGAACTCTATAGCAAAACCATTGTATCTCTTGTGTAGTTGTGGAACTATCAAGTCTGGTTGCCCACCACTGTAACCTTTCTTCCATCCATCTATTCTTTTAGTAGACGTGTCTTGGTACTCACCCAACCCTGGGATGACTATTGTTGGATGGTACTCTCTAATGTACTTCACAATGTCGTAGTGTAAATCTGTCTCATTCATAATCGATAGTTGGTTATGTTGTGTGTACTGTCCCGTCTTTCTAATAGATGGTAGGACTTCTGTGAATACCCATTTTTGGAACTTTCTTGCTGACTCGAGTTTCGATGAGAAGACTAGAGCGTAAACTCCTGGCTCCGATATTAATATCGTGTTTGGTTGTAAGTTTAAAGGGGGGCGTGATTCGCGCCCCCCCTTCAAACACCTCTCGTTTGACCTTGTATGTATCGTCAACGTGTACGCTGATAGCCCACTTCGCGTTTTTATACCCTAATGCCTTAGCGACTTCTTTTCCATAGAACCAAATATTGTCTCCATCTTTAATAGTCGTGACAGACATGTCGTTACTTCTAAATATTTTAGTGATACTCATCACCTATAATATACCACGTGTTTTATTTTGTGTTTAAATAGCAGTCGTCTTAAGAGAGTAACCACTTAATAGCACGAACACGTGATCTGACCAAGGTCCCATTTTGAGGTGTTGGTCAGACTAGTCTGTTTTGACACTCGAAAACTCAGGTCCCAAAACGGGACCTGAGTTTTTGTCGTCTTTCATGTGGAACACACTCCTGGTTCTGATATGTAGACCGACCGTGTGTGACTCACCCCTTGTATCTTACCCTATTTTGGAACGTTGGTCTCGTCATATACTTTATTGTACCTTTTCACCATTCCGTTGATTGGTGGGCATAAGTCAGTCACATTATCGTCCAATACTTTAACGTCTGAGAGGAACATTGACTCGTTGTAAGGAAGACCTCTAAGATACGATCTTAGTTGTGTCAATATCTTTTTGTAGCTAGTGTGCGCAAACTTACAATGCTCCACTCTACTCGTCAGATTGGATTTAGCCAAGTGGCCTTGGATGATCACACCAGGACCACTAATACAAGCAATGATTAGAGGGTTAGCGGTTATCGATCCAGCTACAATCCCTACTGTCGTTAACCCTATGCTAGTCATGTTTAACGATAGTTTAACTTTCTTCAACCTCTTGTATTTCCATTTGTAACAGGCTTCTAGTTTGTGGTAGTACGCGTATAAGCGTTTGAGCTCTACCACCTCTTCCTCTGGTATATCCTTTGATATGTGATTGAAAACAACAACTGACTTCCTCCTCATATATCTTAACTCACATCATATTCCCTCATCATATCTATACCAACTAATATTATGTCTCGGCTCGTCATGTAGCCAGAGACAACCCTCACACCGTAGAACTCTATCATAGACGGGTACTTGTAGGGCGAGAGTGGTGTTCTCGGTCGATGAACTCCAAAGATCGTTACGTAAGGAGACCCTATCTCTTCGTGATTAGCTGTGAAGTCTGAGTCTGTTGATCTTATGTTGTTCACCTTAACGTAGGAGTTACCCATCCGCCAATGTATTGATATCATATGTCTCTTGGTGGTGTCGATGTTATTTGGGATTGTACACGTGTACTCCCTTACTTGAGAGCCACCACCGTATGATAATTTATCATTTTCACCTCCTTTGTATCCTATGTATTTGTCCCACGATCCATCATCGTTTGAGATAATCGCCTCCCAATCTTTCGTATTTACCCTCATGGCTAACCTCACTACCATAAAAACGGATATGTCACAGTATTGCATACGTGGACAGTTAAAATGCACTCCAGCTTCAAACGGAATTGGAGTTAGCTCGGGGATAGGAAGCTATGACCGTTGTTAACACCAATAATAGGACCATACGTTGGATCGTATTGAACTAACATGTTTCGTTTTATCTCTAATGGTTTTCACTTTATTTGTTCCACTGTGGTATTCCACCATACTCACAGCATGGTTTGTGACGTTAAATTCAAATAGAACGTTATAGGACTGCGTTCTAAAGTATTGTGATAAGTATACAGACTCCAACACTTTTTTATTGATAGCATCCCAATCGTCTTCTGGATCTGCTACGTTTTTGAGTGCCCTGAACGCCATATCTATATTCCCAGACATCCTCCCACCGCTAACGCTTAACTTAGGGTCACTGTCTAGATGTCTCTTCGCTCTTCTTAATATTTTGTCACTCTCGTAGTCTCTGTCCTCAAATCCATAACTTAGACTCATTATGTTATAACATATATTTACTTACTAAATAGCCAGACGCAGCCGAGACCCCTAAGACTAGCCACAACTCTGTCGTGTTGTCACCTGGTGTCACTTCTAGACGACGTTCTTGATGTGTCACCTTTGGTTTGTCAAGTGTCTCCAGATGCTCTCCACCTTCCTGGTGTGCCACGTTTGATGTCACCAGACGATTCGTCACCTTTGGTTTGTCGAGTGTCTCCAGATGCTCTCCACCTTCCTGGTGTGCCACGTTTGATGTCACCAGACGATTCGTCACCTTTGGTTTGTCAAGTGTCTCCAGGTGCTCTCCACCTTCTTGGTGTACTTTCTTAGCCTCGTTTTCGCGTGGTTTAACCCAGTGTTTACCCCAAACTTCATACTCTGCGTAGCAGTCTTCAATAGGTTGTTGTACCCAGCGATTTTGTTCTTTAGGATTACAACGTTACTTGGCATTAACCACGCAGACGGTGACAGCGCAAGGTTTTGGACAACGTTAGTGTCCTTAATCGACTTGTTCATGTTGAGAATCCACGTTGACACGTCGTAGTTTATAACACTATCCTCCACCAACTTTCGGAACTCTTGTTGAGTCTCTAGACTGCCTGCAGAATCACCAACGACTGACACACGTGTTCTCGCTTGTGCACCAAGTGTGGAGTAAACAAAGGCTTCTATGGACTGATTTAGGTATTGTCGCCCAATGTTGGTAAAACCATTCGACACCAGAGGAACGTATCGTTTGTAGTCGTTCTTAACGTCGTTAATCGTGAAGACTCTCTCCTCACCTGTTGTACCATCAGCAAGGACTTTACCTTGGTAGTAATGTTTTCTAGGAATCTTGTCTGTCTTACCATACAATTCTCCAGCGTCAAACTCTCTACTTATCGATCTCATACTCTCACCACCCTCCATCCTTCTGAGAAGTCTTCTAACAGTAAAGTATAGATGAAACCTCATTACACTAGTGATAACAGGGTGAACTTCTTGCGATGGTGACAAGTGTTGTAACGACACTCCACAACAGAAACTCGCACAATACGTTGCAAACACGACCCTATAGTAGCTCTCATTATCGTCCCACTTTGACTTTGTCTTTGACGTGGTGATTTGTAATATTGGTAACTTTGAGAGAAAGTAGTTCTTTTGATTAACGAAGACTCTAAAGTTATTCACTGAGTAGTTCAACACGTTTTCCCTAGCCATAGCCATCCCAAAGTCCCCAGTGGTTCTTGCGACCTTTTGATAGTGGTTGGATAGTTCCACCAGATAGCCATATTTTTGGAAACTTATCGTCGTGACCTTTTGGAGACTTGTTGTTGTGTAACCAAATCCACATACTCTTGTCGTTTTTGAAGGTATCACTAGTTATGTTAGTGCTTATGATGTCGTTGTTTCTAAAATATATGTCAACGCCATTAACCTCACCATCTTGTGAGACAGTTGGATCGAACTCAAACTTACTCAAAGTGATGTGAGGGTACTTTTTAACTAGATTCAGCTTAGCCACGCGTATGGCATTAGCTATCTCTTCCTGGTCAGGTATTATTGGTTTGTTTATCGTTAGATACTTGGTGTACACAGGGTTACTCTTAAACCTACTCGAGTCTACACTAACGTCACCAATATTAGTTTTCGTCACGAAGAATATATGCATATGCATGTTGTCGTCAACATCAAGAAAAAACCTATTCTTGTCAGCATAAGGATACTTTCTTCTGAACTCATCCATCATAACATACCGTACGTTATATGAGAGTGGTAGTATTGATTAGTGGTTCAACGAAAACTATAGACCTACCAGAGTCAACTCTAGCAACTAACTCAGACCCTCACTTACTAGTGGAGAAGGCAACCATCTTTTGGAACTACGTTAACGTAACCACAGCTAACAACAAGATAACTTATGACAGTAACAACCACGTTTTTAGTCCTGGATACCACACCTTTAAAACGATTGCCGACGACTTGAGAGAGTTAGGAGACGTCAAGCTAGTGGCTAACAGATATGACTCGACGTGTACTATAACAACTGATCAGCAAATAGAACTGTTTAAATTTGGACAACTTCTAGGGTTTGACGAAAACACTACAATAACCACCACAAAAAACCAGTCCTAACGTTGTGAACGTTAACAGAGGACTGAAATACATACAAGTAACATCTAATATTGTGGACAGGTCTAATAACATAGTTAATGGTAGCAAAAGTGGTTGTATCGCAGTACTGCCAATAACTAGCACACAGACACTTAAGGGCTCTGTACAACATTTTGGTGTTGGATCTAAAATCCCAATAAACAAAGGAGTCATCAACCAACTAGAGTTCAAGATAACAGATCAGGACGATAACAGTGTTAACGTTGGCGAGGTGTTGTTAGATTTACACATCACGTAGTGTATATGGAGCAAGAACTAAGAGATATTTACTACAACCCATCAACTGGTTACCAATCTGCCGAGAGGCTGTACCAAAAGGCACAGGAAGGCGGTCTAAACGTTAGTAGGGTAAAGATAAAGGACTGGTTAAAATCTCAAGACACGTACACCAGGTACAAACCAGTTGTTAAGAAACACAAGTTTAGACAAACATTTGTTGACTATCTGGGTGAGCAGATACAGATGGACTTGGTTGACATGGGCAAGTACAAGCATAAGAACAACGGGTACTACTGGATACTAACAGCCACTGAGATCCTTAGTAGGTATGCTTTCGCAATACCCGTCTATAGGAAAGACACGAAAAACATGACTAAGGCTGTCACAAAGTTACTAGAGATGGCTAAGGTTAGATTTGGCGAGTACCCAAAGCTGGCTCAGTTTGACGACGGTAAGGAATTCTATAACGTTGGTGTGAAGGATCTATTGGATAAACACGATGTTAAGTACTTCAGCACGAACTCTGATAAAAAGGCAGCAGTCGTGGAACGGTTTAACAGAACACTCAAGACGTCTATGTGGAAATACTTCTACAGTAAAGGAACGTACAAGTGGATTGACGTTTTAGATCAGCTCGTTAAGAATTACAACAATACCAAACACAGTACTGTTCTAATGAAACCTAAAGACGTTAGTAAGAAAAACGAAAACGAAGTATGGACGACGTTGTTTGGGTACCATTTCGGTGACTACCCACTACCAAAGTTTAAAGTAGGTGATACTGTCAGGATATCAAAGTACAAGAGCATATTTGCGAAAGGGTATGAGGCTAACTTCACTGAGGAGCTATTCAAAGTTACAAAGGTCATACGTGGTGACCCTACCGTATACGAGATAGAGGACCACGAAGGGGAACCTATCATTGGTAAGTTCTACGAGGAAGAGTTGTCAGCTGTCGATAAAAAAGACGATGTATATAAAGTTGAGAAGATACTAAAGAGGAAGAAGGTGGGAGGTAAGAAAATGGTTTTAGTCAAGTGGCTTGGCTATGACAGTAAACATAATTCATGGATACCAGAGAGTGATATTCAAAACATCGAGTAGTATATAATGGCTGAAGGAGGGTTCGATGAAATCGAAATGCAACGTCTTGACGAGTTTAAGGATTATACAGACGAGCAGTTAGAAGAAGAGTTTGAGACACTTGACAATACTACACTCATAGAAGACGAAACAGATCTAGAACAAACCGTTAGATTAGCCAAAATCGTCAGGATGGAAGTAGAGATAGAGAAGAGAGACATAGCACGCAGAGTACAAAACAGATTTACGGAGACATTATTCACAGGCAGAAAAGATGGAAAAACAGTGTTAATCACTAGTAAAGGCAGCGATGTCACCACTGAGGCTCCAGCAGTAGTGTTTGCCGAACCGGCGACATATGGTGACGTCCACGACGAGAGCTTCAATTTAGCTTTCGAAGAGGCTAGCGAAATCGAAAGAAGGTTAGGTAAGCTAAAAACACGTAACAAAGAGATTTTAGAAAATGGTATAAAAAGAACCAATCTAATAGATAGAAAAATACGTAAATTGTATAAAAAAAGACTCAGTAACGACGATGTGTCAAGGAATATAGTCAATAGGTCATATGTGACACCCTCAGGTTCTGTTATTTTCAAACCGGTAAATGAAAAAGGTGAATATTTGAAACCTAAACTAATACTAAAACCTGGAAAAAATGGTTTAATCTACAGTACAGACAAAAATAGTAAGAGTGCGATTGAGCAGTTTAAGCAGTTGGTCGGTCAAATCCCCGACACGACAACTAACGTTAGAACAGAAAACGTAGACACCCCAACAACTGACGATAGAACAGAAGACATCGCAGTTTCAAGTAACTTTCCAGTAATTGAAACAGAAATGGACTGGGATAGTGTATTTGGGTTAACAGAAGAAGAAAATCGTGAGCTAAGAGGTGTCCTAAACCCAAGTGATACAATCGACTCAAGCACTAGACCACAATTTCTAACAGCTCAAGCCGACTATTTTCAGGACGCTATTGACAAGACCGCAGACGATATGAATAGAGAGGAGTATAATTCCGTAAAGAGGACAGAATTGTATGAGAGATTGACAGGTCTCGAGATAGCTAAGGGTCGAACCTCAAACCAATTGGAACGTGAGAATGTTAGGGAGCGACAAGAAGAGGACATCACTCGGTTACAAAAAATAAAGGAGTGGTTTAGAGAAAATTGGTTGGGTGCCTCAGCTTTAGGAATAACCATAGCCTCTTTTATCACCACGATTATAATATCCGCTAGAAGCGTAGTATTCAAAGGTGGTCAAGCACTTGGAAAACTAGGAAAAGCTATAACTAACCTAGCCACAAAGGCTGGCCCTCTACTGGCTGGACTGCTAAACGTGGTGGCGACTGCGTTAAAGTGGGGAGCTGCAGGCATATCTTGGTTAGCGTCTAATTTGTGGATCCTAGCGATAGCACTAGCTTGGTTCGTCTACGACCAGTACAAACAGAGGAAATAAAACATGTGTTATAATATATAGTATGAATACTAGTGAGAAAGAGTTGATTCCTGGATATAGACGTCGCGAAATATCTGCTATCAAAGGCACAAGAACCCGTCACGTTGTGACACTGAACCCTAACAAAGCCAATCCAGAGGAGGAGTTATACATTGATATCCCAAAGACAAAGAGTAACACTTGTTTGGTACCCTCCAGTTTCCATCTTCTATTCGACTTCAAAAGTGTGAACGTGAAATCATGGTTTCTTAATAACCTCTCGAGACTACTCTCTGAAAAACTGGTTATAAAACTAGCAGGTGAGACTGTGTACGACAACTGTGGTGAGAGTGTTATCGGTACGTACAGAGATTTGTGGAGATCTAAAACAGAGCGAGCGGCTATGATCGAATACGGCCTAGCAAACGAGAACCTTCGAAAGTTAATCTCGAAGGATGACAGCGGCGCTGCCAGTGGAAACGTGCAAAAAGTTAGTGATGGTCTTATGTTCTCTATTCATGGTACCAAGCAAAAGATTCAACTTGACAAGATTCTAGAAGATCATGGTTTATACGCACCGTATAATATGAACAACAATCTCAGGTACATAATCACACTACCCTGCAAAGCAACTGATATTATGGTGGCCCAATCTGGATCAGCTGTAGCTGGATACACGTTGGAGAACCTCGAATTGGAGTACGAAACTATCGAGAGTCAAGAGATCGCTGATGAAGTATCATCTCTATACGCGTCCGGTAGGTCTCTATCGTACGAGCACGTCACGCTAATGAAGACTGTGGAGTGGGATAAAGGAATCACACTTATGAACGAAAACATTAACCTACCAAGAAAATCAATGAAAGCTATCGTTCTACTCTTCACAAATAAGACAAGAACTGACAGTGAGGAGTTCGTCTACCCAAACATAGAGTCAGTCAAACTTACTATTGAAGGCGTGCCAAACATGGTATACAGTCAAGGAATACCAAAATCAAGACTATGGGTAGAAGCGAAACGACTATTTGGACGAAAACTAGACTGTGACCAGCACATGACTGTCCAAAAGTTTTACAAAGACGGTTTCGCTTTGGTTGTTGACCTTAGATCTATCGAAGATAACGCGAAAGTAGCCACTGGAAAAAAGATCGTGAACACTCAGTCAGGAATACTGATGGAAATCATTAAAAAAGTCACAACAGCGAACGTCATGTGTAGAATATTCATACTCTCCGACGGACTCGTAAACCTTATCAACAACGATCTACAATCAATCCAATACTAAAACATATAGTATTCTATATGAAAACACCTTTTAACATGCTAATTGTTGGTATGACAGCCTGTGGTAAAACACAATACCTATTGGATATGATAGAGAAAGAATACACGAATCACTTCGAGTATATCATTCTTATATGTCCAACATTTGAATGGAACAAAACGTACACAGAGTGGAAATACTTGAGAGACCCAGACTTTATCACTATTCAGTGTGAGCAAGACAAGGTTAACGTAGTCCTTAAACACGTGACTGATACTTATAAAGGTACCAATTCACTAATAATATTAGACGATTGTGCTGGTGGGCAGGACGTTAAAAACAGAACAAGTGAACTAGTGAAACTAGCCTTTAGCGCTAGACACTACAACCTATCCACAATAGTCATAACACAACAACTAACCTCAATTAGTAAACCATATCGTGAGAACATCTCGAAGTTAGTAACATTCTACAACCCTAACAGAAATGATATGAAAATTATCGTAGACGATTATCTCAACGGAGTCGATAAAAAGGAAATTCAGAAAATAATAAAACAGTTGAAAGACAACGAGTACGCAAGATTGGAGATACTTCTAAGACATCCATACTCATACGAAATAGTTATTCCGCAAAAACAAAACACACCGTATAATATAGGACATGCCAAAACGTAAGACAAAAAATCTCGAGACAATTGACGAACTCATTGGAGACATACAAGAAGCAGAACAGGAAGTGATTGACGAACCACAAATCGACACGTCACAAGTTGACGACACTCCTCAAACTGATGTAGACAAGAAACGAGACGAACTAAGAAGACTCTCAGAGGACGGTGAGATAGACAAATCTATTGCTTATCTCAAAAAGGCCTCAGATAAAGTTATCAACAAGATCTACGAAGAATGGGAGGTAAAAAGAATGGAGAAAGCGAACGTGTTCCTCTGTGACCTTTTAATAAGCAAGTTCGCCCACGCGTTAGGAGGGTTCAACGCTATTGAATCACCTGAAAAGCTTGAAAAAGAGTTGATTACTGACCAGCTACTTAAAAGAGACGTAGAGAAGTTTATATCATACGTATCCCCCTACCTTCCTTGTTTAGGGTTGTTATCGGGTGGACTGACAACTAGTAAACACGTATTCAGTCACATGGCTAGAGGAATCCCCGAGGAGGAACCCCCGAACGAAGGAGACAGTTCTACCCAATTATAACAATTTACAAAACTACCTAAAGACATGAGTATATACTAACTTAATGAGAAGTGTAGAACGTCAGGAGTCAGTGGAGGAAAAGATAGCGAGACTCAACGAATATTTGTTATTCACCTATCAGATTAGAAAGCTCAAACGACAACTATTCGCTAAGAATCGCTTAGAGCGTAATGAAATAGATGAGGAGTTTAAAAATTCTGTACTTGGGAAAAGGATGGCCAGTTGTAAAAGAGAGTTACAGCTTCTACGCGCTAGTGCTTGAAAAACTATTCCTGGAAACGCGTGATGGTTTTCGAGTTTAATTTACTTAACGAATTAAATTTCGTCTCGTTTTAGTAGTCTCGAAAGTGGGGACAATGGCGATATACCACACGATTTGGAGTCCGTGAGACGTGTTTCCACACGTCCAAAACACGCGATACACCACTGTTAGTAGTCTCAAGAGTGGAGACAACAGCGATAAACCACGTGGTTTGGAGTCTGCGAGACTACAAAAAAGTGACTATACTTCTAGACTACTAATAATAACACGTATTGATGTGGTGCTGCTGTAAACGAAGATACCGCTCGTAACAACACCATACCAAGCGATATACCACGTGGTTTGGAGTCCGTGAGACGCGTTTCTACGCTTCCAAGCCTGTGACACGTCACTGTTAGTAGTCTCGAAAGTGGGGTTAACGGCGAATTTTTTCACATTTTGATTGCGAAGCATGAAAAATGGTAAAATGCGCCGGTAGCCCCACTTTCTATACTACTTAGGTTCCTACGCACTTGACTGTTATGAGTGCCACAGTAAAGGATCGTCAAGCTGCAAGAGTGGAAGTCGAGCTTGTCCTCCTCAATCCGATCGTTGTGGTAAAGCTGTGCTAGAATCAATCGACGGAGAAGAATTAGTTGTAGCAAACTGTAGCAGCTCAATCGAGTGCTTGAAAGATAAGCTGCTATGTGCCGCTATAAAGTCCCGCATTCCAAATATCAACAAGTGTGCAGTCTATTGCTGCTCAGGTGACAACTGCAACGACTCTCCGAAGACATCTCAAGTAATTTTTGGTGTCCTGATTGTTGGAGTTTTGGCCGCCATTCTATTGAAGTAAAGATCAGAACTATATGTGCACCGATTATTGTGTTTTTTTCCGGATATTTAATCTGAACTCTTTGTCTACGTTACTTATAAATGTTATCACGTGTAGCTTTCTACATGCATGATTATATTATACTTTTGTTAGCATTAAACAAATCTCTCACTTGAGTTCTGGCGATTGGCATGAATTTCATCCGAAATGGCTTGCACTATATCGGGTAACCCTGTTTAATATTCTTCTCCATTCGCTCCTGTCAACCGATATCATATTTGCCTCGTCCTGATTTGTTCCAATCTCTTTCAAGTCCATCAAAAAACTTTGTAGTTTTCACCATGTGTAATTATTAAATCTGAGCTTTCGGCCCGTGTACTCGGGTCGTCTTCAGAGAAACTAGCTTGACAAGTTTGTTAACGTTAACATTACAAACGTGGTGGTGTGTTAGACTTGCGTATCACGCAAATTCAACGGTCTAATTTTCCTTAATTTACATATTAATTCTACTAAATTGACAGGAATGAAAATATGCAGATAAAACTGAAACTGATTAAATAAAATAATAAACTAAAATTGATAAATATCCGCGTGTTATGAAAGTTTGAAAAGGTTTGTCGAAATGTTTGAAAAGGCTTGTCCAAAAACCACAAAGTTTTTTGATTGATTTAATAATAACGCCATGCAAAACGTTAAGGATCCTGCATATCTTTCAAGTCCCTTTCGATAGTTTGTCTCCAGGTCATATGACTGTCCTCCAACCTTTCTCCGTCCTGCCGTTGGTCTCCATTCCATTCTTCGAATAT